>JASDDO010000004.1:245208817-245760940 GCA_030015575.1 Agapanthus africanus
ACTTAGGTAAGAACGAGACCCTCCCTGTCATCATCTCGGCTTCTCTAGCTCCCGAGCAAGAGAAAGCCCTTCTCGCGGTCTTGCACAGCAACAGGCAAGCTTTTGGCTGGTCCATGGCGGACATCAAGGGGATTAGTCCCCTCATCGTTGAGCATCACATTCATCTGATGGATGATGCCAAACCAGCCCGGGATCCACAAAGACGTCTTAATCCAGTCATGAAGGAGGCTGTGAAGAAGGAGATCGTCAAATGTCTAGATGGTGGTATCATTTACCCTATCTCTGATAGCCAGTGGGTTAGCCCCATTCACGTTGTCCCCAAGAAGTCGGGCATCACGGTCATAACCAACGAGGCGAATGAATTAATCCCTACTCGCACCCAAACTGGGTGGCGAGTTTGCATTGATTACAGAAAACTCAACGCCGCAACGTGGAAAGACCACTTTCCGCTACCTTTTATTGACCAAATGCTGGAACGATTGGCCGGACATGAGTACTATTGTTTTCTTGATGGCTACTCTGGCTATAATCAAATTCCCATCGCCGAAAAAGACCAGGACAAGACCACTTTCACTTGTCCTTTCGGCACGTTTGCATATCGACGCATGCCCTTTGGGTTATGCAATGCGCCCGCTACCTTCCAGCGGTGTATGATGGGAATTTTCTCGGACATGGTGGAAAAATTTCTGGAGATTTTCATGGATGACTTCTCCATCTTCGGCGATTCCTTCAACGAGTGTTTGCTGCACCTTGACGCTGTCCTTACCCGATGTAAGGACAAGAATCTCACTTTGAACTGGGAGAAATGCCACTTCATGGTGCGCGAAGGTATTGTCTTAGGACATATCATCTCGCAAAATGGCATAGAGGTTGACAAAGCAAAGATTGAGGTCATTTCCAATCTGCCTCCTCCCCGATGCGTCAGAGATATCCGAGCCTTCCTTGGCCATGCCGGTTTTTATAGACGGTTTATCAAGGACTTTAGCAAGATTGCTAGGCCCTTGACTCTATTGCTGGCCAAGGACACACCATTCGACTTCAACTTGAGCTGTGTGACTGCCTTCGAGTCACTGAAACGCTCACTCACTTCTGCTCCCGTTCTTTCTTCACCTGACTGGACGCACCCATTCGAGATTATGTGCGATGCATCCGACTTTGCCATCGGTGCTGTCCTTGGACAGCACATCAACAAGATGCCGCACGTAATCTATTATGCGAGCCGAACCCTGAACGACGCCCAACTCAACTATACAACAACTGAGAAGGAATTCTTAGCTGTTGTATTTGCTTTAGAAAAGTTCAGGCCCTACCTCATCGGCTCTCCAGTCATTGTCTACACTGACCATTCTGCTCTGCGCCATCTTTTTGCGAAGAAAGATGCCAAGTCTCGGTTAATACGTTGGATCCTCTTGCTTCAAGAGTTTGACCTTGTCATTAAGGACAAACGAGGATGTGAAAACGTAGTTGCCGACCATCTCTCACGACTTCCTTCTTCGCCTTCGCTTCCAATTCCGATCAACGACGTTTTCCCGGATGAACAGCTCTTGACAGTATCTTGCGAACCCTGGTTTGCAGATATTGTGAACTATTTGGCCACGGGATTACTACCGACTGAATGGTCGAGTCAGGAAAGACTTCGCTTCTTATCCCAAGTAAAACACTTTACTGGGACGAACCCTACTTGTTCAAGTACTGTCCCGACCAGATTATTCGTCGGTGTGTCCCTGACGAGGAATTCAAGAGTGTGCTGTCATTTTGCCACGATTAAGCGTGTGGCGGGCATTTTGGGCCCAGAAAGACAGCTGAGAAGATCTTGCAATGTGGTTTCTACTGGCCACAACTTTTCAAAGACGCTCACGACTATTGCAAGACTTGCTCCCGGTGCCAACAAATGGGCCGGATATCCTGGAGGAACGAGATGCCGCTCCAACCGATCTTGGTTGTGGAGATTTTCGATGTTTGGGGGATAGATTTCATGGGGCCGTTTCCCAGCTCTTTCGGGAACTTGTACATCCTTCTAGCTATTGATTACGTCTCTAAATGGGTCGAGGCTGTGCCCAGCCGAACTAACGACAACAAGGTTGTCGTTAGGTTCCTTAAAGAAAACATTTTCTCACGGTTTGGGCACCCCCGAGCGATCATTAGCGACAATGGAAGTCATTTCTGCAATAAAACTTTCGAAGCCTTGATGCGGAAATACTCCATAAATCATAAGCTCTCTACGCCCTACCACCCCCAAACCTGCGGGCAGGCCGAAGTTTCAAATCGGCAAATCAAGCAGATACTGGAGAAGACGGTTTCCAAGAACCGTAAGGATTGTTCTCTGAAACTCACTGATGCCCTTTGGGCATTTAGAACCGCTTATAAGACCGACCTTGGCATGTCTCCCTATCGGCTTGTGTACGGAAAAGCCAGCCACCTACCTGTCAAAATCGAGCATCGCGCATTTTGGGCGATAAAAGAGCTGAATCTGTCTCTGGAGGATGCGGGCAGCCATCGGAAGCTGCAGTTGAACGAACTATGCGAGCTTAGGGTTGAGGCTTACGATAACGCGGTTGTCGTTAAGAATCGAACGAAGGTGTTTCACGATAAACACCTTTTGCGCAAAACCTTCGTACCTGGTCAACAGGTACTGCTTTACGACACCCGACTTCACTTCCATCCTGGAAAGCTCAGATCTCGCTGGAAAGGGCCGTATTTTGTGCGGAATGTGTATCCGTAGGGCGCTGTGGATTTGGAGAATCCAAAGGACGGTTCACTTTTCAAAGTAAACGGACGCCGATGCAAACCGTACCTTAGCGCCGAACCAACAGAGGAGCTCCTGTTCTTACAGGAGCCGGTTTACCCTGCATGATCTTCCTCTGCCTACCTCCAAACTTCGGTTATCCAGCCAAGAACAGCGGACACTGTTCCAAATAAGTTTGGGGGTATGTACAAACCATTTTGTATATATTTGTGTATATTCTTTTTCTTTTCTTTAAAAACAAAAACAAATAAAAATTGTGTATCACTAACCGACAATTTTGAACCTTCCAACTGCTCTCTTCATGCTACGACAGTGAGGACACTGTCCAGTTTAAGTTTGGGGGTACGCTCGGTACGCATTTCTTACCTTCGCATTCATATGTATA
Organism: Agapanthus africanus; assembly: GCA_030015575.1. Taxonomy (NCBI): domain Eukaryota; kingdom Viridiplantae; phylum Streptophyta; class Magnoliopsida; order Asparagales; family Amaryllidaceae; genus Agapanthus; species Agapanthus africanus. The sequence continues at coordinate 245,211,949 of JASDDO010000004.1, forward strand.
TTTTGCATCTGCATATTAATATCCATAAAATCCATAAAAATTTGAAAATTTTCTAAAAACAAAAAAAATATAAAAACTTTTTTATCAAGTTAGCTTGTGGAAGAACTCTGATTCAACATTCGACGGTTTTTGTTTGAAAAAAATAGGAATAACTAAATCTTATGTTTGGATTTTGAAAACCTAAAAGATAACTCTCCTTTGAAGTTAACTATAGCTGATATACGTCTTTACATCACACTACACGTGTCGTAAGATTTTGGGAATTAGATGACAAGTCTTTCATGTTTAAACTTTTAAACAGATAAATGATTTTCTGAGGATCAAATAGGTTTGTTCTAAAATAAGTAATGTCAAGAATAGTTTATGAAGTAAAGCAAATATGAAGGAATGTTATTGATGCCGTAATTGGAGCTAAGTCTGAAAAATAACCCATCTGAAACTTGATTGGAATGATTACACACCAAACCCACTAAACACGTCTTTTATCCAAAAAAATAATTGAACTGCCGGTTATATCTCCGTTCGTATTAAATCATCTGATTTTCACGCCAAACTGTCTTTTGTTTTTAGACCTAGGTAACTTGAGTAATTAAGTCCGCTGGGGTGTTTCTACACCTAATGCCCTAAAATCAACTGGTTTGGGTGCATTGGCCCAAAGCTCGCTAAGAAGCCTAAAAAGTCCAGTTTAAAACAAAGTCAAGCAAGTGTTCTCTCCGAGTTAAAATTCCTAACGGTTCTTTGTGTGAGAATAATCTTGATAAAAGACAGGCTTTTATAAAAAATTTAACGGAGATATGAAGGTTTTATTCTATGATAAAGACTATTGCACGTTCACAGAGGTGTGTATGAAATGAAAACAAGAAAAAGGTGGAGTGAAAAATACGACTTAGTTTCCTTTTAGGGAAGATAGAAATTCTGAAGTTGAAACCTTACTGGAAAACGAAACTTGAAAAATGCTTAACTCTTTATAAAACTTATGTGATCCTTTTAAAATTGTTATCTGGGCTTTATTGTGCGACATGATGACTTTAATCGATCCTTCTGGAACTTAACGACACTATTTGCACTGCACGTAAAGACATATAAAATCTGTAGTTAGATAAGAAGCGAGGTGTGAAAAATAAAGGTTCGATAGTCTAGACTTAGGATTATAGAATTGTTATTTTCTAAAACAAAACTTTAGGGTTTGAATCTTAGTCATTTTACAAACCAACTTGACCGGATTTTGTGGGTAGTATCCGCTGAAAACCCTCAGGAGACAACACTCCTCCTACTAGGGACACCTAGAGGTTTAACGGCTTGTTGCACATGCTCAGTGCAATCGCGTTCCCTGAGAAAGTGAGGTTAGGAAATTTTTTGTGAATAAATGGGCTTTGCTCGGGACGAGCAAATGATAAGTTTGGGGGTATTTGTTCATATCAGATTTTTGCATTTTCATACCGCCCAATTTTTATCACATTGCATATCCGTAGATACTTTTGAGCCGTGTTTGCTAGTCAATTGCAGGATACAGGTTCTCGGTTCTAAAACGGTGAAATTCATGGAAAACACGAAAAAATCCGGGTCCCTGCCAACCACAGATAAAACACGGTCTCCGCCCTTCATCTGTATGTTGCCAGATACCAATAGGAAGACAAAATGTCAAATCAATGCACAAGGCTCAATGGTAGCACAAGATCCAAGAGATCTACGCGGAGCTCGAGGCAATCATGACAAAATCTTGACAAAAAGTCCACCTTTCCCTCAACAGAAATTCTGGAAAAATCGTGGAGCCAAATTGAGAAAATACATGTACCAGAATTAGGTACACTGAAGAACAGGGAAGCACAAAAAAGCAGAAGCCCTAACTCCTCCAAAGGGCCGCGGATCCGCGGCCAAAGTGGGGTCCAGGCCGCGGATCCACGGCCGTTCTGGCGCCAAGTCTGCGGGGCTTTGGGGGGTATTTTGGTCATTCTGTTTGGGTTCTGGTGGTTGCCCTAGGTTTTCATTTTTTGGCCTATAAATAGCCCAGAACTTTGTGAAGGAAAGGGTCCGTTCTTGTATTTTCTTTTTCTAGGTTTTAGTTCACATGTTCTTCTTCTTCTCATCTCTTCTCCATTAAACTTGTAGTGAGCTTTGTGAGGGAGGAATGGTAAATAAAGAAGATCATTTTATTATCATGCTTGTCTTGCTCTTTCTTTACTTGTTGTAATTTTAATTGTTAAGTAGTTGTTGTTATTTTCTTGTTATTTCTTTCTTCTCTCTTTTTCTTTATCATTCATACGACGATGATACTTACGCTCGATCCTCGCCAAGGTGAGGTCGCAAATAGTTAGTCGTATTCTTCTAATCTCCTTCTTTCTATCTTCCTCTTTTGTTTTGTTTTGTTTTTCCTTATCATGAAGTGTGAGTAGTTTTATACTTGTTAGGGTAGGATAAGGGAAGTTTGAGAGAAGGAAATCTCTCTCACTCTTTCCTTGCCCAACAACTTAAATCGACTCCCGTTAATTGAACCACAATCCGCTCCTTACGGCACCCTATCCTACATGATAGCGGTGATTCCGTAGTGAGACCGGTTGTGGTTGAATTAACCGGAGGTTATGGATAAGAGCCAAGAACGGACGGACAAGCACCAAAAGGAAGGACTATGCGTTGGAAAGCCTAGCTTATACTCGCAAGTTCCTTCCTAGTCGTGCTAATCCCCGTTGTTGCCGATTACCGTAACACCGATATTAAGAGGGGCAACGAAAGATGTGGAGACTCCTAACTCAAACTAACCTAATCCTAACCCAAACAAGCTATCTTTAAATATCAACTTAACACTTAGATAACTACAACAAAATCTGAAAACAAGACTTAACTCGTTAAAATACTTTGAAAAAGACTCCCATCTCCCTGCGGACGACCCGTACTCAACCGGCTAGCTACAAGCGAAACCGTCTTGATTGCGGTATTTAAACTAGAACTTGAACACGCACGTATCCTACCAATCAGCACGCCGTACTGCCCCAATCCCTAAGGTTCAAAGGGCAGTTCAAGACGGTCACATAATCGAGTTAAGGTTTGTTGTCTTCTAGAGGGTCCATCGAGTTACTTGCACTACTTAGAACATTCTTAAACTACGGAAAAATCCAACACTTGGAAATTTCCCAGCAGGGGAAAAAGTGGGTATTTATATCCGGTCAAACTATTTAACATGTTCTAAAATTACCCGGAAGAACACATAGACGAAGTTAAACTTTCGATCGAAACAGCGAACTCCCAATACAACCCAGAAAACTCAACTCTTGAGTATAAATTAAAAATACCCAGAAAACACATTAATCACATAGGGACATTACTGTGCAAACAGTGAATCAAGAAGCCACATTTTGGCCGCGGAACCGCCACACGACCTAGGGTAAGGCCGCGGTTCCGCGGCGCCTTGGATGAGTTGGAGTCACGTGCTGCACAGTAATTCTTAGAAAACCCTGCTGATTTTTCTGCATATTTTTAATTCACAAAATTCCACAGTTTCAGAAAATGTACAGAGAGGGGTCAAGTTTAAGGTTTCGGGGTTCGATCGGATTTCTAATATCGTCTACACTTCGCCTAAAGCTCTAGCTAGGCTCTGATACCACTGTAGGGTTCCTAGGCACACTCATGAGGTTCTACAACTGATCAACCATGCCAAATTCAAAAATTTATGTGCCGAGAAAGCCTAAACAAGATCGATTACTAGAGGTAAGGAGAAACTACAAGCAAGTTAACAACATTAACTACAAGTGAAAGGGATTACAACCTTTGTAGATCCGGTCCTCCACTTCTAAAGCTCCGTGATGACGTCCCTCCGCTGCGATCATCGGAATCCGGGACTCTAGTGATGGTTTCGTCGAAGAAATAATCGGGCTAGGTCGTTGACTTCGATGCCGAAGATGATCTACGTCGAGACGACTCAAACTCAAGCTCTATCTTCACTAGGTCATGAAACTTATGACGATAACACCCTATACAACATGGCAAGTGGTAGAGGATGAAGAAATAGGAAGTGGGTTCACTTTGGATTTGAATTTCTCACTTGATTTCTTCACTTGAAATTTTCTAGTAAGCTTTCTTCTTCATGAAGAAGAAGAAGAAGAAGGAAAATGAAAAAGGATTATTAAAAATAATAAATCAAGTGAAGACTTATCATAATGCAACCATGGATGAGTTAACACATGTAGAGGATAAACTAGGGTTTAGGTGTAATGGTTAGGTTAAAGGAAAAAACAAAATGGTCAAAGATGCTAAGAAGCTTCATGAAGCTTAAAGCAAAGAAAGAAAACCACCATTTTATTTTTTGCCAAAAATGAATAAATAAAATAAATAAATAAGTTAAAACCCTAACCGTTAACCTAAACATGGTTTAAAGCATACACACCCAAGTTTGCATGTATCATCAAACATGATTCAAACTAGTGCACAAACATATATCATATATACAATGTGCACAATCTAGTGAGAAAAATAATATTAAGTGAACCAATACTAGTTAATGTAAAGTAATATATCAAATATATAATTATACATTAAATCATTAAATCAACACTTGATTTAACGATCCGGTCATATTGCATATAACCGACTAATATCTAGTGTATCAATGTATCGAATCAACACTTGATTCGGTAACCCGGCTATATCTCATATAACCGTCCAATGATACAAATCGCGAGAATAGAATACAGTATCACATACTGATATTATTCTCGTTCCCGCACATATCTCATATGCGCTCCTATTTCGTTTCGCTTGAGCCAGGAAACCTCTGTGTAGGACTCTAAAGACTCGTCAATACGCCGGCAGTAGGTGATGATCATATCAAACACCCACAAGCCGCAAGCGGTCTGCTAAACGTAACGGCCACCCGGGTATTGAGCGATCAGAAGATTAACAAGCAAGCCCGCTCACACTCCTGTGAATCCAACCAGTAACACTTACCGTACAGTCCGGTATGTTCGTCTGATATGTCGCATATCTCGCCTAGGGGTGGTAAATGTCAGACCCCAATAGCTTGATAAGTCATGCCGATGTAAGGTCCATAACAAGCATGAAACTACTGATAACACTTACCAGTAAATCAGTGCAACCCTGGCCAGGGATTTCCAGTTATGTCCAGTCGAGCATAGCGCGACATCAACCCCCAATACCGGGAGAGACGAATCCCCTCCTATCGCTCATTGCCTCCATGTGAATCGGGACTGTACCCAAAAACCACCTGTTTGCACGACTCAGTAGAGCCGTGGTAGGGTGGAAATCAAAGCACAGTGGGAGACACACAAGACTCTATGACGATCTCGGGTCAACAGACTAAGCTGTACCAGTGTCACCAGAGAACTGCCATCTGACGTGATGTAACAACCCTAATTTTTCTATACACTTTTCTATACAATTTTTTTTTTCAAAATCCATAAAATAGAATTTTAACCTGAGCACAATATATAAGTAATTATTTTGTTTTTAAATAACTCCATTTTTAGTGTACATAAAATTGCTTTAAAATTAAAGTATACTTAGGATATTTAATGTTGCTGTTACCACTTTAAGTAATTATTTCACACCATAATTATAAGAAGGAGCTTGTAGCTCATTGGTAATACCTTGCACTGCTGAACCAAGCCACCAGAGTTCAAATCGCATACTCCACATTATTCTTAATATTGATTTTTTAAAAACCTTTAGAATACCAAGAGTTTACACGTGCATATCTCACAAAAACCCCACTACACCCAAAGATATAACACTTGCAGAGGGTAGATGAACCGTCAGGGGGGATCCAGGCTACCGGACTCGGCCGGGAATCGGCCAACTCGGCCTTGACTCGGCCGACTCAGTACTCCGACCAAGTCACGGCAGAGTCACCCCCGATTCGGCCGATTCCGGCGATGGTCACAACATGAAAGTTGTGTCTTTTCATATTCCCTATGCACCTGCAAAATTTCAGCTTCATACCACTTCCAGAACTCTTTAAAAACCCCAATTACTCCACTTTTAATACATTTTTATTACATTTTATCACATTTTTATTTTTAACTTTTCATCTACCATAACCCTAGCCTAACCCTATAAATACCAACCCTACACACTACCCTTTCACCCCCAAAATCCTAAGCTCACTCTCTCAAAATTTTCCAAGAGTTGTGTACTTCGAAAACAAGTTCGCGGTGAAGCTCCGACGAAATTTCGGCGGGAATTCCGGCGACGTTTTTAGAAACAACCGGCGACGAAGCAACGCCTCGGCAACTCCTTTAGTTCCCCTACACTTCTTAGTATAGATCGAAACCCGTAAGTCTCATTCTTACCTTCTTCCTACTTCTTAAAAATACGAAATTACGAAACCCGACGGGAATCGGAACAAACCGATTTCCGATTCGGTTTTCTATAAAATATCACTTGTCACCAATTCCATAATACTTAAACTTATTCATGTTGACTATTAATCACATAACAACAAATTTGGACAAAGTTTCTCACATGAAATGATAGCTTTTGCAATATCGTATTGTTTTTCACTTTAATACCATAATGTTTATTTTTCTTCTTCTAATCAATTCAATCATTCCTAAACATCTTCATATTGACCATTAAACTTGTAAAAATCAATTTGAATAAGTTTTCACACACATGAAATGATAACCTTTTCAATTTACCGTATTTTTACACTTTAATACCATCATGTTTCAATTTCACATTTAACCCTTAACTTGCTATACATTTAAAGTAGAGCACGAGGTAACGACCTACCTCCACACACACGCAAATACAATCCTAAAATGATATCATCAAAACTTATAATACGATAAAACGAAATTTTCATTAAAATACCATAATCTTCATAAAACCATTCTTAAAGGTTTTAAATTTGTTACACTTTTAAGTAATATTTCTTACTAGGAAAATACGATAAGTTGTGGACATCGATCATTTATCTAAACCTGACTTTGTGGTGTCTAGGCAAGTGGTTACTTAATTAGGGCCACTACTTGTAGTGGAGAGCCTCCCACTTACCTGGCACTTACCTGGCCGCAATTGGCGGTGAAGAGGCGATTTGAGGTTTCTAACGACTTGTCGTTTAGACCTTTTAGAAATAGGCTAGTTGACTTAGGAAACCCTAGAATCTAAAATACGGAAAATTACACTTTGCAAATAAATACCTTTTACTTTATAAAACCGTTTTCTAAAGGATTAGTATTTTACAATCTTTGCAAAGCGCCGCTACAACCCATCTTTGGGGAACCCGTTTGGGATCGTACGGTTTATCGTGCACCCTCGGACTAGTAGTGCGAGATTCAGACCTCCGCAAGGAGCATTCGGTCTCGAATGGTTTAAAATACGACATCTTAAGAAAATGAGATTTTTGAAATATAAAATATTTATTAAAATTATTTTTGTATAAACATATGTATATTTATCTTTTAAATACCTATATTATTATAATATAAATTTTCCACCTTTTTCTAAAAATCACAATAATAACTTTTACACTAAAATACCATGAACTTTAAATAATCACTATTACAGATAAATACCTAAAACTAGGATATTTTCACTAGAAATGGCACAATATAAAATCCACAACTCTAAAAACGAGTAATAAATACTTGAGGTGTATTTTGAAAAGTATATAAAAGTATTTTTACATAAAACCCCCTCGAGTTTATAAATTACCCTAAGGACCCTAGCAGTTATAAGACTTCGTTTCACATTTCTGATTGTCTGACTCGGGTTTGAGTCTAATTAATCTGACTTGAATATGATTCAAGTCAACCTATAATCTACAAGTTTCCAATTCAAAATGAACACATGAATCCATGAATACAATTATCAATTTATACAATTTGGCTGAACCGAACCATGGATATATATTCCTTTTACATGATTCCCAGTATTCCATTTACATGACTCTACGGTTATAACCGTTTCCTGATATCATGGTTTCGGTCAGTCAGTCAGTCAATCATACAACCAATACAGTTTACATGATAACAAGACATCGCGGGGTTTAAGGGGTAGATTGGTACGGAAGGTGTTAAAGGTAGCACGAGACGGTAAGATTAAGACACCTAACATGAATCCAATTGCTGTTGTACCGTGGCATAAACGGTTCCTTGAGTTCCTGATACCTTAGTCTCCGGGGCAAGTGAGACTCCTCTCGTATACACTGGCATCCTTTTGTACCAAGCTACAAACAACAGCGTTAACACGAAATACAACAATATAATAATATAATACAACTGTAAAAGCTACTCTCTCTCTCTTACTCTCTGTCTATTCCTCCCTTATCTTTGGGACTTACCGAGCAACATGTTCGCTGACGACATTCTGTTTCTCTCTTCTTTGAATGTCGTCAGGTGGTTTGGACCCGGCGGAGATCGAGCCATCTCAAGAAGACTTGGAGCAATTTGCCGAAGACCCTGCACTTTAGTTCATTGTACACTTTTTCTTTCTGTACTTTTCATTTCCTGTTATGCCACTATTTAGGTATCTTTTTATTTCAGTTGTATTTCCTTTCATGTATTGTACAAAGAATGTTAATGAATAAAAGTTGATGTTCTTTTATATCGTGTCTCTTGTGTATTTATTTTATATTGCTTAGATACGCTTAGCGTATGTACTTCTGAGTATATACGTAGCGGGCCTCGTCGCGTCCCCTTCGCCGTATACCGGGAAGCGGGGCGTGACACGTGAGCTATAATACCATCTGGGAGTTCTCGGCGAGTCCGTTCAGTGTACCCAGTCTCCACTGAGCACCCGCATACCATCTCTGATGTCAAACACCAATGGATATGGGATCATCCATCGCCCATCTCATAGGTCGAAAAGATATACGCTAGTCTATTCTGGAATATCGATGCCCCGTCTCGATATTCCCACGACTAGGAACATTGAAGGATGTACTCATGGACTACCCAGGCCCCACTAATATGATCTGCATCATAGTCCTGGAAGTCGAGTACACATCCTAAGGGCTTTATCAACATGTAACAGAGAGACAGAAAGTATACATGTTAAGATAAAGAGCAATCAGATAGCATACTATCATGTCGAGCAAGAAAGTCATACTTATATATGTCCCAGCATCCACTAAAATATACATCCTGTGTACAGTAATGGCCTCTAGGGCATACATATAACTAACATGTTACCCACCCCGGTACTTACGGGGAGGCGGAAAGAGTAAAAAAACGGATTTTTCTCACAAGGAAACATAGACAAACCATGATGGATCTTTGCTAAACAAAAACTAACAAACCAACTACAAGTTCTAACTACTAGGTAAGATGGTTATACCTAGTTCTTGAACTCCTTCTCTTCTTGTTGTGGTCCTCTTTGTTGCTAGCTCCTTGGAGTGGTTTAGACGGATCCTCCTCGTCGTCTTCTCTTTGTCGAAGAAAGATCCACCCGAAGGCCTCTACCTTGAGCTCCTACCTCAACCAAGAGGTAACCAGAGTGCTTGGCTTGCTAGACTAAGAACCCTAGAATGAGTAGAGAGTTGTCTTGATGGTTTTATCTCACAAAGCTTGGATTTTCAACACATGAAACACTTAAGCTTTTGAGAGAGAGGAAGAGGGAGAACAATGCAAGAGAGAATGAGAGAGTAATCCCAACCTTGCTCTCATATGAGAGAATATGATAATAATAATAATAATTAGGAAAATTATGATGGTTAGTTGATTTGACCATTATCATTTCACATTAAATGCTAATGCAAGCTTCAAGAAGCATCTTTTGCAAAAGAAATCATCATGGTCAAAAGTCAACAAGTCAAATGGTCAACCCAACCCTAACCATGGCACAATTATCCTTAATTAATATTATTAATCATATTTCTCATTCTCATTAGGGTTTAGAAAAAGTCAACGGTCAAAAACTCTAATGAGGTTCCTCTGCCTCTGTCAACTGTGCATACACACCCCCATCCGTGTTCCGAGGAACATGAATACAATGAGACAAAACCAACCCCAAAACAAATATTAGGATCTGGCTTAAACCAAAACACGCTAGTAATAACTGCCCGGACACCAAACGTGCACAAGTGCGCGTATGTGAACGAACCCTGTCGCAAAACCATGCGACCTCTACTCTGTATTGCCCAAAGGCGAACAACCCTCTGTGTGGGCCTCTAAAGACTCGATACTACGCTGGCAGTGGGTTTAACCACAGGCCGCAAGCTGTACTAGCTGTACGTAACGGTCCCCGGGTAGATGCCGATAAGAAGACCGATGAGGTGAACCCATCCGAACTCCTACTGAGCCTGAATGTGACAATCTTCGTATAGTCCGGTCTATTCGTCTGAGAGTATCGAATGTCGGGCCTAGGGGGCGGTAAACGTCTGTCCCCTAATAACGGTACAGGTCGTGTCGGAGTGTAGCCCAGAACACCCTGAGAAACTACTGGAAACACTACCAGTAAATCTCGCTTGCCCTGGCCAGGGACTTTGTGTAATGGCTCTCCTAGACACAGCGCGATATCAACCCCCAATACCGGGAGAGACGAATCCTGTCTAACCGCCACTGCCTCCAAGTGCTTCGGGACTGCACCCAACTACTACCTATTTGTACGACTCAATAGAGCCGTGGTAGGATAGCAATCAAAGAACAGTGGGAACACACTTGAGGCGAAGTAGCAGTGTCAAGTCAACGGACTAAGCTGTACTCATGTCACCTGGGAACTGCTACCTGACGATAGCTATAATACCAACCAACAGTTCCCGACGAGTCTTATCCAGTGTACTCGTAACATAACGAGCACCTGCATACTATCTCCAGTACGACGTATTGATGGCTGTGGGACAGACCATCTCCCCTGCTGGGATGAGAAGCGTATGCACCAGTCTACTCTGGAGTATCGATGCCCTGTCTTGATAATCCTACGAATAGGGACCTGTATAAGGATGTGCTTATAGACTACCCAGCCCCTACTAGTGTGATCGCCATCACAACGCCGGTAGTCAAGCAAAGATCCTAAGGGCTCCATCAATATGTATTAGCGATATGTTAAAAGAAACATATACACATATTAAGATAGATACAAACCAAGTAGTATACTACAATATCGAGCAAGACTGTCGTCAATCCATGTATATATTTGTAGCTTTTTGAATATTTAGAAATAAATAAAATTAATTAAATAAATAATAATATGATAAATCACAAAGCTGTTAAAATCAAATAAGTCAATCTTCATAAGTATATATAATACAATTTAAATAAAAAAAATTTATATGCAAGATAAATAAGTTATAAGGGTTTTAATGATAAATTTAGCTTCATTTTAACAAAATGTGTGTTTTATAATAAGTTAGGTTGTGAGGGGTTTATATGTAAAGTTTAAGTTTTATGCAAATATGAGATAGTTAAGGTTTTAATTGAAAGTGGAGGAAAAGTCAATTTAGTTCAGAATTTTATTTAAATTAAAACAAAATTTGAATATAAAGTTAACACCACCTCATGCTTGCATACACACTCTCATCTCACACCTCCTCCTTACATGAAACACACACCCTTCAACTCTTGACACCTCCTCCTTCACCTTATCCCTTCCTCCTCTCATATATATAGCTCCTATTCAGTTCAAAACTCAGATTAAAATTCAAAAGATTTAAAAGAAAAGAAAAGTTAAACGAGAAAAGAGAAAACAAGAGAAAGAAGATGAAGAGGGAAGCTTTATTCTTGGTTCTTCTTCACCTTTAAGCTAGGAGGGACTTAGCATCTTGGAGGGTTATTCCTACAGCTAATTGGAGGGTAAAATCCTTAATCACAGTAGGTAAATTAGGCTCTGTAGATTAGTTATTATAGATTGAACATGTCACATAATATCGTATTTTAGTTAAAAGTTAAGCTCTGTTAGAATCTGCTAATGTTTAAAAGATAATTAACGTAACTAAACAGAGTTAAAATAATGCAGGGAACACCTAAAATAACCCATAAGACCACGGCACCAGGGGGCCGGTTTTTGGCCGGCGGCCATAAAGGAAATTCCGGCGTCGCCGGCCATGTAGGAAGATAGGGGGGTTTTCTCTGTTGGGTAGTTTCCAGTGTACAATTTTGACTATTTTGGTGTTGTTTAATTAAACTAGTTTTACTGTAAATAGAATCTGGAAGCATATATCGGAAAGGGTATATTAAAACACTAAATACGACACGGTTAAAATACGTCGCGATTTAGTTTCTGTAACAATACAGATTAAGGTTAAAATCCAGCAAGATTAAGTGTGTGATAACTTGATACAATCGAATAGTATATAACTTATACGTGGGAACGGGTGTTTTTCATTTCCGTCATATCGGAATAGCCGTTTTCTTATATACGTTAAATTGTAAATTTAGATTCGGATACGAGAATTACGGAAGCAGCGAGGAAAGGGAAAGGATTAGCAATTCCGGAGTAGATTCGACCTTTCCGGTGAGTAGACTAAACATCTACCGGGGAATTTTGTAAAGATGGCGTGTTTCACCCGTAGTTTTACTTAACTTAATGTTTTATATTGTTACGCCCAATTGATAAATTGCATTCATCATATACACATATATATTGCTTAGTTGTTAGAATACTTCATGATTATCGACGAGTCATGCCACGTGCACATTTTATATGCTACACACACCTCGTCGATATTGCTATGTCACTTTACACTTAAATACATACTTATTAATCTGAAATCATATCGTAATTCACATATCTATAATAATAGTAAACTGCCTCATTTATATCATATTGATACATGTGGATTTCTGGTTTATATAAGAGGTAAATGTGGAATTGAGGATTTATGGTTTTGAGTTTTGAACACTATTACATAATTCCAGTGTTTTCATGATTGATGTGTCATGTCCACCATGAGATGTTTTCTATTTTGATTTATTCCGGACCGAGTGGGGGAGATATACGGTCGCGGATTTTACGTTATCCATACTGAGTGGGGGAGATATACAGTTGGATACATGGTGGACCCGGTCGAGACCGAGGGGCAGGATAGCCGCATTGAGGCGGGGGAGCCTAGCGAGGTTACTCGATACCGGAGATAGTAGTAAAATACGGCGTGTATCTAGATGATAACGACCGGTATTATTGATTCAGGATCATTCGGGGAATGATGCCTGTGAAAAATGGAAGTTTTGTGTCGTTGATAGACATGGAGAAATGAATTTATTGAGAATAAATGATGAGATTTCAGTGGTATTATGAGATTTACTTTATACATTGATGATTTTCACATATAATCATACATTATACTTGTTCACATTTCAGTTAATCTGATTGTCATATTTACATTATAAACCGTTATATGTTAGTTATATTCACTGAGTTGGCAACTCACCCCCCGTTGTGCCACAGTTCCTTGCAGGGGTAGAGTGGACGGTTGACGGCGGTGCAGATCTACATTGCGGATTTTTCATATCTTTTGCTAGGTAGGTTACATATGTAGTAACCTTCTCTTTTTGGGTATTGTATTTTGTATCTAGAAAGTCTCCATCAAACCTGTATTTTGACTTAGAATGAGAGATTATATATATATGGACAGTTGAGATCGTTTGGTCGATACATTGTAGTTCTTTCTTTATGTCTGAGATTCATAGTGATATTCTATATGTTGAGATTTATGTTCATTGTTAATATTGTTGATCCCAACTAGGGATACAACTAAACCTAACACTTTAAACTTGTTTAATAAATTAACTTCATAAATTGGGATTTTTACTTAAAAACTAAAATTTTATAAATAATTCCGAAATAAGGTAGTTGATCTTGGTTTTCGGCTTACTTGGACTACGTACATATCTTTAGATATGCTACAATCTAAGTGCCGGTCACATCCACACTTTGGGTCGTGACAATATCCCAAGCTTCCAAAATATAATATACAAACTAGTACTATACAATAGTGGCATCTAGGGCATACATATCCAACAGTTAGTTGGTTCACCTAAGATGTATACAGGTGCTCATTGGGTTATGAGTACACTGGACCGACTCGTCGGGAACATGCTAGTTGGTATTATACCTATTGTCAGATAGCAGTTCCCAGGTGACATGTGTACAGGTTAGTCTATCGACCTGAGATCATCATTTTTCTCGTGTGAGTTCCCACTGTGCTTTGATTACTACCCTACCATGGCTCAAGGGAGTCATGCAAACAGGTTTTAGTTGGGTACAGTCCCGAGCCGCATGGAGGCAGTGAGCGGATCGTCAGGGGATTTTTCCCTCCCGGTATTGAGGGTTGATGTCGCGGTGTGCACGAGTGGCCATCACCAGAAATCCTTAACCAAGGTAATCGAGAATTACTGATTCGGATCAGTAGTTTCTTAGGTGGTGATGGGCTTCATACCGACACTAAATGTCGTGTTATTAGGGGTCTGACTTTATCTACCCCCTAGACTCGATATGCAATACTCATAGAAGAACGGACTGGACTTTATGGATATTGTCACTGTCAGGCTCAGTAGGGGTTTCAGGATGAGTTTGCTCGCCAGCCTCCCTTTCGCTCAATACCTGGGTAGCCGTTACGTACAGCTAGTGCCACTGACGTGCTTGCGATTAAACCCACTGACAGCGTATTGACGAGTCTTTAGAGTCCCACACAGAGGGTTTCCCTGCTTCGGCCAAAACGTTGTAGAGGCAGTATGGTTTTATGGCAGGGTTCAATCGTATACGTGCACTTGTGCACGGATCATGATCGGACGGATAATACTAGTGGGCTTTGGTTTAAGCCGGATCCTAGTATTATATTGTTGGATTATTTTCGTCTCGTAGTATTCGTATTTAGTCGGAATACGGATGCGGGTATGTATATACGGATGAGGGGTATTCTTGTAATTCGTTACAAGTTTACTTTATGAGATGCCATCTCTTTTTGGATTAAATCATTTTAGGTTAAATGGTTTGTGAGTGGAAGTGTGAGTCATTGATTCATGCATGACCACATGGGTGTGACTCATGGTGGGATGATGTTGTTTTGTTTGTGTTGTGGGATATTTGTTGTGAGCAAAGGAGATATTTTTTCTTGAGTTGTTTTCTTTAGTTTCTAGCATATTACAATATATATTACTCACAACAAATAACTCAAAAACACAACACAAAAGAAAAAGTGCAGCCACCTCTTTTCTTCACTTGCTCTTTGCTTATCCTCACACTTTCTCTCCATGGCATCTTCTTCAACCTCCACCCTAAATGTCTCATGTGTTGAGAAACCTAGGGTGTATTAAGACAAAGTAATCACACACACTCTTTACTTCTTCTTGGCTATCTAGGCTAGCAAACTAGATACTCGAGTTGCCTCGGTTTGGAGGTCGGAGCCCGTATTACTAACTCTCGACGTGGATCATCTTCAATGGGGGAGACCGGAGATCAAACTTGATCAAGGAAGCCGCGAGGAGCTTGGGATAGAGGTTGAAGACCGAAGGACACGGATCATTCGGTATAACCATTCTAACTCCTTTGCATGTTTTGTTATCTAGGGCTTATGGGTAGATCCGGGTAATTGGTTGTGATAGCGCCAGGTTTTATAAAATTTTGTTCCGCATTTGGTCACGGATTGATGGCCAGGGCACTTCCATAACACAACATGGTATCAGAGCCACCCCATAAGCCTTAGTTAACTCATTGCGACATTAGAAATCCGCCGTTTTTGTCGTGCAAAAACTGCCGACAAAAACAGTTCCGAAAACAAAATGTTTGAGATGTTTGCACACCCCGCGGGCTCACGGTTTGAACTGAGAAGCTGTGGGGTGGTGCATGCGCACCCCGGGGAACCCCCAGTGGGACTGAACGGATGGGCCCACTCCCCATGACCACCACAAGGTGGTCTTGGTGGTGGGGACCCGAAACTGCCCCACCTTGGGCAGTTTCGGGTCTGCCTCACCCCCTGGCCACCTTGTGGTGGCCTCGGGGGTGGGGTACCCCTTAGGCCCCTCGACTCGAAGTTAATTTTGTTCTCCAACTTGTTAGTTATATGTATGCCCTAGAGGCCATTACTGTACATTGGATGTATATTGTAGTGGATGCTGGGACATATATAGGTAGGACTTTCTTGCTCGACATGATAGTACGCTATCTGGTTGATCTTTATCTTAACGTGTATACTTTCTGTCTCTCTGATTACATGTTGATAAAGCCCTTAGGATGTGTACTCGACTTCCAGGACTATGATGCAGATCATACTAGTGGGGCCTGGGTAGTCAATGAGTACATCCTTCATTGTTCCTAGTCGAGGGAATATCGAGACGGGGCATCGATATTCCAGTGTAGACTAGCGTATATCTTCTCGACCCATGCGATGGGCGATGGATGATCCCATATCCATTGGTGTTTGACATCAAAGATGGTATACGGGTGCTCAGTGAAGACTGGGTACACTGAACGGACTCGCCGAGAACTCCAAGATGGTATTATACCTCACGTCAGATGGCAGTTCTCTGGTGACACTGGTACAGCTTAGTCTGTTGACCCGAGATCGTCATAGAGTCTTGTGTGTCTCCCACTGTGCTTTGATTTCCACCCTACCACGGCTCTACTGAGTTGTGCAAACAGGTGGTTTTGGGGTACAGTCCCGATTCACATGGAGGCAATGAGCGATAGGAGGGGATTCATCTCTCCCGGTATTGGGGTTTGATGTTGTGCTATGCTCGACTGGCCATAACAGGAAATCCCTGGCCAGGGTTGCAATGATATACTGTTAAGAGTTATCAGTAGTTTCACGAATGTTATGGACCTTACGTCGGCATGACTTATCGAGCTATTGGGGTCTGACGTTTACCACCCCTAGGCGAGATATGCGACATATCAGACGAACAGACCGGACTGTACGGTAAGTGTTACTGGTTGGATTCACAGGAGTGTGAGCGGGCTTGCTCGTCGATCTTCTGATCGCTCAATACCCGGGTGGCCGTTACGTTTAGCAGACCGCTTGCGGCTTGTGGGTGTTTGATATGATCATCATCTGCTGCCGGCGTATTGACGAGTCTTTAGAGTCCTACACAGAGGTTTCCTGGCTCAAGCGAAAAGAAATAGGAGCGCATATGAGATATGTGCGGGACCGAGAATAATGCGTGTATGTGATACCGTATTCCATTCTCGCGATGAATGTATCGATTGGTTATATGTGATGTAACCTAGTTATCGAATCAAGGATTGATTCGATAAGCCGATACATAGGATACTAGTCGGTTATATGCGATATAACCGGATCGTTAAATCAAGTGTTGATTTAATGATTTAATGTATAATTATATATTTGATATATTACTTTGCATTAAATAGTATTGGTTCACTTTAAATGGATTTATTCACTTGTATTGCACATTGTATATATGATATATTTTGTGAACATGATTGTATCATGTTTGATGATACATTCTTGCTTGGTTTTGTGTAAAGTATTGAACCATGGTTAGTGAGTGGTTAGGGTATCATTTCATTTGCTTATTCATTTATTTATTTATTTATTTTATTTGTTTCATTTGAAAAGAAAAGGAGAAAGATAAATGGTGGACTTATTTTGTTTTTAGTTGAAGCTTCTTGAAACCTTGACTAAGTCCACCATTCTTGTCTTTTCTCTAACCCTAACCACTCATCTAAACCTTGGTTAAATCTCTACACTAAACCATGGTTGAAGTCATGATAAGTATTGATTTATTTATCAAATAAAAAAAACTTATCATATCTTCTTCTTCTTCATCATCTTCTTCAACATGAAGAAAAGCTTTCTACTTCAATGGCAACTAGCCAAATCAAGTGAGAAATCCAAATCTAAAGTCTACCCACTTCCTATTTCTTCATCCTCTACTACTTGCCATGTATTAGATTGTGTTGTCTTCACAAGTTTCTTGACTTGGCGAAGGCGGAGCTTGTTCTTGTGATGCCTCGACGTAGATCATCTTCGGCATCGAACCGACGATCAAGCCCGCCCATTCTTCGATGATACCGATACTAGAGTCATGGGTTCGTTTTGGACAGCGGAGGGACTTCATCACGGAGCCTAGGAGGTGGTGGACCGGATCTACAAAGGTTGTAGTCACTTTCCCTTAGCATTTATTTCCGTTTACTTGCTTGTTTCGCCTAGATTTCTAGTCAACGATCCGTTCTAGGTTTTCTAGGCACTAGGAATTTTTGATTTGTGCATGTTTGATCACATGGGAGACTCCACTAGAGTGCCTAGGAACCCTACAGTGGTATCAGAGCCTAGCTAGAGCCTTAGGCGAAGTCCCGACGGAGTTAGAAGTCCGATCGACCCAAAACACGACTTGAAAAATGCTCTCTGGACATTTCTGTAAATTGTGGATTTTTTGGAATTAAAAATATGCAGAGAAATGTGCAGGAAATTCTAAGAAAAACTGGAGAAAACGACAACCTAATTCAACAGTACGACCGCGGAACCGCGGCGTTGACCCCCCTTTTGCGGCGGTTCCGCGGCCGTCTGTGATGATCAGGATGTGTGTTTTCTTCAGTTGTTTCTGTTGGTGTTTCTTGTGTGTTCTGGATGTTTTTAATATTTATTCCAGAGTTGTATTTTCTGGGTTGTATTGGGGACTCGGTTTATTCGATCGGACTGTCTAAATTTTGTCGGTGTGCTTTTCCGGGTATTTTTAGAATATGTTAAAAAGTTCGACCGGATATAAATACCCACTTTTTCCCCTGCCGGGAAATTTCCAATAGTTGGATTTTTCCGTAGTTTAACGACGTTCTAAGTAGTGCAAGTAACGCGATGGACCCTCTAGAAGACAACAAACCTTAACTCGATTATGTGACCGTCTTGAACTGCCCTTTGAACCTTCGGGTTTGGGGCAGTACGGCGTGCCACATGTGAGGCGTTGGCTTGACCCTTCTACGGCTGGACCGTTGGTACTGAGGCACGAACTGAATGTTGTTAGACTTATTTCATGTGTTGAGCTGTATCGGGAAAACTTGGGTGTTCGATTGTTCGATCGAAAAGTTTAGCATTTTCTATTTATCCGGAATGTGATACAATAATTGGAATTCACAAATTGTTATGAGATAACGGAATGAATATTATAAACGTAGCAGTCTAGTCTCACTTGATCGGTTGCCACGGAATTCTGATGTGATCAAAAGTCCGTCGCAATCACGTAGCGTACGCGGATACTCGCCGGGTAAACTTTATAGACAGCCTCACCCCATAGCCCCGACCAAGTGACTTTAGGAGAACCCCGTCGCCGAAAGCATCCGTTCGGGTGCTCGCGGCAGCGGTGTTCCGCCTTGGTGCACTTCGTCGACGGTATCGGGGGTGCGGCCGCCTACTAAAGTTTGCGACGAGCATTTGATCAAGATGTCGGGAATCCTGTTGAATTGCCGGACTTGATATTGAAAAGTGTTTTCGATTTTGAGACTAAAATGCGGGGTTTATAATTGTTAGGCATGCGATGTCTAAGTAATTCATTTGGTCAGGCATGCGATGTCTGAGGAGGTTGCAGATTCCAACTGTTGTAGTTTTACACTTTCTTTTCTGTGACCGTAAGTGTAATATGTGATATCGCCGGTTTCGTTGCTATATGTCAACGACAATTGGGATGCGCATATTAACTTACGTTGATGACATGTGATGTTATGTGTTGCTGGATATGTTATATTGGATCGTCGTCTTTGAATAGCCGGGGGGTTTTTATGTGAGATGAGTGTTTTTCATTTTCATTCATGTAAAAACTTGTATGTAATATTCTTTTATTGGGGCACTTCCAGGTTGCGGAAGTTGTCACCGTTGATGTATATTATTTACTTTTCTGCCCTAGGATAGACCCAAGGAGGGGAGCATAAGTAACCGGGTTCTGGGGTCCAGTGGGAGACCAACTCGAGGAGTCGAGTCCGGGTCTCCTAACCCTAGAATTGGTAGGGTTGCTTGCCGCTCTCGTAGGGGTCTAGGGGTGTGGGATTGGCTATTCATCACGACCGTGGAATCCGTGTTTTATACTGGCTCGTATTGAAAACACGGACGTCCTAGTATATCCAATATTTCATATGATTCTTCTGCTGTGCTTTATCTGTGATGTGATCATGCGATGTTCTGTGACAGGTATTATATATAGTATATATGATATATTATATAGATGTTGCTTATGTTTTACACCCGCGCTAGCCCTGCCCCGCTCTGCCGTTAGTTACCTAACCTAACGGTGCACGAGGGGACATCGAGGCGAATGCGGATGGCATAAGTGTACGTCATATTTATCTGTGTTGTTTAGGTGGAATTAAATGATGGGATATTCATTAATGAGATTAATGAAAGAAAATAAACCTAATTGATGTTGTGGAATCGAATTTCAAAATAAAACAGGTAGCTACAGTTCTTGCTTTGCATCGCGGTGTTCCTTGTAGAACATCCTGCACCTTATTCGATAGGGAAAGGACCGAGATCCCTTCACCGGGAGTGACTCCTTTAGCAATAACTGGCAGATGCTACAACCCTCGGTTTGTCTTTGATCGCTTCTATAGTTTACGCTTTGCACAGTGATATATATGATATATCCCGCACCTCATTTGACGAGGAAAGGGCCGACGATCCCTTCACCGGGAGTGACCCCTTTAGCAAAACTAGAAAAGCCTCAAAAACATTCCATTTAAAAACCATTTGATTCCGCAACGAGATCAAGTTCAAAGCGTTAAAGGTTTCCACAAAAACCATACGCAACCCTCCGTCATTTTAGGAAGTAGAGTACTTAGTATTCGTGCTGTGTTTGTTGACCATAGTCAAGGCACAGTGTACGGTAGCTAAGTGATGTCTTCCTACACCGCATATGATGCGATTAGTTAGGACAGTCGCGTGACTTTGTTGACCTTAGTTAAGGGTCATGTGGGTGGGTCTAATTAATCACGAAATGACGGGTAGAACTTGACTAGTACTTATGATTTGTTGACCATAGTTAAGGTCATAGGTGCTAGGGGTAAAAAAACCTTTATCGGGAGTTTCAAGTGTTGGAATTTGCAATGAGATTGCATACCTTCTATGTGATAGTTGGATCCCGATACCCACTGCGAGTAATTGTTACTCCTGGGAGAGTTTTGCACTTTGCAATTAGCCGATCAAGTAGGTGTCTAGAAAGGTGTCAACGGGGTTACGCCTCTGGGAAAACGAGGTTTACAGTAATTAGGTCCGTGCGAAAGCACGGGGAACCTCCCTCAAAGTACCGACACTGGCCTGGCTGAAATATTGGCGAACTTGTAGAGTGTAATTAATCCCGGCTAGTCTTTCCTTTTAGGGTTTGAAGAAAGATTTGATAAAAACAGTGGGAGCCATCCTGATTAGATAAAATATAACCGATCTGATCTTGCAAGAGCGCACGCAGAGTGTTTTCTTCTCTCTCTCTCTCCAGGTAGCGACCATATCACGCCTTAATCAAGATAATAATATGGATGTATTGACCGAACCCGCTTGTTATACTGAGCTGGGGAACGTTGGTCCCGCTCCAACTTATAATTGTTATAAGACAGAGCAGGAAATAGGGGAATACCAGAATTCCTATGCCGCCCAAACGAAGAAAGTGCATATGATGCATCTCCTTCGGGTGTTTCATTATAAAGAACTGTTTCTCAGTATCCTCTGCATCCTGGGTATATGATACCGGATCAGGATCCCAGATATGTAAGCTGTTACATAGGGCTACAAAAAAAGGTAGAAAAACTGAGAACGGGTGATAAGTTTCATGAGACAGAAACCGGGGCAAGTGTTGCAGCCAAGTCTGTTGGTCACTGTCACCCTGTATTACCAATATATTGATTCTGAACAAATGCTATTAGATACCGAACCTGATATACAAAATCATATCAGTCTCTTTATTAGTAAAGAAATGATATAATTTTGTATTGTTGGATAATGTTTTGAACATTTCCTATATCAAAAGTTGATCGGTTCAGGCACGTTATCTAAAAGCATTGACGTTCTAAATCAAACTACAGTTCCTTGTATACTGAACACACACAAGAGGAAGAGTTCAGAAATGAACAAATTCTTCTTGAGGCATTGTAGACTAGGTCATATCTATGTGACCCGACTAGCTGAAGTTACATTTAGATGTATATTTAAATCGTTTTGAATTTACATCTTGTGAAACTTGCCAGTCATGTCACAAAAATATAATGACACCAGCTCTGTTTATTAGAAACAGAGAAAGAGTTAGTAAACTCTTGGGACTGATACATGATGATGTATGTAAAGTCTCCTGTCTACACATGCCAGGACTGGTTCTTTATACTTCATTATATTCTCTGATAATCTCTCAAGATTCAGTCATATGTTCCTGTTGAAACACAAGTCCGAACCTTTTGAGGTATTCACAGAATATAAGTTAGAAGTAGAGAACCAATAACCGGGTATAAGTATTATGTCCTATGATGAGATCAGGGAGGAGAATACTTGTGCATGGCATTCCTGGACCATTCTAAAGGAGAATGAGATTCTCTCTCCGTACTACTCCTCTGAATACACCACAGCACAACGGTGTATCAGGGCGGAGCAATTGCACAATATTAAATATGGTGTGCTCTATGATGAGTATTACTGAGTTACCTATTTCCTTTTGGGAGTTATGCACTTATGAAGTTGCATACCTATTGAATAGGTTTCGATTCAAATCAGTGCCTACCACTCCATATAAGATATGGTGTGGGAAGATCCTATCTCTTAAGCGAGTTAAGATTTGGGGTTGTCCGGCCTATGTTTAAAGCAAAATCCGGACAAGATCGAGGCAGGATCAGTTCTGTTGAACTGGAAAGGTTCCAGCTATACAAAACTGCAGTTGATGATTTGACAGAACCAAAGGATTCTATAGTTTCCGATGAACCTCAGCCTCTCCGCCGATCTAGTAGGGTTCCTCATCCGCCTGAGAGATACCTCGGTTTCTCGATGACAGTGGGAGCGAGGAATGCATCATAAGATGATGACCCAACTAGTTTCGAGCAGGCCATCGAGAGTAGGGACTCTGTAAGAATGGCTGGATGCTTAGCGATCTGAGATGGAATCCATGTACACCAGCAAAGTATGGACTTTAGCTGCTATATCTGAAGGGTTAAATCCCCATCAGGAGCAAGTATATCTTGAGAAGATTACATGGTGTAGATGGAAAAGTTGAGACTTTCAAAGCTAGACTTGTTAAAGGTTTTCGTCATCGACCAGGCACGGATAATGATGAAACCTTTTCCATGGAATATGCTTAAGTCCATCCAGATCCTACTTGCCACAGCTACATACCATGACTGCGATATCTGGTGGTTGGGTGCCCTGACTGCTTTTCTAAATACTGATTTAGAAGAGAACGTCTATAAGAACACAGCCAGAGGTCTTCGTAAACAGTGGGAGCAGCGGAAACGTGTGCAAGTTGCTTTACATAATGAAGCAGGCATCGCGGAGTTGGAACGTCTGTTTTGATGTGATAGTCAAAGTGTTTGACTTCATCAAAATGGTAGACGAACCTTGTATATACAAAAGGGTAGTATGGAGTATGGTGATGATCTTCGTATTGTACGTAGACAACATACTCTTGATAGGAAAAGAGTTTCCTATAATACGATCGGTCAATCTCCTATTATCACTAGGATTCTACAAATAGGATCAAAGTGATACCTCCTAAATCCTGAGTTTTCATCTATGAGATAGATGTAATTGGATGCTAGGATTCTCACTAGATGTAGTGAGATGGTATCAATCGATCCTGGGGAGAATCACTGGAAACGTTCCAGGGTGATAAAGACAACTGAATGTCAGTCACGGGCATTGTCTTTACCCTCAGTAGAGGACGGTATGTTGGAAGAGTTCCAAGCTAGATACCGTGGCAAACTAGACGATAAAGGCTGGTAACATCGCTATTGAAGATACTACCAAAGAGGAAGTTTGGGTGTATATTGGTTCATAAGATGAACTAGGTTCCTGCCATTGTATGACAATGGAAGTGTGGCTTAGGCCCTGGAACCCTGGTCCCATCAGTGACCCAGACATATTCTGAGGAAGCATCACCTGATCATGGAGATAGTTGATCTCTGGGATGATCGAGGTTAGGAGAGTAGACTCAGAGGACAACACGGCGGAT
This sequence comes from Agapanthus africanus, assembly GCA_030015575.1. NCBI lineage: Eukaryota > Viridiplantae > Streptophyta > Magnoliopsida > Asparagales > Amaryllidaceae > Agapanthus > Agapanthus africanus. Next base: position 245,235,978 of record JASDDO010000004.1, read on the forward strand.
CCACTCACGAAGGCCTTATCCCAGAGAGAGACTCATATGGGATGGTTGAGTATTAGATACTGCAACCACTGCTACAGATGGCCCTAGTGCAAGTGGGAGATTGTTAGTTATATGTATGCCCTAGAGGCCATTACTGTACATTGGATGTATATTGTAGTGGATGCTGGGACATATATAGGTAGGACTTTCTTGCTCGACATGATAGTACGCTATCTGGTTGATCTTTATCTTAACGTGTATACTTTCTGTCTCTCTGATTACATGTTGATAAAGACCTTAGGATGTGTACTCGACTTCCAGGACTATGATGCAGATCATACTAGTGGGGCCTGGGTAGTCAATGAGTACATCCTTCATTGTTCCTAGTCGAGGGAATATCGAGACGGGGCATCGATATTCCAGTGTAGACTAGCGTATATCTTCTCGACCCATGCGATGGGCGATGGATGATCCCATATCCATTGGTGTTTGACATTGAAGATGGTATACGGGTGCTCAGTGAAGACTGGGTACACTGAACGGACTCGCCGAGAACTCCCAGATGGTATTATACCTCACGTCAGATGGCAGTTCTCTGGTGACACTGGTACAGCTTAGTCTGTTGACCCGAGATCGTCATAGAGTCTTGTGTGTCTCCCACTGTGCTTTGATTTCCACCCTACCACGGCTCTACTGAGTTGTGCAAACAGGTGGTTTTTGGGTACAGTCCCGATTCACATGGAGGCAATGAGCGATAGGAGGGGATTCGTCTCTCCCGGTATTGGGGGTTGATGTTGTGCTATGCTCGACTGGCCATAACAGGAAATCCCTGGCCAGGGTTGCAGTGATATACTGGTAAGAGTTATCAGTAGTTTCACGAATGTTATGGACCTTACGTCGGCATGACTTATCGAGCTATTGGGGTCTGACGTTTACCACCCCTAGGCGAGATATGCGACATATCAGACGAACAGACCGGACTGTACAGTAAGTGTTACTGGTTGGATTCACAGGAGTGTGAGCGGGCTTGCTCGTCGATCTTCTGATCGCTCAATACCCGGGTGGCCGTTACGTTTAGCAGACCGCTTGCGGCTTGTGGGTGTTTGATATGATCATCATCTGCTGCCGGCGTATTGACGAGTCTTTAGAGTCCTACACAGAGGTTTCCTGGCTCAAGCGAAAAGAAATGGGAGCGCATATGAGATATGCGCGGGACCGAGAATAATGCGTGTATGTGATACCGTATTCCATTCTCGCGATGAATGTATCGATTGGTTATATGTGATGTAACCTAGTTATCGAATCAAGGATTGATTCGATAAGCCGATACATAGGATACTAGTCGGTTATATGCGATATGACCGGATCGTTAAATCAAGTGTTGATTTAATGATTTAATGTATAATTATATATTTTATATATTACTTTGCATTAAATAGTATTGGTTCACTTTAAATGGATTTACTCACTTGTATTGCACATTGTATATATGATATATTTTGTGCACATGATTGTATCATGTTTGATGATACATTCTTGCTTGGTTTTGTGTAAAGTATTGAACCATGGTTAGTGAGTGGTTAGGGTATCATTTCATTTGCTTATTCATTTATTTATTTATTTTATTTGTTTCATTTGAAAAGAAAAGGAGAAAGATAAATGGTGGACTTATTTTGTTTTTAGTTGAAGCTTCTTGAAACCTTGACTAAGTCCACCATTCTTGTCTTTTCTCTAACCCTAACCACTCATCTAAACCTTGGTTAAATCTCTACACTAAACCATGGTTGAAGTCATGATAAGTATTGATTTATTTATCAAATAAAAAAAACTTATCATATCTTCTTCTTCTTCTTCATCTTCTTCAACATGAAGAAAAGCTTTCTACTTCAATGGAAACTAGCCAAATCAAGTGAGAAATCCAAATCTAAAGTCTACCCACTTCCTATTTCTTCATCCTCTACTACTTGCCATGTATTAGAGTGTGTTGTCTTCACAAGTTTCTTGACTTGGCGAAGGCGGAGCTTGTTCTTGTGATGCCTCGACGTAGATCATCTTCGGCATCGAACCGACGATCAAGCCCGCCCATTCTCCGATGATACCGATGCTAGAGTCATGGGTTCGTTTTGGACAGCGGAGGGACTTCATCACGGAGCCTAGGAGGTGGTGGACCGGATCTACAAAGGTTGTGGTCACTTTCCCTTAGCATTTATTTCCGTTTACTTGCTTGTTTCGCCTAGATTTCTAGTCAACGATCCGTTCTAGGTTTTCTAGGCACTAGGAATTTTTGATTTGTGCATGTTTGATCACTTGGGAGACTCCACTAGAGTGCCTAGGAACCCTACACAACTACCCGTGAAGGTTCGGGCGTGTTTCGTTTTGATTCGGACTTCCGAATTGGCTTTAAACGGTCGGTTTTTGGAACTTTAGCTCACTGTTTTTTTCCATGGTTTTGGAAATTGGTTTAGTTTTCTAATTGTGTGCGGAATTCTAATGTCGTAGTTTACAGTACATACATTACTATCTGCAACAGTGAATGTCATTAGAGCGGTACAACTTGTCTAATTGCTATATGTCTTTTAGACGGGTTTGCGAACATGACATTCACGTTGATGTTCTGTGTTGTGCTGTGGTTGTGGCGGAATCATCGTGGTGGATAACTTGAGTGCAATGATAGTACAGTTTAGTTTTATTTGTACATTTGATATCGCGGGGCAAGCATCCGATATGTGGACTGCTGTCACTGCCTTCTTGTATATTATTTATTTGGGGCACGACCGGGTTGAGGTCGATGTCACCGTTGTACATATTTTCTTTTCTGTACTAGGATTACTAGCCGGGATCCAGAAGGAAACGGGCCCGCATCTCATGGCGTTGAGACGGAGGGGGCCTCACTCTAGAATTGACGGGCTATTCGCCGCACTCATAGGGGGTACATGTTGACCCAAAGAGAGGTGCTCAAGTTACCAGATTCCGTGAAGTGCCGGGTGGCCCATTCACATTGATGAAGGGGGTTGCCTCGCTTCTGGTTTTGGCGGGTGACTTGCCGTGCTCATAGGGTCTAGGTTTTCATTGCACGGGCTATCCACACGATCAGGGGAACGTCGGGTTTCACTTGTCGCTCAAAGGAAACCCGGGGCTCCCAGATTATCCGTTTTTCTGTGATGCTTATCGCTATTCTGTGATGTTGCATATATCATGCCTGGAATGATTATTATAAATTGTTATATATATACTAGTAGATGTTGTATATATTTTACACCCGCGCTAGTCCAGCCCCCGCTCTGTCGTTAGTTAAGTAACCTAACGGGTGATGACGGGGCCCAATGGCGAATGCGGATGGCATATACGTACATCATATTTTCTTTCTTTTCTGGTGTGATTAATTGATGGGATAGTGTTGATTCTGATCAATGCAAGGAAAACAGAAATATTCGATTTTGTTGGAACAATTTTCAAAAGCTGTTATTACAGGGACGTTTTCTTTTATTTTGCACAGCGGTATTCGATTATGAATATCCAGCACCTCATTCGGCAAGGCAAGAGCCGAGATCCCTTCACCGGGAGTGACCTCTTGGGCAGAAGTTTGCGTCAGGGTTATGTTAGTGTATATGCCCTAGGGGCCATTATTGTATCATACTAGCTTGTATATTACTTAATGGAAGCTTGGGATATTCACAGTTATATTAACAGTCTTGCTAAATATGGTAGTACGCTACTTGGTTTGTATCTATCTTAATGTGTGTATATGTTAGCATATCAAGAATACATATTGATAGAGCCCTTAGGATCTTGCTTGACTACCAGCGTTGTGATGGCAGTCACACTAGTGGGGGCTGGGTAGTCTACAAACACATCCTTTTTCAGGTCCCTAGTCGTAGGATTATCGAGACAGGGCATCGATACTCCGGAGTAGACTAGTGTGTACGCTTCTCATCTCAGCAGGGGAAATGGTCTGTCCTATAGCCATTAGTACGTTGTATTGGAGATAGTATACAGGTGCTCGTTGGGTTACGGGTACACCGGACAGGACTCGCAGGGAACTGTTGGTTGGTACTATACCCGTCGTCAGTTAACAGTTCCCAGGTGACATGAGTACAGCATAGTCCGCAGACTTGACACTGCTGCTTCGTCTCGAGTGTGTTCCCGCTATTCTTAGATTGCTACCCTACCACGGCTCAAAGGAGTCATGCAAACAGGTATCAGTTGGGTGCAGTCCCGAAGAACTTGGAGGCAGTGGCGGTTAGATAGGATTCATCTCTCCCGGTATTGGGAGTTGATATCGCGCTGTGTTTGGAGAGCCATTACGCAAAGTCCTTGGCCAGGGCAAACGAGATTTACTGGTAGGATTTCCAGTAGCTTCTCAAGGTGTAATGGGCTTCGCTCCGACACGACTTATACCGCTTTTAGGGAACTGACGCTTGCCGCCCCCCAGGCCCGATATGCGATAGTCCTAGACGAACAAACAAGACTGTATGGAGATTGTCACATCAGGTTCAGTAGGAGTTCGGATGGGTTTCCTCATCGGCCTTCTTATCGACATCTACCTGGGGACCATTACGTACAGCTAGTACCGCTTGCGGCCTGTGGTTAAACCCACTGCCAGCGTAAGTGTCGAGTGTTTAGAGTCCCACACAGAGAGTTTCCCTGCTTTAGGCGAAACGATATAGAGGTCGTATGGTTTTACGACAGGGTTCGGACACATACGTGTTTTTACGCACGTACGATGTTCGGACAGTTTATACAAGCAGGCTTTGGTTTAAGCCAGATTCTAGTATTGAATTATTGGATTTATACAGTCTCAGTATTTCCGTGTTTTCACGGATGGGAGGGGCATTCTCGTAATTAGTCGAGAAGCTTCTAGAAGATTGATGAGTTGGAGGCTTAGGTGGAAATTGCATTAAATGGATTAATGACTCATGGTGTGATTCATCCAAAGGAGTTAATGAAGCATTTATTGCTTAATGACTCATGAGATGAATCACACAAAGTGAGTTAATGAAGCATGGTTGATATTATTATTTGTTATTCATTTAATAATTATTATGCTTCATATATTCACAAATGAGATATTATTTCATTATCATTCTCACTCACACCTTCTCTCTCCTCAAGCTCTCTCTCTTCAAGAACTAACCCTAACCTCTCATGTGTTGAGATTCAAGGGTTAGCAAGACTAATAGATCCCTAATCCTCTTCTATATCCTCTAGATTGCTTTGATTAGCACTCATAGCCACCTAGTTATCTCAAGTGAGAAGTTAAAGCTTGGAGAAGTAGCTCTCGGGTGGATCTTCTATCATATCGAGGAGGCCGACGAGGAGGTGATCAACGAGAACAAGAAGGACTTGATTCATTAGGTATAATCATCTTTCATAGTAGCTAATCACTTCTATGTTGTTGTTAGTTAAGGTTTAGCATATCCGTAAAGTTAGTCGATGTTAGTTTAAACAAAATGATTGTTTTACCTATTCTGCCTTCCCGCATCATGTGGGGTGTATAACGTCGACTTACAATGGTATCAGAGCCTCGCTAAACCATAACTAACTTGTTAGCAAAGTCGTTAGAAATTCGATCGCAAAACGAACCCGAAAAAACATCATTTTAACCAAGTTTCTGCTTATTTTAAAACGGGATCTAAAATTTTTTCAGGGACCCTTAAAAATACAAGCAGGGAATTATAAGATTACTGGAGAAATTTGGGATCGTGACTCGGCCAAACCGCCGCGGAACCGCGGCCGATCCAAGCGATCCACCGTGGATCCGCGGCCGAGTTGAAGCCGAGTCAGCCCAAATTTGCCCAGTAACTCTTCTGTGTTGATGTTGTATTTTCAGGGATGTTTTGTTTCTGCTCAGGTTTTAGGTGCACAGAGAATTATTTGGAGTAGAATCATTTGTGATTGCTTGATCGAAATTCTAAGATGTTTGGCTAACTTGATTATATCTGTGATGTGTTTAATGTGTTCGTAAACCTCCCCTAACTACTAGTATGTCGGTTAGCAGAGGGTTGCACATTTCTGTAATGGTTTTTAATGGTTTGTGTTTGTGGACTTGTTGGATTGTCGTGAATGGATAGCCAGGGATGTGAGATGAGTGTTTCTTTCATTCAAATGTAATTTGTAAATTGTTGTAATATTCTTTTGCGGGGCACATCCGGGTTGAGATTGTAGCCACCGTTGTATTATTTCATTTACTATTTTCTGCTCCTAGGATAGGCCCAAGACGGGGTGCACAAACTACCGGGTACTTTGAAGTGCTTAGTGGCCTACTCACGTTGTTGAGGGAGACCGCTTCACTTCGGGTACTTGGCGGGTAGTTTGCCGTACCCGTAGGGGTCTAGGGTGAGGTTTTTGGCTATCCATCGCGACTGTGTAATCCGTCTTTCTTTGCAGGCTCAAAAGGAACGCGGATTCGTAGAAAATCCAATATGTTCATTTGTGATCCGGAATGCCTATTATTGCGTCTGACGAATGTACAATATCTATATATGATAGCTATTAGACATCACTTATGTTTTGCACCCGCGCTAGCCCAGCCCCCGCTCTGTCGTTAGTTAAGTAACCTAACGGGTGAATGACGGGGCCCAGTGGCGAATGCGGATGGCATAAGAAGACGTTGTATTTTCGTTGTTTTCTGCAATGATAGGTTAATTGATTGGACGCATTATATTAATGCAAATAAAATAAACCAAAGTTGAATCGTTGGAACAGTTTAAAAGAAACCACTCGGTTATTTTTAAAACAGAAGATATTTTTAATTGCGGAGCTTTAACCACTCCTTTTAAAAGCTATCAGGTTCTTTCGATCATATCAAGTTCACTACGTTCACGGTTTCGCCAAAACCATTCGTAGCCCTCCGTCATTTCATTTGGGTATTCAGTAGTATTCAAGCTATGTATTTTGACCAACGCCAAGGCATAGTGTTTGGTAGCTGCTGGGTATTCATTTGTTGCATAGATAGATGAGTTAGTTTGGGACAGTTGTATTATCATTTGGCCAACGTCAGGGGTATGTACGGATGGGTTCAAATTAACAAGATAATGATGGGTAGAACTTGACATGTGACTTATGACATTTTGACCAACGCCAAGGTCATAAGAGCATGGGGCAGAAATTGATATCGGGAATTTCTAAGGAAACTGAAATTTGCTAAGAGTTGCATACCATTTGGAGTGTGATAATTCTGGTAGGATTCCTTCAGCTTTATCACACGATGATATTTGGATCATGTTCCTACTGTGAGTATCCGCTACTCAGGAGACTCGTCACTTAACGATCAATGCTATAAACCAAGAAGGTGTCGAGAAAGGTGTCAGCGGGGCTATGCCCCCAGAGAAAAGAGGTTATTTAATTAAGGAACTTCGCGAAAGCGTTGTAAAACCTCCCTCGAAGTACCGACACCGGCCTGGCTGAACGGTTAAGAAAGTATTGTACGGTGAGAATAGTCCTGACTAGTTCTTCCTTTTTGGTTTGAGGAGGGATTCGAGAAACAGTGGGAGCCATCCTGTTTAGATAAACTAAAAACTACTCTAAACTTACAAGAGCATCATGCTAAAGTGTTCCCTCTCTCTTTCAATTGTAGCGACCCAGAACATGACAGGCCTTAAGTTACTATTAGATAAAAATATTTTGACAGGGCCAAACTATAAAGACTGGTTCCAGAATGTCAAGATGGCAATAACTTATGACAAATTGAGGTATGTCCTTATTACTAAAGCACCTGCTGTCCCTGGTCCAGAATCCAGTGTCGCGGATAAGGAAATCCGCAAGACCTGGGAGATAGATTGCGCGAAGGCCAAATGCATCGTGCTTGCATCTATGAATAATGAACATCAAAGGAGGCACGAGAATATGGATCTTGAATCCATATTTCTCTACACCAAGGAACTGTATGGAGAGCAATCTCGTATAGCTAGATACGAGACCTCGAAGAACTTGTTTCAGTCGAGGATGGCCGTCGAATCATCTGTAGGAGAACATGTACTAAAGATGATTGGCTATATAGAAGAGCTCGCGGACCTCGGGACGACTTTAGAAAACGAGCTGTATACAGACTTGGTTCTTCAGTCCCTTCCTTCCACCTACGCCCAGTTTATTCTGAATTTCAACATTCAAGGAAAAGAAGTTGAACTTCCAGAACTCCTTAACAGTTGAGGAGTGCAGAGGGCACCTTGTAGAAAGCAAGGGAAACACCCACTATGTTTGTTCGCGGTGCTTCCTCTTCCGGGTCTAAGGCTAAGGCCAAAGGAAGGAAGAAGAAGGCCGCTACCAAACCAAGAGTTGGTGTTGGTAAGGTGGGAGCTAAGGGAAAGGCAAAGGTTGCGGTGCCAGTAGTGGCAAAGGACGAGTGCTTCCACTGTCGCAGGAAAGGCCACTGGAAAAAGGATTGCAAAGCTTGGATTGCCAAGAACCAGGAACCGAAGCAAGCTGTGGCTTCGAGGTGTGTTTGTAATTGAAAATTGTCTCTCAATCAACTCTACTTCCTGGGTATTGGATACCATATCAGGATCTCATATATGCAATTCATTGCAGGCACTGAGAAACCGTAGAGTGCTGAAGGTTGGTGATATGACCCTCCAGGTTGATAACGGAGCTAGCGTGGGTGCTGTGTCAGTAGGGGATTATCACCTTGGATTGACGAGTGGACATATTTTGGTTTTGCATAACTGTTTTTGTGTACCCAGTTTAACGTGTAATATCATATCAGTATCGTTGTTATCAAAAGAAGGTTATGATTTCACGTTTGTAAGCGATGTTGTTAACATCCACCATAATCATGGTTTGATTGGGTCCGGTACACTAGATAACGGTATATATGTGTTAAACCAATTACAGATTTTCAATGTCCAGAACACACTAAAAAGAAAGTCTCCTAATATAAATCAGGTTTTCTTATGGCATTATAGACTAGGTCACATCAATGAGACAAGGTTAACTAAGTTACATAGTGAAGGATATTTGGATCCGTTCGAATATCAATCTTATGCCACTTGTCAATCATGTCTCAAAGGAAAGATGATAAAGACTCCATTCATTGGACATGGAGTAAGAGCGAGCGAGCTCTTAGGACTCATACACAGCGATGTATATGGTCCAATGTCTATACATGCAAGAGGTGGTTTTTCATATTTCATTACTTTTATGGATGATTTCTCTAAGTATGGATTCATTTTCTTAATGAAACATAAATCCGAGGCCTTTGAGAAATTCCAAGAATATAAGAATGAAGTAGAAAACCAAACCGGAAAAAGTATCAAGACACTTAGATCTGATCGAGGTGGTGAATACTTAAGTGCCGAGTTCCTGGGTTACCTAAATGAAAAAGGAATTCTCTCTCAGCTTACTCCTCCATACACTCCACAGCATAACGGTGTATCGGAAAGACGGAACCGAACCCTATTGGATATGGTACGTTCCATGATGAGTAATGCTGAGTTACCGCGATCTTTCTGGGGTTATGCACTAGAATCAGCTGCATATCTTTTGAACAGGGCTCCTACCAAGACTGTGCCTACCACGCCATATCAGATGTGGAGTAGGAAGAAACCCTATCTTCAGATACCCTATCTTCAGTATCTGAAGATACGGGGATGTCCAGTTTTTGTTAAAAAGCAGCATGCGGACAAACTCGAGGCACGATCAGTGCAGTGTCAGTTTGTGGGATATCCAAAGAACTCCAAGGGGTATTTCTTTTATTACGCAGAGGAACAAAAGGTTTTTGTTTCTCGTAATGCCTATTTTCTAGAACAGCAGTTTTTAGAAAAGGAAACAGGTGGGAGCGCAATAGAACTGGAAGAAATTCCAGAACCACAAACTACTACTGAAAGTTTGGTAGAACTAAAAGTTCAAGAAGAACAGGACATTTCCGCACCCCTCCGTAGGAGTAGTAGGCCGTCTCATCCGCCTGAGAGATACTACGGTTTTCTCATAGACGGAGATAGAGAAGATTGCATCATTGATAATGATGAACCTACTAGCTTCCAGCAGGCCATCCAGAGCGGCGACTCAGTAAGATAGCTAGATGCAATGCGGACCGAGATGGAGTCCATGTACACCAACAAAGTATGGACTTTGGACTTTGCTCCAGATGGGGTAAAACCCATAGGATGCAAATGGATCTTCAAGAAAAAGATTGGTGTAGATGGACAGGCGGAAACCTATAAAGCTAGACTTGTTGCAAAGGGTTTTCGTCAAAGACCTGGTTTGGACTATGACGAAACTTTTTCTCCAGTGGCTATGCTCAAATCCATTCGGATCCTTCTTGCCATTGTTGCCTTCCATGATTATGAGATCTGGCAGATGGACGTAAAGACGGCTTTTCTAAATGGTAATTTAGAAGAGTGCGTCTATTTGGATCAGCCAGAAGGTTTCAATCAGAGTGAGAGCAACAGGAAAGTGTGCAAGTTGCTTAATTCCATTTATGGACTGAAGCAGGCATCGCGGAGTTGGAACATCTGTTTTGATGAAACAGTCAAAGAATATGACTTTATCAAAAATCCATATGAACCATGTATATATAGTAAAATTGTAGCACGAACTGTCGTATTCCTCGTCTTGTACTTGGATGACATTCTCGTGATAGGAAATGACATTCCTATGCTACAATCTGTCAAAGGATTCTTGTCACACAGGTTCTCCATGAAAGACCCGGGTGATGCCTCTTACATTCTGGGGATCCGGATCTATCGTGATAGATCCAAGAGGATGTTGGGACTTTCACAGTCCAGGTATATCAACACTATACTGAAAAGATTCAGTATGGAAGATTCTAAGCGCGGTAGTTTGCCGGCTTGTCACGGAATCACCCTCTCCAAAGAGATGTCTCCCAAGACTGATTTGGAAAGGGATCGCATGTCTATTATACCCTACGCTTCTGCGGTAAGCTCTATAATGTATGCCATGTTGTGCACCAGACCAGATGTAGCTTACGCACTGAGCGTGGTAAGCAGGTATCAATCAGACCCAGGGGAGAAGCACTGGATAGCAGTAAAGAACATTCTCAACTACCTGAGAAGAACTAAGGAGATGTTCTTGGTTTACGGCGGAAAAGACCTCAAGATCGAGGCCTTTGCTGATTCCAGCTTCCAGAGTGACAAGGATGACTCCAAGTCCATGTCAGGTTATGTCTTTACCCTCAATGGAGGGGCGGTGTGCTGGAAGAGTTCCAAGCAGGACACCGTTGCTGACTCGACGATGGAAGCGGAGTATATCGCTGCTTGCGATGCCACAAAAGAAGCGGTCTGGATGAAGAAGTTCCTCACAGAACTTTAGGTGGTTCCATCCATTGTTGATCCAATACCTCTGTATTGTGACAACAACGGGACTATAGCTTTAGCAAAGGAACCCAGGTCCCATCAGAAGTCCAGACATATCATAAGGTGGTATCACCTGATCAGGGAGATCATAGATCGCCGGGAGATCGAGGTCCGGAGAGTTGCTACAGAGGAGAACACTGCAGATCCATTCACAAAGGCCTTACCTCAGACGCAGTTCGAGAGACTATCAAAGATGATAGGTCTTCGATACGCCAGTATATGGCCCTAGTGTAAGTGGGAGATTGTTAGTGTATATACCCTAGGGGCCATTATTATATCATACTAGCTTGTATATTACTTAATGGAAGCTTGGGATATTCACAGTTATATTAACAGTCTTGTTAAACATCGTAGTACGCTACTTGGTTTGTATCTATCTTAATGTGTGTATATGTTAGCATATCAAGAATACATATTGATAGAGCCCTTAGGATCTTGCTTGACTACCAGCGTTGTGATGGCAGTCACACTAATGGGGGCTGGGTAGTCTACAAACACATCCTTTTTCAGGTCCCTAGTCGTAGGATTATCGAGACAGGGCATCGATACTCCGGAGTAGACTAGTGTGTACGCTTCTCATCCCAGCAGGGGAAATGGTCTGTCCTACAGCCATTAGTACGTTGTACTGGAGATAGTATACAGGTGCTCGTTGGGTTACGGGTACACCGGACAGGACTCGCAGGGAACTGTTTGTTGGTACTATACCCGTCGTCAGTTAATAGTTCCCAGGTGACATGAGTACAGCATAGTCCGCAGACTTGATACTCCTGCTTCGTCTCGAGTGTGTTCCCACTGTTCTTAGATTGCTATCCTACCACGGTTCAAAAGAGTCATGCAAACAGGTAGCAGTTGGGTGCAGTCCCGAAGCACTTGGAGGCAGTGGCGGTTAGATAGGATTCGTCTCTCCCGGTATTGGGAGTTGATATCGCGCTGTGTTTGGAGAGCCATTGTAAGTGCACGGCGGCGCCCCGGCCGTCAATCCGAGGCCAAAATGCGGAAACGATACTTTACATTAACTTTTGAACCGGCACCACCGCGCACTTTAATCCCGGATCGGGCCATTAATCTAATCCTAGCTAACTAGAGAAGGGGTAGAGAGATATACCGAGCGATCCGTGTCCTTCGGTCTTCTCGTCGTCGTCCCGATCTCCCCGCGGAATCTCCGGTCTTCATCTCCTCGTCGGAAGGGCACCACATCGCCGGGTTCTTTTACGGGCTCCCAACTCTGGACCGAGGCAACTCGGGCACGAAGTTGGCGAGTCGACGTGTCCAAGAATTGCTGTAGAATAGTGTAGTGCTCTTTGTCTCAAGGGGTTTAAAGAAGTTGCCATTTGGTGGAGGAAATGAACTACGAACTTTTGTGGTGGCTTTTGGGAATTTTGTAGTAAGCAAATGAGAACCAAATCACTCACAAAATAAATTCCCTCACTCCCCTCAATAGTGGCCGGCCCCTTCATTGGAATGAGATGATGGAGTGAAAGTCAAGGAGAGGAGAAAGCCATCATGCAAGAGAGAGAAAAGAATGGGTGATGATGAGGAGTCATGATCACAACAAACTCTCACTCCAAATCAACCCCATCATCAACAACCATGATTACTCCAAAATTCAAGCAATCATGGACTAATGAAGTCAAAGGAAGCAAGGACCATCATGAAGCAACCATATACAAAGACCACCCTCCACAATGCTAATTTGCACAATTGCAAATAAGCCATCCTCCACTAATTTTCAGCCAAGGAAAGATACAAAGGAAAATAGCCGAAACGGAATGCAAACTGGCAACTTCAGAAAAACGATCCTGTAATAAATTACAGGAAAACCCCGCGACTGTATATACATACCCGCATTTGTATTCCCGCTGAATACAAATACAATGAGACAAAATCTATACTGTACAATACTAGGATCCGGCTTAAATCAAAGCCCGCTAGTATTAACCGTCCGATCATGATCCGTGCAATACCGCATGTATATGATCGAACCCTGCCATATCTCCATACGGCCTCTACAGCGTTTCGCCCGAAACTTGAGCAACTATCTGTGGGGGACTCTAAAGACTCGTTAATACTTCGGTTGTGGATTTAACCACTAGCACGTCAGAGGTATTAGCCTTACGTAACGGGCTACCAGGTATTGACCAAAAGGGACGTCGATGAGCGAACTCATCCTGACACCCTACTGAGCCTGTCAGTGACAATATCCGTACAGTCATGTCTGTTCGTCTATGAGCATCGCATGGCAGGCCTAGGGGGTTGGTAAAAGTCAGACCCCCAAAAGCGGTACAAGTCATGTCGGAGTGTAGCACAGAAAACCCTGAGATACTACTGGAATACCTATCAGTAAATCTCCTGCCTTGGCTAAGGACTTCGTGTAACGGCACTCCTAGACACAGCGCGACCTCACCCCCAATACCAGGAGAGACGAACCCCTGCAGATCCGCTCACTGCCTCCTTGTGGCTCGGGACTGTACCCAACTAAAACCTGTTTGCACGACTCCTTTGAGCCGTGGTAGGGTAGTAATCAAAGTACGGTGGGAACTCACACGAGACAAATGACGATCTCAGGTCGATGAACTAACCTGTACACATGTCACCAGGGAACTGCTATCTGACGTCAGGTATAATACCAACTAGCATGTTCCCGGCGAGTCCTGTCCGGTGTACTCATAACCTAATGAGCACCTGTATACATCTTAGGTGAACCAACTGACACCAGTGGCTTGTGAGACCGGCCACCGCCCCTCGTCGGGGTCTCGACTGTATACACTAGTCTACTCTGGAGTATCGATGCCCTGTCTCGAAAACTCCCACGACTAGGGACCTTTTAAGGATGTGCTTATAGACCCCAGCTCCCACGTATATGATCGCCATCATACTGCTGGCCGTCAAGCAAGAATCCTAAGGGCTCTATCAACGTGCAATAGTGACCTGTAAGGTCACCTGAAACAGTACACGATGATAAAGGTAGACCAGATAGCATACTATCATCTTAAGTAAGACTGTTCCAACGGTATAGGTCCTCTATCAAACATTGTAATCGCGTGCCTGTGATCCAATAATTGACTCTGAGGGCACTTTCTCCAACAATCTCCCACTTGCACTCAAGGCTAATTATTGCAATGTCGCATACTCACAGCCCGTGTGATACCGAACACCCAACTCCTCTACTAATCAGTCTCACAAAACCAGTTTGCGAAACTAATGTGTTCGAGGAATAGCCTCAGTGAGTGGATCCGCCTTGATGTTTCTTTCTATGTCTCTCTTTATCTCAAGTTTGCGGAGATAGCCATCTCCCGAAATGAGTAATACCTGTCTTAGAATATGTCTGGATATCTAATGGGACCTAGCTCATAAATGAACTCCAAATCCAAACTTCTTTGACTGTATCGTCAACTGAACTTAATCAGTATCCTGCGTCATGCCTCCCTCAGTATCCTCTTGGACCACCTGTCCAATATACTGCCCCTCGTCAGAAGGAAAACTATAACTCTGACAACCTCTCTGTCATCCATGTCACCTTGGAAGCCTGTAAAGATAACTGTCTCCTAAAAGAGGCTATTGTTATCATATCCCTAGAACATCCACTTATGTTCTAAAACTTCTTCCGTTCGTTTCTCCAAGATTGGATCAATATCAACATATTGCATCTATTGCAAAAAACAACATCTGGTATGGTGCTTGACATCTCATGATTGACTCAATTGCCTAAGCAAGTGATCTGCCAATCATGCACATCCCTCTCCACTTTAGTCTATAAGACACCTTTAGAGAGGGTGACTCCATCATCTGCAGGTACACTACCGTGCCTGGAGTCGTCCAATGTAAAACACCTTCAGAATGCAGTCTAAGTACCCTGATTGGGAAACTACCCAAATCCAGATCTAAAACCATAGATCCAGTAACCAGAACGTCTTGATATTATATCCAAGTCCCTTGTGGAGAAACCAATGTGTGACAACCAAAGTATAACCGATCGTAGTATAGGAATTTCACTTCCTACTCTGTGTATGTCATCCAAATACCAGGACATCACACCCTACTACCTTCTTAGCAGATCCATCCCCTATTCTGATGAAGTCAAACCTATGACTGTCACATCAGAAATAGATGATCTATCTCCGCTATATCTGCTTTAGTCTATAAATAGACATAAGCCACTTGTCCACTATGCTTCCGCTGCTCCCACTGACTACGACAACCCTCTGGCAGAGTCATATAGACGTACATTTCTAAAGCTAGTTTAGAACGACGCTATAGTTATCCTCCTGCCAGGTCTCATAGTCTGGAACAATAGCAATGGTAAGTCTGGGTAATCAAGAACCTCCCTGCCACCGTCCTTGAGGCTACCGGAGTACCTCTCGGGTGCCTGAGGTTACCCACCGTATCTGCGGAGTGGCTAATGGAATGTCAAACCAGATTGAATCTTTAGGTTCTTATCAAATCTTCAGTAATCGTTTGCGCTTCTGGAATCACTTCCAGTTCTACCATACTCCCACTACTGTTTTCTGAAAAAATCCATTTTACTTAAAACTGTAGCAAGTCTAGAATAATATCACTATTGATCTTCCAGATGGTAGAAAGTCAACCCTCGTCATAGCCTGGGTCAACCCACAAACAGCCATTACAGAAACGTGCCTTGAGTTATCCAGAGTCTGGTTTTAATCATAAGCCGGACAACTCCCCGAACCTTAACAATGTTAAGATATGAACTGTTCTATATCGAATACAGAAACAGAGGCACTGATTTAATTGAACGAGATTCAAATCATGCAACTGTCTCCAGTGCATGTCAACTAAATGGAAGGAGGCCGTTCAGCGTTACTCAACTTAGGAATGCTTCCAATTATGAGTAACCTGAAAGAGATGCAAGTTCTCTTAATCATTACTATCAACTGAATACCATACACAAGTATCTACATCTTCGATCACCTTGAAGAATCCTGATACTTGCAATACCTGGTTCTCTACTTTATTCATATACCTATAACTTCTCAAAATTCGGACCCTGTGTTTCTACGAAACACCTGTCTAAAAACTAGAGAAGTCATAAGTAAACCGAATATAGTAAGAGAACCAACCCCTCTGTCCTCATGGACGCTGGACAACATACAATACTCTGTATAAGTCCCTTGGGTCTAATAACTCATTCCCTGTATGTCATAGGTTGAAAACTGTACTTATGCTTAAGAAGAATTACACCGCTGTTTAATGCTCCTTACCTAACCATCCACTAATATAGGTAAATGTCATGGACATAATTTCAAAAAGGTATATCTCACTCTATAAAAATAGGCGTACAGATGTATCAATTTAAAATTGGTGCATAACAGCGGATATTCAAAACCAAATATTTGCCGTCCGGCAAACAACCCAGGTGACTTTCTCAAATATCACCAATTACAACGAATTCCGATATAATGAGGATGACCGCCTAATTCCCAACAACTTACTCCCACTCATCATCTGTAAAACCATACATATGTGAGAATCAAACCTGATAAATACACACCCTGGAGCAAGTGTCTAATTGGGAAATCAGTTTTCTTTTAACAGTACACAGTGAAACTGAAACATTGAAATGTTTCGATGGGGTATCCCGGTATTCCTAGTAATGCCTCTTCCATTATCCAGATTCACGACTGTAACCGTATAATTCTTTGCCACCTCTCCAAATCCCATTATATGTCTTTAGTCATTACCTTCTGCACACCCCTTTAGGCCAAATGGTTTTCTTCCTTCCCTACCGTTCGGCACCAGCCTATGGTTTGGAAGAAGACTATCCAAGAAGCATAATGGGTGTACTGTCCTAATCCTAGGAGCACTCGCAATGCGAGAGAAGGTGAAGATAAAAGATAACCGAATAAACCTTATTCCTATTTCTCCTGAACCAGAATCCATCCCCGAACTGGAACAAGTTCCTTTCGAGTTCGTATATAACCATACGATAGAGTATCCAAATAACTGTGGATCTTCGTAGTGATACGGAGTGTCCTGGAGAAATACAAAGGTGAAGTGGGAGTGGTAATGAAATACTTGGTTTGGTCGTGAATAGCAGTCGCAATTTACTTTGCCCTCCTTCTAATCCCTTGATATGTCTTTACTTAATACCTTCTGTACACCATCGTTATGCTAATTGGTTTTCTTCATTCCCCACCGTTCGGCACCAGCTTAAGGTTTGGAAGAAGACTATCCAATTTGCGTAATAGGTGTACTATCTCCTAAACCAAGGAGTACTCGCAATCTGAGAGAAGGTAAAAGGAAAAGACAACTGAATAGTCCTATTCGTTTTCTCCATAACCGGAAACCATCCTCGAATAAATTCCTTCGAGTTCGTATATAACTATACGATGGTTTTGTCCAATAGAAATGGACGTTCGTAGTAATACGGGGTGTCCTGGAGAAAAGGGTAAAAGTAGGAGTGGAATGAGGTATGCAACTCAGACAATCCAAAAGCCAGTGTTTAAGAAGGTTCGGTTAATTTTGGTCACTGAGTCATAGTCAAGGGTCGGGTCATGGTCGCTGCCAAAGAGAGAAAGAAAAGAAACACTCAACATGCACTCTAACCTAGATCAGAATGGTTATCACTTTATCTAATCAGGAAACTTCCCACTGTACCGTCAAATTCTCCTCCAAACCTGAAAGAAGAATTAGTCGAGATCACTCGAGGAGTAAACCAACTCATCAGTGGGAATCGGGATCTAACTATCATCGCATGATAACGTGACGGAATCCGCTCACGTTATCACACTCCAGAAGGTATGCGCATATCTGGCAAGTTTCAGTTTCTTTAGAAACTCCCGATGTGATTTTTACCCCATGCTCTTATGACCTTGACTTTGGCCAACAAATCATAAGTCACATGTCAAGTTCTACCCGTCATTCTCCAGGTTAATTTGAACCCACCCGTACCTACCCTTGACTTTGGCCAACAAGGCAGTACGACTGTCCCAAACCAACGCATCTATCTATGCTGCATATGAATACCCAATAGCTACCAAACACTGTGCCTTGACTTTGGCCAACAAACATAGCTTGAATACTATTGACTATCCATATGAAACGACGGAGGGCTACGAATGGTTTTTGGCGAAAAACCTTTAACGTAATGAACTTGATATCGTTGAAGGAACCGGATAGCTTTATAAAAATATAGTGGCGAAAACCTTTGCTAAAGAGGTCACTCCCGGTGAAGGGATCTCGGCTCTTTCCCCGTAGAATAAGGTGCAGGATATTCCAACTGAATACCACGATGCAAAGTAAAAGTAATCGGCTATAATGAAGTTATTACCCTGACGCAAACTTCTGTCCAAGGGGTCACTCCCGGTGAAGGGATCTCGGCCCTTTCCTCGTCGACTGAGGTGCAGGATATTCCAACTGAATACCACTGTACAAAACAAAAGTGAACGTCCTTGCAATAACAGCTTTTTGAAAAGTGTTCCAACAACATCAGAATAGGTTTGTTTAGCTTGCATTGATCCGAATCAACGCAGTCCCATCAATTGATCACACCAATAAAGAACGAAAATAATGATGTACGTATATGCCATCCGCATTCGCCACTGGGTCCCGTCATTACCCGTTAAGTTACTTAACTAACGACAGAGCGGGGACTGGACTAGCGCGGATGCAAAACATATACAACATCTACTAGTATATATATCAATATATAATATTCGCTCAAGGCATGATAAAATGCAACATCACAGAAATGTAATAAGCATCACAGAACAATACAGATATCTGGGATTCCCGGGTTTCATAGAGCCGCTACTGAAACCCGACGTTCCCCTGGTCGTGTGGATAGCCTGTGCAATGAAATCCTAGACCCCTACGGGCGCGGCAAGTTACACGCCAAAACCTGAAGCGAGGCAGCCCCCTTTAGCAACGTGAATGGACCACCTAGCACTTCACGGAATCCGGTAACTTGGGCACCCCTCCTGGGTCAACCTGTACCCCCTACGAGTGCGGCGAATAGCCCGCCAATTATATAATAAAGCCCCCTCCGTCTCAATGCCATGAGATGCGGGCCCGTTGCCCTCTAGAACCCAGCTATCCGTGCACCCCACCTTGGGGTAATCCTAGTACAGAAAGTAAAATATACATACAACGGGTACATCGACCTCAGCCCGGTCATGCCCCAAAAGAATAATATACAAACATGCAGTGACGGCAGTTCACATGTCGGACGCTCGCCCCGCAATATCAAATATACATATACAACCAAACTGTACTAACATTGCATCCAGGCTATCCACCACGACAATCCGCAACATCACAGTACAACACAGAACATCAACGTGAATGTCACGTTCGCAAATCCATCTAAAAGGGCTATAGCAGTTAGACAGGATTTACCGATCAAGTGACATTCACGGTCGCAGATATAATGTAAATACTGTGAACTAACATGTTTAAAATTTTCGATCGACTAAAAAATTCCCGAAGTGGGCCCCAAGCACAACTGTAGCACTCAAAGAAATCTGGGCCCAAACAGAACATTCCAAAAACCTCATTTTCAACTCAGAAGCTCTATGTAAAATTTTGGTGCATTGAACAGTATAAGTGGCGGCGGAACCGCGGCCCAAGCATGGGTTTGGCCACGGTTCCGCGGTGCAATAGTAAGAACATGCGACCAAATTTTCACAGAATGGTTATAATTGCCTGCACGTGTTTCTGCAAAATCTAAATAAATTTTCGAGCCAAAAAAATTTCGACAGAAACTGATGCAATGAAAAACGCGGTTTTCGGAAAATCCGTTCGATCGAACTTGTAAACACGTTAGAGCAAGCTAGACTAGGTTAATAGCGTGGCTCTGATACCAGTGTAAGTGCACGGCGGCGCCCCGGCCGTCAATCCGAGGCCAAAATGCGGAAACGATAATTTACTTTAACTTTTGAACCGGCACCACCGTGCACTTTAATCCCGGATCGGGCCATTAATCTAATCCTAGCTAACTAGAGAAGGGGTAGAGAGATATACCGAGCGATCCGTGTCCTTCGGTCTTCTCGTCGTCGTCCTGATCTCCCCGCGGAATCTCCGGTCTTCATCTCCTCGTCGGAAGGGCACCACATCGCCGGGTTCTTTTACGGGCTCCCACCTCTGGACCGAGGCTACTCGGGCACGAAATTGGCGAGTCGACGTGTCCAAGAATTGCTGCAGAATAGTGTAGTGCTCTTTGTCTCAAGGGGTTTAAAGAAGTTGCCATTTGGTGGAGGAAATGAACTATGAACTTTTGTGGTGGCTTTTGGGAATTTTGTAGTAAACAAATGAGAACCAAATCACTCACAAAATAAATTCCCTCACTCCCCTTAATAGTGGTCGGCCCCTTCATTGGAATGAGATGATGGAGTGAAAGTCAAGGAGAGGAGAAAGCCATCATGCAAGAGAGAGAAAAGAATGGGTGATGATGAGGAGTCACGATCACAACAAACTCTCACTCCAAATCAACCCCATCATCAACAACCATGATTACTCCAAAAGTCAAGCAATCATGGACTAATGAAGTCAAAGGAAGCAAGGACCATCATGAAGCAACCATATACAAAGACCACCCACCACAATGCTAATTTGCACAATTGCAAATAAACCCTCCTCCACCAATTTTCAGCCAAGGAAAGATACAAAGGAAAATGGCCGAAACGGAATGCAAACTGGCAACTTCAGAAAAACGATCCTGTAATAAATTACAGGAAAATGCCGCGACTGTATATACATACCCGCATTTGTATTCCCGCTGAATACAAATACAATGAGACAAAATCTATACTGTACAATACTAGGATCCGGCTTAAACCATAGCTCGCTAGTATTAACCGTCCGATCATGATCCGTGCAATACCGCACGTATATGATCGAACCCTGCCATATCTCCATACGGCCTCTACAGCGTTTCGCCCGAAACATGAGCAACTATCTGTGGGGGACTCTAAAGACTCGTCAATACTTTGGTTCTGTATTTAACCACTAGCACGTCAAAGGTATTAGCCATACGTAACGGGCTACCAGGTATTGACCAAAAGGGACGTCGATGAGCGAACTCATCCTGACACCCTACTGAGCCCGTCGGTGACAATATCCGTACAGTCCGGTCCGTTCGTCTATGAGCATCGCATGGTGGGCCTAGTGGGTTGGTAAAAGTCAGACCCCAAAACGCGGTACAAGTCATGTCGGAGTGTAGCACAGAACACCCTGAGATACTACTGGAATACCTACCAGTAAATCTCTTGCTTTGGCCAAGGACTTCGTGTAACGGCACTCCTAGACACAGCGCGACCTCACCCCCAATACCGGGAGAGACGAACCCCTGCAGATCCGCTCACTGCCTCCATGTGGCTCGGGACTGTACCCAACTAAAACCTGTTTGCACGTCTCCTTTGAGCCGTGGTAGGGTAGTAATCAAAGTACAGTGGGAACTCACACGAGACAAATGACGATCTCAGGTCGATGAACTAACCTGTACACATGTCACCAGGGAACTGCTATCTGACGTCAGGTATAATACCAACTAGCATGTTCCCGGCGAGTCCTGTCCGGTGTACTCATAACCTAATGAGCACCTGTATACATCTTAGGTGAACCAACTGACACCAGTGGCTTGTGAGACCGGCCACCGCCCCTCGTCGGGGTCTCGACTGTATACACTAGTCTACTCTGGAGTATCGATGCCCTGTCTCGAAAACTCCCATGACTAGGGACCTTTTAAGGATGTGCTTATAAACCCCAGCTCCCACGTATATGATCGCCATCATACTGCTGGCCGTCAAGCAAGAATCCTAAGGGCTCTATCAACGTGCAATAGTGATCTGTAAGGTCACCTGAAACAGTACACGATGATAAAGGTAAACCAGAATGCATACTATCATCTTGAGTAAGACTGTTCCAACGGTATAGATCCTCTATCAAACATTGTAATCATGTGCCTGTGATCCAATAATTGACTCTGAAGACACTATCTCCAACATCCATTATGCAAAGTCCCTGGCCAGAGCAAACGAGATTTACTGGTAAGTTTCCAGTAGCTTCTCAAGGTGTAATGGGCTTCGCTCCGACACGACTTATACCGCTTTTAGGGGACTGACGCTTGCCGCCCCCTTAGGCCCAATATGCGATAGTCCTATACGAACAGACCGGACTGTACGGAGATTGTCACATCAGGCTTAGTAGGAGTTCGGATGGGTTTCCTCATCGGCCTTCTTATCGACATCTACCTGGGGTCCGTTACATATAGCTAGTACCGCTTGTGGCCTGTGGTTAAACCCACTGCCAGCGTAAGTGTCAAGTCTTTAGAGTCCCACAGAGAGAGTTTCCCGGCTTTAGGCGAAACGATATAGAGGTCGTATGGTTTTACGACAGGATTCGGATACATACGTGTTTTTACGCACGTACGATGTTCGGACAGTTTATACTAGCAGGCTTTGGTTTAAGCCAGATTCTAGTATTGGATTATTGGATTTATACAGTCTCAGTATTTCCGTGTTTTCACGGATGGGAGGGGCATTCTCGTAATTAGTCGAGAAGCTTCTAGAAGATTGATGAGTTGGAGGCTTAGGTGGAAATTGCATTAAATGGATTAATGACTCATGGTGTGATTCATTCAAAGGAGTTAATGAAGCATTTATTGCTTAATGACTCATGAGATGAATCACACAAAGTGAGTTAATGAAGCATGGTTGATATTATTATTTGTTATTCATTTAATAATTATTTTGCTTCATATATTCACAAATGAGATACTATTTCATTATCATTCTCACTCACACCTTCTCTCTCCTCAAGCTCTCTCTCTTCAAGAACTAACCCTAACCTCTCATGTGTTGAGATCCAAGGGTTAGCAAGACTAATAGATCCCTAATCCTCTTCTATATCCTCTAGGTTGCTTTGATTAGCACTCATAACCACCTAGTTACCTCAAGTGAGAGGTTAAAACTTGGAGAAGTAGCTCTCGGGTGGATCTTCTATCACATCGAGGAGGCCGACGAGGAGGTGATCAACGAGAACAAGAAGGACTTGTTTCATTAGGTATAATCATCTTTCATAGTAGCTAATCACTTCTATGTTGTTTTTAGTTAGGGTTTAGCAAAGATCCGTAATGTTAGTCGATGTTAGTTTAAACAAAATGATTGTTTTACCTATTCCGCCTCCGCGCATCATGTGGGGTGTCTAACGTCGACTTACAGCTAATAACTTCACTATAGTCGATTATTTTTTTTCTTTGCTTCGTCACTAATACAATATGGGGTTGCCCCTACGGATAATGGAATCCGTAGAGGCAAATTTTTCTTGCCCCTACGGACTAAGTCGTAGGGCCCAATGGTTGTCCCTACGATGTCCGACGTTTTAATTTAAAAATATTAAATCGTAATTTGTTGTTGGCCCTACGGAGCCGCAAACCAATGACCTACGATTAAGTTCGTAGGGGCATCTAAATGGGAATTTAATAAAAAAAAAGGCACAGAAATTCCCTACGCCTCGATCTCTTTCCCTCGTTCCCAAAATTCCCAAAATTCTCTATGATCTCGTTCCCGCGTATCCAATTTTCTCCTCGTCGCCACCGCCTTCCGCTCGCGGCCCACCACCGCCCTCATTCTTCCTCGTCGAGTTCCTCGTCGCCGATTGCGCGCGTTGTCGACCGCCAAGCGTCTCCGTCATCTCCTCCACCGCCTACAGGTTAGTAAATCTCTAATTAAACATAATTTTGATGATGTTAGGCTAGGGTTCAGGGTTCGGGTAGGGATGAGGGTTTGGGTTAGGCATCGGGTTCGGTTTAGGTTAGGGTTAGGGTTCGGTTAGTATTGGGGTTGGGGTTGGGGTTCGGTTGGGGTTAGGGTTCGGTTGGGGTTTGGTATTGGGGTTGGGGTTCGGCTGGGGTTGGGGTTGGGGTTGGGGATAGGGTTAGGGTTAGGGTTCGGTTGGGGTTTGGTGTTGGGGTTGGGGTTCGGCTGGGGCTGAGGATCTAGCGCTTCATTAGCTCAGGGCATTTTCATCTTTAACATATTCTTTTTGAACAATAGTGGGTGCTTAAGGCTTTGCAAGAATGTAAAATTTGAATCCGTAATCAAAAGTGAGCTCATATAAGATTGATCCCATCTAAAATTGGCTGTTTTTGGCACAAATTAATACTAGTTAGAATATCAAGTTGAAACCATGTAAAGTCATTAGATTAATAGATTTTTACATTGTTTGCATAGGCATCTTCCACATAGGGTTGGATTAATTCGTTTTTACAAGCATATACATGTACTTGCATGAAGACCGTCGACTTTCATGACTTACATATTAAATCGCTCCGTCCATGTCTAATTTAGATGGCAAATACTTGAGCACCGATTTAATTGTCATAGATGAGATTTAAATCTTTGTTGTTTTTTTATGGTCCTTTTAATTTGCTGGTTGTAATGATACACTTTTGTTTGTTTTTCATTAGTGATTAATTTTTAGTTTGCTATTTATTCTTTTTCAGTCTGGATACTTGATAGAATGACAATTACTTTACTATTGTTTGCCTTTTTCCTTTTGTGTGGAAAATATATCCATTGTGTTATATGGACACTATTAGTTTCACATCGATTCAAGGGAAAAATTGAGGAAGGTTGTGTTTGTTATATCAAAAACCTTTTTGTTGAACCCAACAGGTGAAAGTTTAGGGTTGTTATAGTTAGCTCTTACATGTTGTTTAATGCATGTACCATTGTTAAGAGATTGTAAGGTGGAGAACAATAATTTGTTTCAGCGGCACGTTTTTCAATTTGAAACCAATATATGATACTCGATGATAATATGAAACTTTCATATTCTCATCGAGTATCATATATGAAACTCAAAGCGCCACTTAGTCCCCGTCTATCGGTTAACATACGTTAGATGTTCGTCGTGACATAGAATTATACGAAGGTTGTTAAATATCGGATGGTATAGCTCGGTACTAACAACCGTCGTGTAGTCTATGTGACGAGAATATTCAATCGTATGATAACCGATAGATCTGTCCCGTGTGGACAAGTTAGGAATGTATAAAGCAAACACCTGCATTCACTTGTGTTTTCATCCGTTTCGAGATATTTCGTCGGTACTTTTCCGCTGGTTCTCCGTGTACAAAGATAGATTAGATGTTCATTTCAACGTTGTTTCACGGCTTTGAAATGATTATCTATTCTATTACAGTGTACTCAGAGAACAGCGGGGAGGTGCTGCCGAAATTTACTCGAAACGGTTGAAAGCGCAAGCGAATGGGTGTTCGCTCTATACATTCTTAATGGGATAGAAGCCTTACCCCCGACAGCCGAAACACACACATACAATAAGAATACACAACAAACGCATCATTAGAGAGTAATTCAAGATGTTCAAGTTAAAACCAATATATGATACTCGATGATAATATGAAACTTTCATATTCTCATCGATACTCATATATGAAACTCAAAGCGCCACTTAGCCCCGTCTATCGGTTAACATACGTTCGATGTTCGTCGTGACATAGAACTATACGAAGGTTTTTAAATATCGGACGGTATAGCTCGATACTAACAACCGTCGTGTAGTCTATGTGAAGAGAAGATTCAATCGTATGATAACCGATAGATTTGTCCCGTGTGGAAAAATTAGGAATGTATAAAGCAAACACCTTCATTCACTTGTGTTTTCATCTGTTTCGAGATATTTCATCGGTACTTTTCCGCTGGTTCTCCGTGTACAAAGATAGATTAGATGTTCATTTCAACGTTGTTTCACAGATTTGAAATGATTATCTATTCTATTACATTGTACTCGGAGAACAGCGGGGAGGTGCTGCCGAAATTTACTCGAAATGGTTGAAAGCACAAGCGAATGGGTGTCCGCTCTATACATTCTTAATGGGATAGAAGCCTTACCCCCGACAGCCGAAACACACACATACAACAAGAATACACAACAAACGCATCATTTGAGAGTGATTCAAGATGTTCAAGTTAAAACCAATATATGATACTCGATGATAATATGAAACTTTCATATTCTTATACATGAGTATCCTCAAATCTAACTTTGATTATCGATAATGAAATCCAAGTAGATATATCTAATGCGCCCACGAAACGAAAAAGGTTATCAGTAATGTTATATTATTACTTCACATTTTACGATCTATATATATATAGTCAATGCTTGTAATGATTGTCTAATGCGTCCACGAACCATTTTATTTAGATTTGATGACGATGACGGGAGCAGCAAGGGGCGGCAGGAGCTCCACCCGCAGCACCGGCAGAGGCAGAGGCAGAGCGGTTCTGCCGCCCGGAGAGCTGCGTAGGGAGATTCAGAGGGCCGGTCTTGCACCCCGATCGAAGACCCCTTCGGATGCCTCCTTCCGTGTGGACTTTGCCACACCTCCAGGTATATTGCACACATATTCATTTTGAATGTAATATTATAGATATACATGCATGTTCATATCAAAATTACTTATATTGTCAATGTTTGATTGTCTAGCTGTTGGTGATGCGTCCACATCAGGGACAGAGGCCACTCCAGCACCTCCAGGTATGTTTATATATCATATAGTGCATGTATATTGATTTAGAATGCTATATTATAAATATACATGCATTCTTTTTGCTCTTACGTACTTACATCAGGGACAGAGGCCACTCCCGCACCTCCAGGTATGTTTATATATCATATACCTGCGGGTATGTTTATATATCCTATAGTGTATACATGTTGATTTAGAATGTTATATTATTGATATACGCATTCTTTTTGCAATTACTTATATAGCTGATACTTGATTATCTAATTATAGGTGGTGCGTCCTCGTCTGGTGCAGGGGCCACTCCCGTCACTTCCATACCCTCCGCTCAGTCTGCAAGTTTGTATGAATAAATATAAAATATTTATTCATTTTACATATCCTTTAAGAATAAACATGAACTTCATGTAATTTTATCGATGTTTATTTTCAAGTTGGAGATGCGTCCACGTCCGGGTCAACGGCTGTTCCTCGCCGGAGGAACTATCGTCCCGCTCGTGCTGCTGCCAGGGCCCAGGCTCGTGCTTTAGTCGCCGGAGGTATATATCACACTTCAATTTTCGTTAAACCTTGATTTCTTAATACCACTTTGTCTTAATGTTGATTGTCTTGATATTTCTTGTAGACGCAGGGCCTCCCCATCCCGAGGGAGGACTCGAGGCCCGAATCAGTCCCACTGGCTGAGGCCCGACAGAGCTAGGGGGAGGCGGCATTCCCCCTCTTTTTTACCCCTGATTATCGCTATACCGGCGATTATGCCGAGAAGTTCGGCCGGTATATGGGGGATGAGAGCCGCCTCGTGAAGAACTATCCACTTCACGTTGAGTGGGGCGACCAGCACCGGCGCTCATTTGCTCTCTTCTGGGATCATGCTCGGGTATTAATATATATTTTCATTTGATTTATCCAATATATTTATTATTAACACTTGCAATCTAATAACAATGTTCTTTTTTTATTTTCGATTGGATTACGATTTTCAGCCTATACCCGACCCTGATTACCCTGGGAGGGTGCTCGATCTTCACGCTCTGTACAATGGCCTGATGAAGAACATGCAGACGAAGGTCCGATACAACAGGAATGAGATGAAGATCGACTTCTATTCCCTGTGGATGGCGACCCCCTAGGCAGAGAGAGCGGCCCTCCTACATACTCTAGCCTTTGCGAGAGTCGACGTAGATGCATGGCCTCTATTGTGCCAATATTTCAACTCCCATCGCAAACAGGTATGTATTTTAAATGTAATTCATTGTTTAGTATATAATTTTTTTTTTGTTGCTTAATTAGAAAACTAAATCTGAATGTGTTGTGAAGAAACAGGCCGATCAAAATAAAGAGAATAGGAAGTCGGCGAAGAGGGGTCGCTCCACTTATACAGGTGGCTCGAGGAATATTACTCATGCCATGGAGTTATCGGTAAATTACAATAGACCGGCCTTTATGATATAATGTAATATTAAGAGTTATTTTCTAATATATCTAATATTAAGAGTTATTTTCTAATATTGCAGAGAGCTCAGACCCTGGCGCAGGGTGGTACACCGAGCGTGCTATCCGCGTATCTTGCCGTCCACGGCACCTCGACAGATCCCGCCACGGACGAGCTTCGATACCCCGACACCGCTACCCAGGAGTATTGCGTATGTGTTAATATTTATTCAACCACTATTTGAAATTTTTATTTTGAAAGGTTCAAATTTAAATGATATACTTATATTTTACTGGTTAATGTGGGTGTAGGCACGGGTGGTTGAGCAGGAGGAGGCATCGGGGATCGATTTTACGGGACAAAACGATCCGATGCTGCTGACCCCAATCCTAGATGCTGCACACAGAGGTTGGGAGAGAGGCCGGGGACTGGGTCCTAGCAGGGCCCATATGAGGTTGGACTCCACACCGGCAGTTAGTTCCTCTATCTCCCATGAGCGACGTTTCGAGCAAGAACTGGACTTCTTGAAGGCCACTGTTCAGGAGTTGAAGGAGATGTTGGTATGTATACTACTTAATAGTAAAATATTATGTCATATTATAGATAGCAACATATCCAATATTAGTACGTAGCCTGAGCTTATTTGGTTGTAGACTTAGTTTTGATTAATCATACATACATAGAACTGTCTAATTAAAATAAACTACGATTTTCCAAACTAGATATCCAAACGAGGCCTAAGTCCCTAAATATACATAGATTGGGGTTTCGCAATAACCTGATAATGATACGAATTCGACTAATACACAGTTCTTACTCGTTTATTACACACAAAATTGAACAGACGCGATAGGGTACATCGGCTAAGCCTCTACATGCATCGCCTTCGGCTGTGGCTCCGCAAGCCACTACCTCGGCTGCGGTTGCGCAGACAACTCTTATAGCTCCACAGCCCGTTCAGACTCCCGCAGCTACGGCTCTACAAGCCACTATCTCGGCGGCGGTTGCGCAGACTACTCCTACAGCTCCACAGCCCACTCAGACTCCCGCACACTCCGCATTGCTCGAGATATTGACTCAGGGTATATCTGAGGAGCAGGCGCGCCAGATTACAGCGTTTATCAGAGGTGGAGCTGGACCGAGCTAGGTAGCTTTTTGATTCTTATATTTTAAACATGCATCTACTTATATGATACATATTGTATGTATTTTGGACGATATTGATATTGGTGGTGTTTGCGTGTTCATATTGATTTAGATTGATATCGTATTCTGCTTGTTGATTTCTTTTGTATATTATGCGTGAGATGTGATTATGAATACTGCGGTATATATTCTGCGTGTTTATTAATTTTATATATGATGTATATATTATTGTGCATAGGGCAAGAAAAAAATAGGCAGCCCTTTTTTTAAAAAAACCTGATAATATGTCCCTACGGATTAATCTGTAGGGCCCAACATTGCCCCTACGGATTAATCCGTAGGGTCCTACTTTCCCCCTACAGATTTATCCGTAGGGGCAAAATATCAAGATACCTGATATTTTGCCCCAATGATCTCAGTAAGAAAGGGTTATACTTATCCCTCGGATTTGACTGTAGGGGCTTAAACATGCCCCTACACAGGTATCCGTAGGGACAAAATATCATGATACCTGATATTTTGCACCTACACATCTGGACCTACGCATGTATCCGTAGGGGCAGACATTTGGCCCTACGGACAACTCCGTAGGGACAACTATTTTATTTTATAAACTGATAAATTAAATAACTTTTTTGTCCCTACAGTCTAATCCGTAGGGACATATGGACCTACGCATTACGCCGTGGGGGAACGTAATTAACCGTAGGGGCATATTTAAGGCTAAGACTTGCACCTGTGGCGTTTGCACCCGCGGTATAATTTCTTACCCCTACGGACATATCCGTAGGGGCAGTGGTTTGCTCCTACGGATAAATCCGTAGGGGCAACCCCTATTTGTAGTAGTGCATGGTATTCAGTTAGAATATCCTGCACCTCATTCCACGAGGAAAGAGCTGAGATCCCTTCACCGGGAGTGACCTCTTTAGCAAAAGTTTTCGCCACTATATATTTGTAAAGCCATCCGGTTCCTTCAACGATATCAAGTTCATTACGTAAAAGGTTTTTCGCCAAAAACCATTCGTAGCCCTCCGTCATTTCAGACGGGTAGCACTTAGTATTCATGCTATGTTTGTTGGCCTTAGTCAAGGCATAGTGTATGGTAGTTATTTGTTACTTTTGTGTTGCATAGATAGATGCGTTGGTTTGGGACAGTCGTACAGCCTTGTTGGCCTTAGTCAAGGGAGAGTACGGGTGGGTTCAAATTAACGTGGACAATGATGGGTAGAACTTGACATGTGAATTATGATTTGTTGGCCTTAGTCAAGGTCATAAGAGCATGAGGTAAAAATCACATCGGGAGTTTCAAACATACAGGAAACTTGCCAGGCATGTGCATACCTTCTGGAGTGTGATAACTTGAGTGGATTCCATCAGGTTATCATGCGATGATAGTTGGATCCCGATTCCCACTGATGAGTTGGTTTACTCCTCGGGTGATTTTAGATGATCCCGACTAATTCTTCTTTTGGATTTGGAGGAGAATTTGAGGATACAGTGGGAGACATCCTGATTAGATAAAGTGATTAACCATTCTGATCTAGGTTAGAGTGCACGCTAAGTGTTTCTTTTCTCTCTCTCTCTCTTTGGCAGCGACCATGTCCCGACCCTAGACTACAACTAATAAACTAAGTTAACCGAACCTTCTTAAAACACACCGGCTTTTGGATTGTCAGAGTCGCATCTATCATTGCCGCTACTACTTTACCCTTTGCTTTTCTCCGGAACATTACGTATCACTACGAAGATCCACATTTATTAGATATGACCATCGTATAGTTACATACGAACTCGAAGAAACTTGTTTCAAATTTGAGAATGGTTTCCGGTTCTGGAGAAATTGAATAGGGCTATTCAGTTGTCTTTTCCTTTTTCCTTCTCTCAGATTGTGAGGGCTCCTAGGATTAGGAGAGGGTATACCTATTGCGTTTATTGGATAGTCTTCTTCCAAACCATAGGCAGGTGCCGAAAGGTGGGGAAGGAAGAAAACCAATTAACCTAAGTGAGGTGTACAGAAGGTAATAAGTAAAGACAAATAAAGGGATTAGAATGAGGGCAAAGTAAAATACGACTGCTATCATTCAGGACGAAACCGCGTATATCATCGCCACTCCTACTTCACCTTTGCATTTCTCCGGAACATTCCGTATCACTACGAAGATCCATATTTATTGGATACGCCATCGTATAGTTACATACGAACTCGAAGGAACTTATTCCATTTCGAGAATGGTTTCTGGTTCATGAGAAATAGAATAAGGATTATTCGGTTGTCTTTTCCCTTTACCTTCTCTCAGGTTGCGAGGGCTCCTAGGATTAGAAAGGTACACCAATTATGCTTATTGGATAGTCTTCTTCCAAACCATAGGCTGGTGCCGAACGGTAGGGAAGGAAGAAAACCATTTAGCCTAAGGGTGGTGTACAGAAGGTAATGAGTAAAGACAAATAAAGGAATTTGGAGAGATGGCAAGGAAATATACGGTTTCAATCAAGAATCTGGATAATGGAAGATGCATTACTAGGAATACCCGGATACCCCTTCGAAACATTTTCATGTTTCATTTTCACCATGCGTTGTTAATTGAAAACTGATTTCCCAATTAGATCCTTAGTCCAGGGTATGTATTTACCAAATTTGATTCTCACATCTGTATGGTTTTACAGATGATGAGTGGGAGTAAGTTATTGGGAATTAGGTGATTATATCCTCAATATATCGAAATTCGTTGTAACTGGTGATATTTGAGGAAATCACCTGGGGTTTTGCCTGACGGCAAATATTTGGTTTTGAATATCCGTTGTTATGTACCAATTTCAAACTGATATATCTATACGTTTATTTTATAAAGTGAGATATAACTTTTTGAAATTATGTCCATGACATTTACCTATATCAGTTGATGATTGGGTAAGGAGCATTAAACAGCGATGTAATTCTTCTTAACCATAGTACAGTTTTCAACCTACGACACACAGGGTTTGAGTTTTTCAACTCAGGGGACTTATATACAAAGTATTGTATGGTGTCCAGTGTCCATTAGGACAAAGGGGTTGGTCCTCATACTATATTTTGTTTACTTGTGACTCCTCCAGTTTTAGACAAGTAATTCATAGAAATACAAGGTCCAAGTTTTGAGAAGTTATAGGTACAAGAATAAAGTAGCGAACCATGTGTTGCGAGTATCAGGATTCTTCAAGGTGATCAAAGATGTAGATACTTATGTTTGGTATTCAGTTGATAGTAATGATTTTGAGAACTTTCTTCTCTTTCAGGTTACTCATATTTGGATGCACTCCTAGTTGAGTAATGTCGATCGGCCTCCTTCCATTTAGTTGACATGCACTGGAGACACCTGCATGATTTGAATCCGGTTCCAATTAAATTAGTGCATTTGTTTCTATATTGTATATAGAATGGTTCATATCTTAACATTGTTAAGGTATATGGAGTTGTCCGGCTTATGCTTAAAACCAGACTCTGGACATACTCAAGGCACGTTTCAGTAATGGCAGTTTGTGGGTTAACCCGGGCTATGGCGAGGGATAACTTTCTGCCATCTGGAAGACCAATAGTGATATTGTTCTTGACTCGCCACGGTTTTAGCAAAATGGACTTTTTCAGAAAACAGTAGTGGGAGTATGGTAGAACTGGAAGTGATTCCAGAACCACAAACGATTACTAAAAATTTAATAGAACCTAAAGATTCAATCAGGTTTGACATTCCATAAGCCACTCCGCTGATATGGTGGGTAACCTCAGGCGCCCGAGAGGTACTTCGGTATACTCAAAGACGGTGACAGGGAGGTTCTTGTTTACCCAGACAAGACATTACTGATGTTCTAGACTATGAGACCCGGTAGGAGGATGAGTATAGCGTCTTTATAAACTAGATTTAGAAGTGCACATGTATATGACTCTGCCAGAGGGTTGTTGTAGTCAGTGGGAGCAGCGGAAGCATAGTGGACAAGTAGATTATATCTATTTATAGACTAAAGCAAGTATAGCGGAGATAGATCATCTATTTCTGATGTGACGGTCATAGGCTTTGACTTCATCAGAATAGGAGATGGATCTGTTAAGAAGGTAGTAGGGTGTGATGTCCTGGTATTTGGATGACATACACTTTGTAGGAAGTGAAATTCCTACATTACGATCAGTTATACTGTGGTTGTCACACAGTGGTTTCCCCACATAGGATATGGATATTATATCAGGCATTCTGGTTACTGGATTTATGATTTTAGATCTTGATTTGGGTAGTTTCCCAATCTGGGTACTTAGACAGTATTCTAAAGGTGTTTTAGAATGGACGACTCATGGCATGGTGGTGTACCTGCAGGTGATGGAGTCACCCTCTCTAAAGGTGTCTTACAGACTAAAGGGGAGAGGGATGTGCATGATTGGCATATCACTTGCTTAGGAAATTGAGTCAATCATGAGATGTCAAGTACCACACCAGATGTTTTTTTTTGCACTAAATGCAATAAGTTTATATATTAATCCAATCCTGGAGAAACGTTCGGAAGCAGTTTATGAACATAAGTGGATGTTCTAGGGATTTGGTAACGGCAGCCTCCTTCGGGAAACGGTTATCATTCCAGGCTTCCAAGGTGACCTGGATGAAAGAGTGACTGTCAGAGTTATAGCTTTCCCTCTTGACGAGGGGCAGTAGTTTGGACAGGTGGTCCAAGCGGATACTGAGGGAGGCATGGCGCGGGATACTGATTAAATTCAGTGGACAATACAGTCTAAGAAGTTTTGCTGGATTTGGAGTTCATTTGTGAACTGGGTCCCATCAGATATCCAGACATATTCTAAGACAGGTATTGCTCATTACGGGAGATAGCTTTCTCCGCGAACTTGAGATAAAGAGAGATATAGAAAGAAATATTGGAGCGGATCCACTCACTGAGGCTATTTCTCGAACGCAATAATTTCACAAAAGAGATTTGTGAAACTGATTAGTAAAGAAGTTGGGTGCTCGGTATCACATGGGCTGTGAGTATGCAACTGTTGAAGATTCACGATGTCATACTTTTGAAAGGATATGGTCAATATCGGATATGTCGGTTTTTCGTTAAAAAGTAATGCACGACGTGATTCTCGAGTTATAAAAATACCACAAGTGCACGGTGCGTTGATGCAAGCCGGCAAGTACGGGTCGATCCACAGAAAGTGGATATCACGACATTCTTTTGAGTTAGAAAACAAGGGTTTTGAGTTGATTTTTGTCACGTTTTATACAAATGAAATAACGAAGTGATAAAGTGATATTTGGGGGAAAACTTAAGCTTAGGTTTAGTAAGTTGAAATATGGCATTACCCCCAACTCTCAATCTTGATTCAAAGCTGATTTCTCGTTTCTAATTGACTTAACGAAGCATGCCGCATCTATCCCGATAACACGTGTCGGGTTAGGATACGATATCATAATTAGGTTAAAAAGAAACTAGAATATAAGATCTTAAGATGAAATGGTCATGAAATGGGCTAAGTGAATTTAGCAAGCATAGAACATGTGCTTTTATGGCTACATGTTCTATCTAGCTAGTTTACTACAGTTAGCAAAATTTCATTTTCCTTTCAACTTCGATTCTTAACATAACAATATTAAAATGTGAAGAAATAATAGGATATATGTTAAAGGTTGATTTGCAACCATTCAAAACAATATATCCTATAAAGCAAAACATAATAATATTACAAATATTAAGAAAAGAAGTGCAAAAAATTAAGAATCAAGAATGAGGGGTTGGAAGGCAAGCCATTCAACAACCTACCTCACCATAGCCTAAGCACAAGACTACTCACACATTATATAAAAACACCACTGAATAATTAAAAGAAATAACAATGAAGTAGAGAAGAGACACAAGAATCAAACTTGAACTCAATGAAGATTTTATTGCAATGACATCCAAATACAAGCAAATGAATTCAACTACCAAAATCTAATCTTGCGGGCTCAAAGATAGAGGTTGCAAGACCAGAGGAAGGCAAACAACTCAGTCTAATCCAAAGAGCTACAAGAATTTTATCAAAATAATTACAAGTAGTGCAAAAGTTGTGTTTACTCATAAACTGGTCTGCTATTTATAGAGAAATCAAAACCAGAAGTAGCATGTACCAATGAACTCATAAAACCACCAGGGGCCCACAGAACTTGTTCGAACCATTTTGACACTGATATGGCCGCAAATTGCGGCCATAATGGATAAAATTGCGGCCATAGTGTTGAGGATGGGGTCCACCTTTGGTCAGCAGTCTAATAGTCACTTGGTCATCTCAAGGTAATTGCAATTTGTTGTAATTTACACATGGGTGATTTCTCAGGGTGATGAACAGAGAAGAAATAAGATCAAGTTGCAAAGGTTCATGTCACATCAATACTTTTTACTACTCATTGCCATGCCACTTGCACCCACTTGTAAAATGGCACCATGATGATGTTTGCCTAATTGTGTACTTGGTCAAGTCTATGTTCACATTTGTTCTCATGTTGGACCAAATCACAAATTCTTTTTGTACACACACTTTATTTGTTGCAAACTCTTTTAAATCTTGATCTGTATTATGTCCCGTTTGCAGTTTCGGCTAAAAACCCATCATTTTGTACACGCTATGTACAACATTCAGTGTTTTCGCTTGCGCACCTGTAATCTGTATAAATGAGCAGACATAGATTAAATAGCACTGTTTATTGACAAAATGACAAAAAATGGGTGGTGTTATAATGTAATAAATCGTGCCGAACAAATACCCCCAAACTTATCTTTTGCTCGTCCCGAGCAAAACAAAAAATCCTAACCTCACTTTCGCAGGGAACGCGATTGCACTGAGCCCGTGCAACAATCCATTAAATCTCTAGGTGTCCTTAGTAGGAGGAGTTTTGTCTCCTGAGGGTTTTCAGCGGATTCCATCCACAAAATCCCGTCAAGCCATCTTTAGTAGTTTAACTGTTGTCTCAGATACTAAGGTGCAGCATCAAAGTTTTGAAATTCTGTTATCCTTGGTCAAGAATATCAAACCCTCTGTTTACTCCTCACTTTGTTTTTTACCATGATCATATACGTTTTTCATGCTTTGTGCGACTAGCGTCATTGTGTTTCAAGAAACATGGTTCAGAGCTTATGTCAAAGATGGAAAAACAAACTTCTGAAGGATCATACCAGTGGTTTTAAGATTTAAATAATTTTTCAAGTTTCGTTCTCCAGTTTGGTTAAAAATCAGAGTTTCTATTAACTTTAACAGAGGACTAAGCCTTATTCTTCACTCCATTTCTTTCCTGATTTTGTATCTTACACACCCTTGTGAACGTGCAAATAGTCTTCACTTTGTATATCTCCGTTTAAACAATATTTTAATAATATAACTTGTCCCGAGCCAAGATTATTCTCACACAAAGAACCGTGAGGAATTTTAACTCGGAGAGAACACTTGCTTAACTTTGTTTTAAAACGGACTTTCTAGGTTTTTTACCGAGCTTTGGGTCAATGCACCCAAATCAGATGGTTTTAGGACATTAGGTATGAAAACACCCCGGTGGACTTAATTGCCTAAGTCACCTAGGCCCTAAAACAAAAGGACTCATTTTATACTTAGAAATCCCAAAGAAATGCGTACGGAGATACAACTTCTCTTTAATAGATCAAAAGACGTGTTTTGTGTAGATATGGGTGAGTAATCACTCAAGGATCAAGATGGGTTATTTTTCAGATTTGGTCTCTATTATAACCTCAATAATACCCTATCATCATTACCTTGCCTTATGAACTATTCTTGATATTATCTAATTCTAAAACAACTTGTTTGATCCTAAAAATGTTTATTGATCTTTAAAAGTTTTGTTGACATGACACAAACTCGTTCTCTTGTTTCACAAAACTTATGACACGTGTATGGTGGTGTAAAAAGACAGTATATAACCAATAGTTAAAAACAAGAAAGGTTATCGTTTCAGATTTTCAATTTCTAAAATAAGATCTAGTTATTTCAACACATCAAACATTAACCGTCGATATACTAAGACAAGGTTTTCCTACTAACAACTTGATGACAAGATTTTTATTTTTATTTATTTATTTTTTACTTTTTTTCTTTTCATTTTACAATAAGCCAAATGCAGTACAAAAGCAAATATGCAATGCAACTATATGAAAATAAAGGAAAAAAGTACAGGAATGAAAGTGTGAAAATGCAGGAAACGTGCAAATGCAACTATATGCTATGAACCCATCAACAACACCCCCAAACTTGAATTAGGCATTGTCCTCAATGCCTTCTGGATTTCCCTTTCCCTTTCATGTTGCCGCTTGTTTCCTCTTGTGCCGCTTGCTGAGCTGACTCAATCATGTCCAACTGCTCTTGCATCTTTTGTTGTTTTTTAAGTATGTGGCGGATGCTCCGAAACGTCAAGCGCTGCAATTCTTTCTCGTTATCTGGTTTAGGTTCATTTAGAAGTGCCTCCATCGAGTCTTCGGGACATGGATGCTCGCTCGGGTCCTCTCTTGTCCAGTTCTTCTGTTCGTAATGGCTACCGGTGTATCCTTGTGAAATCCGCTCCAGCTTAACCGTCCAATTTGCGTATGTGGCCGCATAACCATCAAACTCTACTCTCTTCATATAGTATTTTGAAAGGAGGGTCACTAGGACTGGCAGCAGGGGTTTCTTCTGGGAAACCCCCTCCATAATCGTGCTAAACAGCTGTGTTACCACACAGAAATGGTGATCCTTTTCCACCAAACAGTGCACAATGTGTCCCACTTCAGCCGGAAAAGAAGAGACACGGCTTTTACCCCTAATGTTGCAGTTTGCCCATCGGCTGACCGCAAGTACGTTCCTGTACATTTGCGCGGGGTTCAACCCCTTATCCTTCAATTCCACAAAATCCCCCAATAAGGATCGATAAACCGTCAATTCACGCGGTTGTTGATTTCCCGGCCGCATTGGGATGTTAGTAACCCTCGAGATTGTTTCGGGTTGAAAAATTCTACGTCTCCCTAGAAAGAAAAACTCCACATACCCGATCCGGGTTCACCATTTCTTAACGCCTCATAAAAATCTTCCACCAACTCTCTTATAGCGAATAGATCTTCGCTATTGTAGATCAAAAAATCCCACCCTCTTTGATAAATTTCTTCGTAGAAATACTATCTGTAAGTTTCATCGGAAAATATTTCGAAGAAATTCTCCTCACATTCAAATGCCACCATATTCAGATCAAAAAATGAATTTTGCATAGAAATTAAACAAGAAGAGAAGAATGCCATACAGAGAACGAAAAATCGTTGTCGTCGGGGAAGATCAGGCCGCAAATTGTGGCCAGATGCGGTATTTCGGCAGCATGATCGGGGAGTTTGGTGCGTATCTTTGGTGTTAGGGTTTGTTTGGAGGAGAGAGTTGTAGGGTTTTAGGAAAATCTGAATATGAGGTCTCCGGTTGGGTTGGGGGTGTATTTTAAGGCAGTTTGCAAAAAAAAACCCTCAAAAAGAAAAAAAAAACAGCGCAAATAATTGCAAAAGACTCAAAAAGTATATACATGAAAAAATAACATGGGGTGTGATTTAATCAAGATAACGCGGCTCATGTAAAAACATGAGCTCCCCCTTTTTCGCAGGCAGTTCTAAGAATGGCTTTAGACGTTGGCCATTAACCTTGAAAGTGTTGCCTGAGTGCAGATCTTCAATATTGACTGCACCATGCGGAAAAATGGTGCACACAATAAACAGACCCGTCTAACGTGACTTCAATTTCCCTGGAAACAGATGAAGTCTGGAGTCGTAAAGCAGAACCTTCTGGCCTACAGTGAATGTTTTTCTGAGAATCGCTTTGTCGTGAAAACTTTTGTTTTTTCCTTGTATAGCTTAGCGTTCTCATACGCGTCATTGCGTATCTCTTCGAGCTCGTTTAATTGAAGTTTTCTTGCCTCACCGGCTTTTTCTAGGTCGATGTTGAGCTGTTTGATTTCCCAGAATGCGCGGTGTTCCAATTCAACAGGCAGATGACATGCTTTTCCGAAGATGAGTCGATATGGAGACATACCTAAATTTGTTTCGAAAGCGGTGCGAAATGCCCAAAGCGCGTCATTTAACTTCAATGACCAATCCTTACTGTTCTGGCTGACAGTCTTTTCCAGAATATGTTTAATCTGTCTATTGGAGACTTCGACCTGACCGTAAGTTTGAGGATGGTAGGGTGTTGACAACTTGTGTCTAATGAGTATTTCTTTATTAGTGATTCAAAAGATCGATTGCAAAAGTGTGTTCCATTATCACTAATGATGGTGCGAGGTGTGCCAAACCGAGAAAAGTTGTTCTCTTTTAAGAATTTTACGACAATCTTGTTATCATAGGTTCGACATGGGACAGCCTCCACCCATTTTGACACATAGTCCACAGCCAACAAAATGTATAAATTCCCAAAAGAGTTTGGGAATGGCCCTATGAAATCGATACCCCAGACGTCAAAAATCTCTACAATTTGAATGGATTGTAAGAGCATCTCATTCCGTTTTCCAATCATTCCCATGTGCTGACACCGGCTACAAGTTTTTCAATATTCGAAAGCATCCTTGAAAAGCGTCGGCCAGTAGAAGCCGCTTTGCAAAACTTTTTTCGCTGTCTTTCTGGTTCCAAAATGGCCCCCACAAGCTTGATCATGACAGAAAGACAGAACACTTCTCGTTTCAGAGTTAGAGACGCATCTTCTAATAATCTGATCAGGACAGTACTTGAACAGGTATGGTTCATCCCAATAAAAGAATTTGACTTGGGAGAGAAATTTTGACTTGTCCTGATTCGACCAAAAAGAAGGTGTTTCTCCGGTGACAAGAAAGTTCACAATATCAGCGAACCAGGGTTCGCTTGATATGGAGAGAAGTTGTTCGTTAGGGAACTGCTCGTTGATTGGAATTTCCTCAATTGATGCATTTGTTAAGCGAGACAAATGATCAGCCACAACATTGTCGGTTCCCTTCTTATCCTTGATAGTCAAATCAAATTCTTGAAGAAGGAGAATCCAACGTATCAATATGGCTTTGGCATCCCTCTTTGCAAAAAGATGCCTAAGTGCAGAATGATCAGTGTAAATCGTGACGTGGGTCCCGATCAAGTAAGGACGGAATTTTTCCAGTGCGTAAACGACAGCTAAGAATTCCTTTTCAGTGGTGGTGTAATTCAGCTGCGCGTCATTCAACGTCCTGCTCACATAGTGGATGACGTGCGGCTTCTTTTCAAATTGTTGTCCTAAAACAGCGCCTATCGCAAAGTCAGAAGCATCGCACATCAGCTCAAAAGGTTCATTCCAGTCTGGTGCACTTAAGATTGGAGCAGAAGTGAGCTCCGATTTCAGAAGGTTGAACGCAGTAAGGCACTCAGAATTGAAATCAAAGGGAATATCCTTAGCCAGCAAAGAAGTCAAGGTTCTAGCCAGTTTTCTAAAATCCTTGATGAAACGCCTGTAAAAACTGGCATGGCCTAAGAATGCCCTGATGTTACGGACGGTCCGTGGAGGTGGGAGGCTTGAGATGACGTCGATTTTTGCTTTATTGACTTCGATGCCATTTTCAGAAATGATATGACCTAACACAATGCCGTGTTTGACCATGAAATAACATTTCTCCCAATTGAGTGTCAGATGCTTTTCTTTGCATCGCATCATTACAAGTTCAAGATGTGTCAGACACTCAGAGAATGAATCTCCAAAGACAGAGAAATCATCCATGAATACTTCCAAGAATCACTCTACCATGTCAGAAAAGATGCTCATCATGCACCACTGAAATGTTGCAGGTGCATTGCACAGCCTAAAGGGCCTGCGACGGTAGGCGGATGTACCAAAAGGACAAGTGAAGGTCGTTTTGTCCTGATCCTCTGGATCAATCGGGATTTGATTGTAGCCGGAATATCCATCTAGGAAACAATAGTAGGCGTATTCGGCTAGGCGTTCAAGAATTTGATCGATGAAGGGCGGTGGGAAATGATCCTTGCGAGTAGCTGCGTTGATCTTTCTGTAATCAATACAGACTATCCAACCCGTTTGTGTGCGGGTTGGGACTAGCTTGTTTGCTTCATTCGTGATTACAGTGATACCCGATTTTTTTGGTACAACGTGAATAGGGATTACCCATTTGCTATAAGATATGGGATAAATGATCCCATTGCCAAGACACTTGAGCATTTCATTCTGTATCGCTTCTTTCATTACCGGGTTAAGCCGGCGTTGAGGATCTTTGAAGGGTTTAGAATCATCAGTCATGTGGATCCTGTGCTGACAGATAGCCAGGCTGATTCCTTTGATATCAGCCATTGACCAACCAATTGCTTCCATGTTCTTTCTGTTGGATATAGTGCCCTCAAAGTCAATTATTGGATCGCAGGTACGTGATTGCAATGATTGAGGCAGGACCTATACCGATATGATAGTCTTGCTCGAGATGATAGAATGCTATCTGGTTTGTCTTTATCATCGTATACATGCTTTAGTTCACTATTGCATGATTGATAGAGCCCATAGGATTCTGCTTGACAGCCAGCAGTATGATGGTGATCATATACGTGGGAGCTGGGGTCTATAAGCACATCCTTAAAGTGTCCCTAGTCGTGGGAGTTTTCGAGACAGGGCATCGATACTCCAGAATAGACTAGTGTATACAGTCGAGACCCCGATGAGGGGCAATGGCCGGTCTCACAAGCCATTGGTGTCAGTTGGTTCACCTAAGATATATACAGGTGCTCATTAGGTTATGAGTACACCGGACATGACTCGCCGGGAACATGCTAGTTGGTATTATACATATCGTCAGATAGCAGTTCCCTGGTGATATGTGTACAGGTTAGTTTGTCGACCTGAGATCGTCATTTGTCTCGTGTGTGTTCCCACTGTGCTTTGATTTCTACCCTACCACGGCTCAAAGGAGTCGTGCAAACAGGTCTTTTTTGGGTACAGTCCCAAGCCACATGGAGGCAGAGAGCGAATTGTCGGGGATCCGTCTCTCCCGGTATTGGGGGTTGATGTCGCGCAGTGCACGGGTGGCCATCACTAGAAATCCTCGGCCGAAGTAGTGGAGAATTACTGATTTGGATCAGTAGTTTCTCAGGTGGTGATGGGCTTCATGCCGACACGATTTATCGCGTTATTAGGGGTCTGACTTTATCCACCCCCCTAGACTCGATATGCGATACTCTTTAGACGAACGGACCGGACTGTACGGATATTGTCACTGTTAGGCTCAGTAGGGTTTTATGGGATGAGTTCGCTCGTCAGCTTCCCTTCCAATCAATACATAGGCAACCGTTACGTATAGCTTGTACCTCTGACGTGGTAGTAGTTATACCCAGTGCCAGTGTGTTGATGAGTCATTAGAGTCCCTCACAGACCGTTTCCCAAGTTCGGGCGAAACGTTGTAGAGGCCGTATGGTTTTATGGCAGGGTTCGGAAAATACACGTGCGGTTTCGCACGTGTCATTTTTCGGGCAGATAATACTGGTAGGCTTTGGTTTAAGCCGGATCCCAGTATTATACTGTATAGATATAATATCTTTGTCTCAGTTGCATTTGTATTCGGTCGTAATACAAATGCGGGTATGTTTATACTGATACGGGGCTATCCTGAAATCCGTTTCGGGATCGCTTTTGGAAGTTTCTAGTTTCCAGTTTTCTATCAGCCGTATTTAACATTCGGTTAAATGCGGATTTATCTTTTCTTGAGATGAGTGTGGAAGTTTCTAGTAGGTGACTAGGATGGTGAGGTGGCTTAGTGCATTAATGGAGCATTTATGTGTTGATGACTATGTGTTATGAATCATTGTTTCATTAAATGAGTTCATACTTGGTGTTATGTGACTCATCCTCTTCATTGATCTTATAGCCACTCTCCCCCCCCTCCTACACTCACCTCTCCCCTCTTCAAATAGGCCGGCCATTCTCTTGTGAAAGATAGAGGCTGTTCATTTGAGAGAAAAAAGATTAAGGTTCATGGAAATTAATCTACTCATTTCCCATTTACCCGATTCCATAAAAGGCAACTTCATTAACCGTTCGTCCATAGCTTTGGACGTAATGAGACAAAGTGTTCTACTCATTCTCTACATCAATCTTGGTCATCTCTTTTAGCAAACTTGATGATCGAGTTGCCTCGGTTCAGAAGCGGGAGCCCGTTTAAAGATCCGTCGACGTGGTGCCACCTGGACGAGAAGATTGGAGATTCAGGAGATCGGAACAGCCGCAACAAAGCGTGGGATGATGGTTGAAGATCCAAGGACTCGGATCATTTGGTATAACATTTCTACCCACTTTGTAGTTTGTTAGTTTAGCTTTAATGGCAGATCCGGGTTATAGTACGCGATAGCGCCAGTTGTAAAAAGTTTTTGTTCCGCATTTGGCGTCTGTTAGACGGCCGGGGCGCTACCGTGGACTTACAGTGGTATCAGAGCCTCACCAATAAGCTATACTAACTTGTGCTAACGCGTTTAAAATATCGATCGAACGGATTTTCGAAAACCGCAAAATTCCATGTTAAAGTTTCTGTCGATTTTTAAAAGGGTCTAAAAATTATTTTGCATATACCAGAAAATTAAGCAGGCTTTTTTAAGGAACCAGAAGAAAAACGACCCACTGAGTCGACCAAACTGCCGCGAAAACGCGGTCAAAGCCTTGCTTTGACCGCGGAACCGCGGTCGTATTGGTGACTTAGTGGACCATGTTTCTTCTGTTGTTTCTACATGATAAATTGTGGTTTCTGGTACTGTTCTTTTGGGTCCAGATTTTGTTATTGTACAGCAGATGTACGTGGGGCCCACTTCGGAAAATTTAGTCGATCGAAATTTTAAACTTGTTAGTATGCAGTATTTACATTTTATCTCCGACCGGGAATGTCATTTGATCGGTAAACCGCGTCTAATTGCTATAGTTCTTTTAGATGGGTTTGCGAACGTGACATTCGCGTTGATGTTCTGTGTTGTGCTGTGTTGTTGCGAATATGTCGTGGTGGATAGCAGAGTGCAATGATAGTGCTGT
This sequence comes from Agapanthus africanus, assembly GCA_030015575.1. NCBI lineage: Eukaryota > Viridiplantae > Streptophyta > Magnoliopsida > Asparagales > Amaryllidaceae > Agapanthus > Agapanthus africanus. The sequence goes on from JASDDO010000004.1 coordinate 245,280,368, forward strand.
TTGGATTTATTTGTACATTTGATATTGCGGGGCGAGCGTCTAACATGTGGACTGCCATCACTGCCTGTTGTATAATATTCTTTTGGGGCACGACCGGGTTGAGGTCGATGTACCCGTTGTACATATTTTTATTTCGTGAAGGAGAGCATGGATAGCCGGGTTCTGGAGGGCAAAGGGTCCGTATCTTATGGCTTTGAGAGGCAGAGGGACCTCACTCTAGAATTGGCAGACTATTCGCACGTAGGGGGTGCAGGTTGACCCAAGGAGGGGTGCTCAAGTTACCGGATTCCGTGAAGTGCCGGGTGGTCCATTCATTTTGTTGTAGGGGGCTGCCTCACTTCAAGTTTTGGCGGGTAACTTGCCGCACCCGTAGGGGTCTAGGTTTCATTGCACAGGCTATCCACACGACCAGGGGAACGTCGGTTTTCAGCAGCGGCTCTGTGAAACCCGGGGATCCCAGATTATCTGTATTGTTTAGTGATGCTTATTACTTTTCTGTAATGTTGCATATTATCACGCCTGGAGCGATTATTTTATATTAGTATATATACTATTACATGTTGTATATGTTTTACACCCGCGCTAGTCCAGCCCCCGCTCTGTCGTTAGTTAAGTAACCTAACGGGTGATGACGGGACCCAGTGACGAATGCGGATGCATATACGTACATTTTATTTTCGTTCTTTTCTGGTGTGATTGATTGATGGGACGGCATTGATTCTTATCAATGCAAGGATAAAACAAACCTATATATTTGATGTTGTTGGAACCAATTTAAAAAGTGTTATTATAAAGACGTTTCCTTTTGTTTTGCATAGTGATATTCAGTTTGAATATCATGCACCTCATTCGACGAGGCAAGGGCTGATATCCCTTCACCGGGAGAGACCCCTTGGGCAGAAGTTTGTGTCAGGGTAATAACTTCAATATAGTCGATTACTAGTTGCTTTGCATCGCGGTATTCTGTTGGAATATCCTGCACCTCATTCCACGAGGAAAGAGCCGAGATCCCTTCACGGGGAGTGACCTCTTTAGAAAAAGGTTTTCATCACTATATTTTTATAAAAAGCTATCAGGTTCCTTCAACGAGATCAAGTTCATTATGTTAAAGGTTTTTTCGCCAAAAACCAGCCGTAGCCCTCCGTCGTATCTTATGGATGGTCAGTAGTATTCAAGCTATGTTTGTTGACCTTCGTCAAGGCATAGTGTTTGGTAGTTGCTGGGTATTCATTTGTTGCATAGATAGATGTGTTGGTTTAGGACAGTCGTATATCCTTGTTGGCCTTCGTCAAGGGCTTGTACGGGTGGGTTCAAATTGACCTGGACAATGACGGGTAGAACTTGACATGTGACTTATGATTTGTTGGCCTTCGTCAAGGTCATAAGAGCATGAGGCAAAAATTCTTATCGGGAGTTTCAAACATACAGCAAACTTGCCGGGCATGCACATACCTTCTGGAGTGTGATAACTTGAGTGGCTTCCATCAAGTTATCATGCGATGATAGTTGGATCCCGATTCTCACTGATGAGTTGGTTTACTCTTCGGGTGATCCTGACTAATTCTTCTTTCAGGTTTGGAGGAGAATTTGAGATAACAGTGGGAGGTTTCCTGATTAGATAAAGTGATAACCATTCTGATCTAGGTTAGAGTGCGCGCAGAGTGTTTCTTTTCTCTCTATCTCTTTGGCAGCGACCTTTGACCGACCCTTGACTATGACTCAGTGACCATGTTGACCGAACCTTCTTAAAATACTGGCTTTTGGATTGTCCAAGTTGCATAAGTCATTGTCGCTCCTTCTTTTACCCTTTGCAATTTCTCAGAACACCCCGTATTACTACGGACATCCATTTCCATTGGATAGATCCATCGTATGGTTATATACGAACTCGAAGGGACTTCTTCGAGGATGGATCCAGGTTCAGGAGAAATAGAATTGGTTTATTCTGTCTTTTATTATCACCTTCTCTCAGGTTACGAGGGCTCCTTAGTTTAGGAGAGTACACCTATTACGCTTATTGGATAGTCTTATTCCAAACCATAGGCAGGTGCCGAAAGGTAGGGAATGAAGAAAACCAATTAGCCTAAGTAGGGTGTACAAAAGGTAATAACTAAAGACAAAATAAAGATTAGAAAGAGGGCAAAGTAAATTGCGACTGTTATCATTCACGACCAAACCACGTACTTCACGCCGCTCCTATTTCACCTTTGCTTTTTCCCCAGTTCGGGAGAAATAGAATAAAGTATTATTCAGTTGTCTTTTATCATCACCTTCTCTCAAGTTGCGAGAACTCCTTGGTTTAGGAGGGTACACCTACTATGCTTACTGGATAGTCTTCTTCCAAACCATAGGCTGGTGCCGAACGGTAGGGGAGGAAGAAAACCACTTAGCCTAAAGGGGTGTACAGAAGGAAATGAATAAAGACAAATAAAGGGATTTGGAGAGATGGCAATGAAATATACGGTTAAAGTCATGAATTGGATTATGGAAGAGGCATTACTAAGAATACTAGGATACCCCTACGAAACATTTTCATGTTTCAGTGCATTGTTAAAGGAAAAAAACTGATTTCCCGATTAGATACTTACTCCAGGGTATGTGTTTACCAGGTTACATTCTCATATCTGTATGGTTTTACAGATGATAAGAGAGAGTAAGTTATTGGGAATTAGGTGATTATCCTCATTATATCAGAATTCGTTGTAATTGGTGATCGCCTGGGTACAGTTTTCAACCTACGATGCACAGATTTTGAGTTATTCAAACTCAGCGGACTTATACAGAGTATTGTATGTTGTCCAGTGTCCGTCAGGACAAAGGGGTAGGTCCTCATACTATGTTCTGTTTACTTATGGCTTCTCTAGTTTTTAGACAAGTGTTTCGTAGAAATACAATGTCTAAGTTATGAGAAGTTGTGGGTATAAGAATAAAGTAGAGAACAAGATGTCGCAAGTATTGGAATTCTTCAAAGAGATAGAAGATGTAGATTCTTGTGATAGGTATTCAGTTAATAGTAATAGTTTTGAGAAACTTGTTTCTCTTACGGGTTACTCATAATTGGATGTATTCCTAAGTTGAGTAATGTTGATTAGCCTCTCTCCATTAAGTTGATATGCACTGGAGACAGCTGCATGTTTTGAATCTGGTTCCAATTAAATTAGTGCATCTATTTCTATATTGTATATAGAATGGTTCATATCTTAACGATATTAAGGTAAGGGGAGTTGTCCAGCTTATGCTTAAAACCAGACACTGGATAACTCAAGGCACGTTTCTGTAATGGCTGTTTTTGGGTTGACCCTGGCTTTGACGAGGGTTGACATTTCTACCATCTGGAAGATCAATAGTGATATTGTTCTTGACTCGCCTCAGTTTTAGTAAAATGGAGATTTTTTCAGAAAATAGTAGTGGGAGTATGGTAGAACTGGAAGTGATTCCAGAACCGCAAACGATTACGGAAAATTTAATAGGACCTATATATTCAATCAGGTTTGGCACTCCAATAGCCACTCCGCAGATATGATGGGTAACCTCAGACACCCGAGAAGTACTCCGGTACCCTCAAGGACGGTGACAGGGAGGTTCTTGTTTACCCAGACTTGACACTACGGTTGTTCCAGGCCATGAGACTCGGCAAGAGAATAAGTATAGCGTCGTTCTAAACTAGCTTTAGAAGTGTACGTACATATTATTCTGCCAGAGGGTTATCGTAGTCAGTGGGAGCAGCGAAAGCATGGTGGGCAAGTAGCTTATGTCTATTTATAGGCTTGAGCAGACATAGCGGAGATAATATCATCTATTTTTGATGTGACAGTCATGGGTTTGACTTCATCAGAATAGGGGATGGATCTGGTGAGAATGTAGTAAGGTGTGATTTCCTGGTATTTGGATGACATATACAGAGTAGGAAGTAAAATTCCTATACTACGATCGGTTGTACTATGGTCGTCACACAATTGTTTCTCCACAAAGGATATGGATATAATATCAGACATTCTGGTTACTAGATCTATGGTTTTAGATCTAGATTTGGGTAGTTTCCCAATGTTGGTACTTTGACAGTATTCTAATAGTATTTTAGAATAGATGACTCCTGGCATGGTGGTGAATCTGCAGGTGATGGAGTCACCCTCTCTAAAGGTGTCTTACAGACTAAAGGAGAGAGGGATGTGCATGATTGGCAAATCACTTGCTTAGGCAATTGAGTCAATCGTGAGATGTCAAGTACCACACTAGATATTGTTTTTGCACTAGGTGCGATAAGTTTATATTAATCCAATCCTGGAGAAACATTAGGAAGCAGTTTTAGAACATGAGTGTATGTTCTACGGATTTGATGACGGCAGCCTCCTTCAGGAGACGGTTATCATTCCAGGCTTCAGAGGTGACATGTATGACAGAGTGACTGTCAGAGTTATAGTTTTCCCTCTGACGAGGGACAGTATTATGGACAGCTAGTCCAAGAGGATACTGTGGGAGGCATGGTGCTGGATATTGATTAGGTTCAGTTATCAATAAAGTCTAAGAAGTTTGGATTTGGAGTTCATTTATGAACTAGGTCCCATCAGATATTCAGACATATTCTAAGACAGGTATTACTCGATTCGGGAGATGGCTTTCTCCATGAGATTAAGAGAGACATAGAAAGAAACATCAGGGCGGATCCACTCACTGAGGCTATTTCTCGAACACAAGAGTTTTTCAAACTAGCTTTGTGAAACAGATTAGTAGAGAAGTTGGGTGTTCGGTATCACACGGGCTATGAGTATGCGACATCGCAATAATTAGCCTTAAGTGCAAGTAGGAGATTGTTGGATATAGTGCCCTCAAAGTCAATTATTGGATCGCAGGTACGTGATTGCAATGATTGAGGCAGGACCTATACCGATATGACAGTCTTGCTCGAGATGATAGTATGCTATCTGGTTTGTCTTTATCATCATATACATGCTTTAGTTCGCTATTGCATGATTGATAGAGCCCATAGGATTCTACTTGACAGCCAGCAGTATGATGGTGATCATATACGTAGGAGCTGGGGTCTATAAGCACATCCTTAAAGTGTCCCTGGTCGTGGGAGTTTTCGAGACAGGGCATCGATACTCCAGAATAGACTAGTGTATACAGTCGAGACCCCGACGAGGGGCAATGGCCGGTCTCACAAGCCATTGGTGTCAGTTGGTTCACCTAAGATGTATACAGGTGCTCATTAGGTTATGAGTACACCGGACAGGACTCGCCGGGAACATGCTAGTTGGTATTATACATATCGTCAGATAGCAGTTCCCTGGTGACATGTGTACAGGTTAGTTTGTCGACCTGAGATCATCATTTGTCTCGTGTGTGTTCCCACTGTGCTTTGATTTCTACCCTACCACGGCTCAAAGGAGTCGTGCAAACAGGTCTTTTTTGGGTACAGTCCCGAGCCACATGGAGGCAGTGAGCGAATCATCGGGGATCCGTCTCTCCCGGTATTGGGGGTTGATGTCGCGCAGTGCACGGCTGGCCATCACTAGAAATCCTCAGCCGAGGTAGTGGAGAATTACTGATTTGGATCAGTAGTTTCTCGGGTGGTGATGGGCTTCATGCCGACACGATTTATCGCGTTATTAGGGGTCTGACTTTATCCACCCCCCTAGACTCGATATGCGATACTCTTTAGACGAACGGACCGGACTGTACGGATATTGTCACTGTTAGGCTCAGTAGGGTTTTATAGGATGAGTTCGCTCGTCAGCTTCCCTTCCAATCAATATATAGGCAGCCGTTACGTACAGCTTGTACCTCTGACGTGCTAGTAGTTATACCCAGTGCCAGTGTGTTGATGAGTCATTAGAGTCCCCCACAGACCGTTTCCCAAGTTCGGGCAAAACGTTGTAGAGGCCGTATGGTTTTATGGCAGGGTTCGGAAAATACACGTGCGTTTTCGCACGTGTCATTTTTTGGGCAGATAATAATGGTAGGCTTTGGTTTAAGCCGAATCCCAGTATTATACTGTGTAGATATAATATCTTTGTGTCAGTTGCATTTGTATTCGGTCGTAATACAAATGCGGGTATGTTTATACTGATACGGGGTTATCCTGAAATCCGTTTCGGGATCGCTTTTGGAAGTTGCCAGTTTCCAGTTTTCTATCAGCCGTATTTAACATTCGGTTAAATGCGGATTTATCTTTTCTTAAGATGAGTGTGGAAGTTTCTAATAGGTGACTAGGATGGTGAGGTGGCTTAGTGCATTAATGGAGCATTTATGTGTTGATGACTATGTGTTATGAATCATTGTTTCATTAAATGAGTTCATACTAGGTGTTATATGACTCATCCTCTTCATTGATCTTATGGTCACTCCCCCCCCTCTCCTACACTCACCTCACCCCTCTTCAAATAGGCCGGCCATTCTCTTGTGAAAGATAGAGGTTGTTCATTTGAGAGAAAAAAGATTATGGTTCATGGAAATTAATCTACTCATTTCACATTTACCCGATTCCATAAAAGGCGACTTCATTAACCGTTCGTTCATAGCTTTGGACGTAATGAGACAAAGTGTTCTACTCATTCTCTACATCAATCTTGGTCATCTCTTTTAGTAAACTTGATGATCGAGTTGCCTCGGTTCAGAGGCGGGAGCCCGTTTAAAGATCCGTCGACGTGGTGCCACCTGGACGAGAAGATTGGAGATTCAGGAGATCGGAGCAGCCGCAACAAAGCGTGGGATGATAGTTGAAGACCGAAGGACTCGGATCATTCGGTATAACATTTCTACCCACTTTGTAGTTTGTTAGTTTAGCTTTAATGGCAGATCCGGGTTATAGTACGCGATAGCGCCAGTTGTAAAAAGTTTTTGTTCCGCATTTGGCGTCTGTTAGACGGCCGGGGCGCTACCGTAGACTTACACTTTCTCAAAACGTCCATGAGAGCCAACTCTTGCTCAGGCGCAAGGTCGGTCGCGATTATAACTGGAAGCGTTTCATTATTTCCCAAGTACGCATACTTTCGGTAGTCAGGAAGAACTTTGAGGTCAAGTTTAGGTGGTTCTTCCACAAATGGTCGCACTTCATAGGCCGGTTCATTACGAAGTGGTTCGAATTGGGCCCCCAATGTGCGTAGGAAGACTGTTCAGGACTTAGCTTCTCAAGGAAAAGAAGCTCCTCAGAAAACAGTTCTTCAAACGTTTCATCAAGACACTCATTTTTGAAGTCAAATGTCCCCTCCTCAGACATATCATATACAGCGTTGACTTCAAATGTGTCGTCGTGTTTCTCGCTTGCTTGGTTTCCTAGCGTGAAGATGTTGAGGTCAATTGTCATATTTCCAAATGAGAGTTTCATGGATCCGTTACGACAATTGATCAACGCGTTGGATGTGGCTAGGAAAGGCCACCCCAGTATGAATGGAATCTGACCACTGGGATTGGCGACGGGTTCCGTCTCCAACACAATGAAGTCTACGGGGAATATGAATTCCCCGACCTTGATTAGAACATCATCGATTTCTCCCCTCGGTACCTTCGTTGATCGATCTGCCAGTTGCAGCGTCACTTTGGTCGGTTTGAGTTCTCCCAATCCCAGTTGTTCATAAACTGAGTACGGGAGAAGGTTCACGCTTGCACCCAAATCTAACAAGGCACGGTTGATTTTCTTGTCCCCGATAGTGCAAGAAATAGTAGGACAGCCAGGGTCCTTATATTTTATCGGAATGGATTTGGACAAGACATCGCTTAGAGTAGCGGCCAAGAAGACAGTTTTGGGTACATTCGTGCGTCGTTTTTGCGTGCACAAATCCTTCAGAAATTTTGCATACGCCGGAACTTGTTGGACCACGTCCAACAACGGAATGTTGACCTCACAGCGCTTGAAGACTTCTAACACCTTTTCCATATTTGCAGAAGATTTCTTTGATTTCAACCTATTGGGATAGGGAGCCTTGGGCTTAAACACTTGGTTCGAAGAAGTTGCAGATGGAACAGGTGTAGAAGGCGTGAGTGTTCTAGCTGGAACAGCGGGTCGAATTTGCGATGATGGCTCCGGTTGTTTTGAAGGATGTGCAGCAGACGACGAAAAAGAAGAAGAAGGTGAAGAGGAAGAAGGCAATGAAGATGAAGACAGACCGAAAGAAGGAGCAGGTGATTTGGCACGTGCCGGTAAACTGACAACCGCACGTTTGGATGAGTCGTTAGGTTTGACAACCTTGTTGTCAATCGTGCGTCATGATCTGAGGACGGTGACGGCATTCACATTCTCAATATTGTTCTGTTGAACAACATGAGCGTTGTTGTTTCTCTGCTCTCTCGGATTCGTCACTGGTTGGGAGGGGAATGTTCCCTTTTCGCGTTCATTTACTGCAGCAGCAAGCTGACATATTTGAACTTCTAGTCTGGCTATCGCTTGAGTGTTAGCGCTATGCAACTGACCAGATGTTTGCATAAAAGTAGCCAGACTAGACGTGGTCTGCGCAGATGTTTTAATCAATGCTTCTAACCCATTTTCAATAGATGATACCCTCTTGTCGTCGTGGACGAACCCAGGGGGTGTAAAGGTTGGGTTGGGCTGATTCGGCTGTTGGGGCTGGTTGTTTGAGTATCCCACTTTCTGGTTTTGAAAATTTGAATTTTGAAATTGTTAGAACGGCGGGTTTGAATTGTTGTTTTGAAAAGGTGCATGATTCCAAACGAAATTGGGATGATTCTTCCAACCAGGATTGCATGTCTGTAAGAAAGGGTCGTTCCTAGGACGCTGGTTCTGATACAGCGCACTAACGTTCTCGTGTCCCTAGGACCCGACGAGAAACGAACATTCATCCGAAATGTGGTTAGGATGCTGACAATTAGCGCACAAAGTTTGAGAAACTTGGTTTACCGGTAACGGTGAATTTTTGCCCTCTAAAGCTTCCATTCGCCGTACAAGAGCGACGATTTTTGCTTCGGCAGCTATAGAGGTATCAACTATGTGTGCACCGTTTCTAGTCACAGATGGTTTCTCGCTCACACTTTCCCACTGAATGGTTTTGTCAGCCAATTCTTCTAAAAAGTTCCATGCGTCCTTAGCACCATAACTCAGAAATTTGCACTGACACATGGAGTCCAACATCATGCGCGAACTGGAGGCTAAACCTTCGTAGACAATCTGACACAACCTCCACTGTTCTAACCCATGATGGGGACATTTGATTGAGATATCTTTGAATCTTTCTAAGCACTTCCAAAAAATTTCACCCTCTTTTTGTTTGAAATTGTGGATTTCATTCCGAATTCTCACAGTTTTGTGAATAGGGTAAAATTTCTTTAGAAATACTTTCACAAAGTTATCCCATGTCGTGATCGATCGAGCTGGCAAACTGTTTAACCAACTTTTCGCATTGTCTTTGAGCGCAAAAGGAATGAATTTGAGCTTAACGACATCCTCACCCATTCCGTGAATTTTCATCATAGCACACACTCCTTCAAATTCACTGATTAGAAGATAAGCATCCTCGGACTCGAGTCTGTGGAATTTTGGGAGTAGTGGTATGAATTGCGGCTTGATTTCATAGTTGTTTGTCGTAATGGTGGGCAACACTATGCATGAAGGTAGGGATGAACGGTGTGGGTAGCATCTGTCCTGTAGCGCTGCCTCCTGTCGCTCTACGATCGTTTGTTCCGTGATTGTTGGTGTTGTAGGAGAAGAAAGTGAGGGTGAGCGAAGTGTAGTATCGAACGGCTCCGATAAAGCAAAAAGTAAGAAAGTCTCGGAAGGTTCCGAGGAATCAGAAGGTGTAGAAGAGTCGGAAGATACAGTCACAAACCGGACTAATCGAGATTGTGAATCTCTAGTCCAAGCTAACATGTACTATCCGGAAGTGGAAGAAAAAGTGTGTTTTTTTGTTTTTTTATTCACAATCGACAAATATCACATAAAATGCACAAAAAGAACACAACCACGATGCACTGTACACACCTAAACAATCTAGGGGTTGCCTAGGTCAATTAGACCTGCTAAAAAAACTTGATTTGTGAAGTAAAAGGGTGTCGCGAAACGGGCCCAAGATAGACTGATCGAGAAGCCATGTAAGTGCAGAGATGAAGGGAGATTTCCCCTCACTTTCGCGAGATTCCTTAATTAGAATAACCTTCTCTCTTTCGGCGTTTGCACCTTTCACACTTTCCTAGACACTTCTTAAACAATATAACGATGGGCGGTGTTCGAGGTACGCTCAACTTTTCCCTATTGAGCGCAAGTCCTTAGAGGCTAAAAGTCTAATTTCTTTTAATATTAATGGGGGTGTGAAAAATGCTCGTTCATTGTGGTTTGTGGGCCACGGAGAAGGGTGATGAAATCCCTTACCGTATCTTGTTGGGGTTCTTTACCCTTAAGTCCGTATTAAATTTATGCAATGCGCAAACAATAAAAGTTGTTCAAATCATCAATCAATCGTTTTTTTTACGTTATAAGAGGCGCGTTGCAAAAAATACGGTTAGTTCTCTTTGGCACTTGTGCAGCGGAGTTTGCAAACGAAATCCTGCAGAAAATTGAAGCATTGGAGCGTCGGATTTGAGCAGAAGGTGTTAGGAAATGTGCGTACCTTAAATTCTTGAGTTTTAGAAACTCCCGTTGACTTGATCCGTGATTGCTTGAGTGTTTGCTTGCACGGGTTGATTTACCCGGATCTTTGGCACTGTAATTTCTTAACGCCTTGTTCCTGAATTCTGCTCTTAGCTCCGCACGATCGTAGTTCGTATCTCCTTCGATATCTGGAATTGTTGGAAAAATACGATATTTAGTGCATAATATGATATCTATGGCCAAAGTTCTGTAAATACAAAATTATCAAATTTTGCATATAAAAATGGATTAATAACAGAAATATAGAGAAGTAACAGAAGAATTGGGGCAAAATACCACAATGAGGCCGCAATTTGCGGCCAAAATGGTTAAATTTGCGGCCAAGTTGTGGTATTTTTGCTCCAATTTCTTGGTGTCTTCTTCTAGTTCTATTAGTGTCCCCTTTCTATATGCAAAATATTTTAATAACATTCATATCAACAGAAGAACAAAAACACAAAGAGCAAAAAGTCGTATTATTTGGGTTGTTTTTGGTGTTTTTTTTATAGATTTTTGTTTGTTTATATTTTTTAAAAGTATATACATAGATAACTCAAAATAACTTCGTGGTGTTGCCACTCCCCGGCAACGGCGCCAAAAACTTGTTGAAGATTCATGATATCGTCCTTTTGAAAGGATATGGTCAATATCGGATATGTCGGTTTTTCGTTAAAAAGTAATGCATGACGTGATTCTCGAGTTATAAAAATACCGCAAGTGCATGGTGTGTTGATGCAAGCCAGCAAGTACGGGTCGATCCACAGGGAATGTATATCACAACATTCTTTTGAGTTAGAAAACAAGGGTTTTGAGTTGATTTTTGTCACGTTTTATACAAATGAAATAACGAAGTGATAAAGTGATATTTGGGGAAAAACTTAAGCTTAGATTTAGTAAGTTGAAATATGGTATTACCCCCAACTCTTAATCTTGATTCAAAGCTCATTTCTCGTTTTTAAATGACTTAACGAAGCATGCCGCATCTATCCCGATAACACGTGTCGGGTTAGGATACGATATCATAATTAGGTTAAAAAGAAACTAGAATATAAGGTCTTAAGATGAAATGATCATGAAATGGGCTATGTGAATTTAGCAAGCATAAAACATGTGCTTTTATGGCTACATGTTCTATCTAGCTAGTTTACTACACTTAGCAAAATTTCATTTTCCTTTCAACTTCGATTCTTAACATAACAATATTAAAATGTGAAGAAATAATAGGATATATGTTAAACGTTGATTTGCAACCATTCAAAACAATATAACATATAAAGCAAAACACAATAATATTACAAATATTAAGAAAAGAAGTGCAATAAATTAAGAATCAAGAATGAGGGGTTGGAAGGCAAGCCATTCAACAACCTACTTCACCATAGCCTAAGCACAAGACTACTCACACATTATATAAAAACACCACTGAATAATTAAAAGAAATAACAACAAAGTAGACAAGAGACACAAGAATCAAACTTGAACTCAATGAAGATTTTATTGCAATGACATCTAAATACAAGCAAATGAATTCAATTACCAAAATCTAATCTTGCAAGCTTAAAGATAGAGGTTGTAAGACCATATGAAGGCAAAGAACTCAGTCTAATCCAAAGAGCTACAAGAATTTTATCAAAATAATTACAAGTAGTGCAAAAGTTGTGTTTACTCATAAACTGATCTGCTATTTATAGAGAAATCAAAACCAGAATTTACTTGTACTAATGAACTCATAAAACCACCAGGGGCCCACAAAACTTGTTCGAACCGTTTTAACACTGATATGGCCGCAAATTGCGGCCATAGTGTTGAGGATGGGGTCTACCTTTGGTCATCAGTCTAATAGTCACTTGGTCATCTCAAGGTATTTGCAATTTGTTGTAATTTACACATGGGTGATTTCTCAGGGTGATGAACAGAGAAGAAATAAGATCAAGTTGCAAAGGTTCATGTCACATCAATACTTTTTACTACTCATTGCCATACCACTTGCACCCACTTGTAAAAAGGCACCATGATAGTTTTTGCCTACTTGTGTACTTGGTCAAGTCTATGTTCACACTTGTTCTCATGTTAGAACAAATCACAAATTCTTTTTGTACACGCACTTTATTTGTTGCAAACTCTTTTAAATCTTAATCTGTATTCTGTCCCGTTTGCAGTTCCGGCTAAAAACCCGTCATTTTGTGCATGCTGTGTACAACATTCAATGTTTTCTCTTGCGCACCTGTAATCTGTATAAATGAGCAGACATAGATTAAATAGCACTGTTTATTGACAAAATGACAAAAATGGGTGGTGTTGTAATGTAATAAATCGTGCCGAACAGCGACACCGCAATAATTAGCCTTAAGTGCAAGTGGGAGATTGTTGGCTATAGTGCCCTCAAGTCAATTATTGGATCGCAGGCACGCGATTGCGATGATTGAAGGAGGACATATACCGGTAGAACTGTCTTACTCGAGATGATAGTATGCTATCTGATTTGTCTTTATCATCATGTACTTGCTTTAGGTGGCTTTACAGATCATTATTATATGTTGATAGAGCCCATAGGATTCTTGCTTGACTACCAGTAGTATGATGGCGATCATATACATGGGAGCTGGGGTCTATAAGCACATCCTAAAATGTCCCTAGTCATGGGAGTTTCGAGACTGGGCATCGATGCTCCAAGAGTAGACTAGTGTATACTGATCGAGACCCCGACAAGGGACGGTGGCCGGTCTCACAAGCCATTGGTGTTAGTTGGTTCACCTAAGATGTATACAGGTGCTCATTGGGTTATGAGTACACCGGACGGACTTGCCGGGAACATGCTAGCTGGTATTATACCTATTGTCAGATAGCAGTTCCCAGGTGACATGTGTACAGGTTAGTCTATCGACCTGAGATCGTCATTTGTCTCATGTGAGTTCCCACTATGCTTTGATTACTACCCTACCACGGCTCAAAGGAGTCGTGCAAACAGGTTTTAGTTGGGTACAATCCCGAACCACATGGAGGCAGTGAGCGGATCGTCAGGGGATTCGTCTCTCCCGGTATTGGGGGTTGATGTCGCGGTGTGCACGGGTGACCATCACCAGAAATCCTTGTCCAAGGTAGTCGAGAATTACTGATTCGGATCGGTAGTTTCTCAGGTGGTGATGGGCTTCATATCGACAGTAAATGTCGCGTTATTAAGGGTCTGACTTTATCCACCCCCTAGACTCGATATGCGATACTCATAGACGAACAGAACGGACTGTACGGATATTGTCAATGTCAGGCTCAGTAGGGGTTTCATGATGAGTTTGCTCGTTGGCCTCCCTTTTGCTCAATACTCGGGTAGCCGTTACGTACAGCTAGTGCCACTGACGTGCTTGTGGTTAAACCCACTGCCAGCGTATTGACGAGTCTTTAGAGTCCCACAAAGAGGGTTTCCCTGCTTCGGGCGAAACGTTGTAGAGGCCGTATGGTTTTATGGTAGGGTTCGGTCATATACGTGCACTTGTGCACGGATCATGACCGGACGGATAATACTTATGGGTTTTGGTTTAAGCCGGATCCTAGTATTATATTGTTGAATTATTTTTATCTCGTAGTATTCGTATTCAGTCGGAATACAGATGCGGGTATGTATATACGGATGAGGGGTATTCTTGTAATTCATTACAAGTTTACTTTATGAGATGCCATCTCTTTTTGGATTAAATCATTTTAGGTTAAATGGTTTATGAGTAGAAGTGTGAGTCATTGATTCATGCATGACCACATGGGTATGACTCATGGCGGCATGATGTTGTTTTGTTTGTGGTGTGGGATATTTGTTGTAAGCAAAGGAGATATTTTTTCTTGAGTTGTTTTCTTTAGTTGCTAGCATATTACAATATATATTACTCACAACAAATAACTCAAAAACACAACACAAAAGAAAAAGGGCAGCCACCTCTTTTCTTCACTTGCTTTTTCCTTAGCCTCACACTTTCTCTCCATGGCATCTTCTTCAACCTCCACCCTAAATGTCTCATGTGTTGAGAAACCTAGGGTGTATTGAGACAAAATAATCACACACATTCTCTACTTCATCTTGTCTATCTAGGCTAGCAAACTAGATACTCGAGTTGCCTCGGTTTTGAGGTCGGAGCCCGTATTACTAACTCTCGACGTGGATCTTCTTCGTGAAGCGTTACCCTAGTGCCCCGGCCAACCTCCGTGGCCAAATGCGGAACAAAAATTTTAAGACGATCGAAAACTTGGCACTAGTTTAACTCTAAACCCGGATCTTTCCATAAAACTAACTAGCTACACTAGAAGAGCTATCTACTATGATGAGGAATTCTTACCAAACGAACCAAGTCTTTCGGTCTTTGTTCTTCATCCTTAGCTCCTTGCATCCACCTTGAACATGCTTGAACTCCAACTCCGGCTCCATCGGTCCTCCGGGATCGAGCTTGTTCTCCGGCCTCTTTTTGTCGTAGATGATCCACCCGGGGAGTATGATCCATGGCACTAGCTCCTAACTATGTGACTAAAGGAGCAACTAGAAAACTTGGTTTGCTAAACCAAGTAGTGTAGGATGTAGTGAAGGGTGTCTAAGTGTTTAGCTATCTCTTTTTTGCCTCTTCACTTGATTCTCAACACATGAGAAGATAGTGAAGAGGAAGAAGATGAAGGTGGAGGAAGCTAGAGAGGAAAGAGGAGAGCAAGAGAAAAAAGGAGCTCAAGAAAAATAATGAAGCATATGATGAAAGAGAAAATACACACATAGGTTTTGTGTATGATTTCTTTCATTAAACAATTAGCAACCATGCTTCAATAGTAACTCCAAAATGAATTATAAATTCATTTGTTAACTATTGAAGCATGGTCACTACTTTTTCTCCCTTACCTCTCACTTTACACCTCATTTCCATTTATGAAATAAATAGAAAATCCAAAATGAAGTGGCCACCTTCTAGAAGGAAATCTATAATAAATACAGATTTCAGTCTACTGTAAATACATACCGGCAATCGGATAAAAACCCGAACGCCCAAAGAGATAGAATAACACGAAGAACGTAATACTAGAATATACATATCGAAATCCATATACGTAAATTATTAAATCAATACCCGATTTAATAATCCGGCTCAAACCCGAGCCGGCTAGTATTACCAACTGTCCGATCGAAAGTCCGAGTATAAAATACAATAATCGATCGAACCCTGCACGTATCCAATACGGCTACTATATCATTTCGCCTGAATCAGGGAAACCCTCTGTGTGGGACTCTAAATACTCGACAGTACTCTGGCAGTGGGTTTAACCACAAGCACGTCAGCGGCACTAGCTGTACGTAACGGCTACTCAGGTACCTGTCGAAAAGGAAGGCCGACGAGCAAGCTCGTCCAAACTCCTACTGAGCCTATCCGTGACAATATCCGTACAGTCCAGTCTCTTCGTCAAAGAGTATCGCATACCGGGTCTAGGGGATGGTGGACGTTAGACCCTAAGAACCTGATAAGTCGTGTCGATGTGGCTCATGACCAATCCGGGAAACTACTGATCATCCTATCAGTAAATCCCAAGTGCCTTGGCCAAGGTCTTATGGTCCTGACCAATTGAATCACAGTGCGATATCGACTCCCTATACCGGGAGAGACGAATCCCCGATAATCGCTCACTGCCTCCATGTGGCTCGGGACTGAACCCAACCAAAACCTGTTTGCACGACTCAGTAGAGTCGTGGTAAGGTAGTGATCAAAGTTCAGTGGGAATTCACACGAGACAAATGCCGATCTCGGGTACAAGGACTAACCTGTACACATGTCACCTGAGAACTTCCATCTGACGATAGGTATAGTACCACATGGAAGTTCTCAGCGAGTTCGTCCAATGTACTCACCCCAGTGAGCACCTGTATACGATCTTGGGTACATCAGACCAATGGCTGCAGGACCAACCATCCCCCGACGGGAGTAGAAACGTACACACTAGTCTACTCTGGAGTATCAATGCCCAGTCTCGATACTCACGCGACTAGGGACCATTTAAGGATGTGCTTGTGGACTACCCTGCTCCCACAAGTATGATCGCCATCACAACGCAGGTAGTCAAGCAAGATCCTATGGGGCTTTATCAACATGTAACCGCAATATGTAATAACGAGTATGACATATGCCATGTTAAGATAAAGACAAACCATAATAGTATACTACCGTACCGAGTCTTCATCAATATGTGCAAGCTAGATACAACAACAGAAATAAATACACATATCCTGATAAAGACAAATCGAATAATATACTATAAAACTGAGCAAGATTGTTCTGTACATACATATCCCTAGTATCCATATGTATACATGTACAATACTGGCCTCTAGGGCATATACATCCAACAATCTCCCACTTGCACTAAAGGCCAGTGATTGGCGTACCGATTACCCAACGTCTGCTCTAAGGCCAGCTACTGGCGTACCGCATACCTAACATCCCAAAAAGTCGCTCGAACTGTGCTTGAAGGAGGGCCTTTGTAAATGGATCCGCCGTGTTCTCTTTCGTATCCACTCTCCGGACCTCGATCTCCTGGCGATCTACGATCTCCCTGATCAGGTGATACCACCTTAAGATGTGCCTGGATTTCTGATGGGACCGTGGTTCCTTCGCTAAAGCTATAGCCCCATTGTTATCACAATACACTGGTATTGGATCAACAATGGACGGAACTACCTGAAGTTCAGCAATGAACTTCTTCATCCAGACCGCCTCTTTTTCGGCATCACTTGCAGCAATGTATTCAGCCTCCATCGTCGAGTCTGCGACGGTATCCTATTTGGAACTCTTCCAACATACCACCCCTCCGTTGATGTCACGACCTGAAATAGCACGTGACTGGCCCTTGAATCATATGAAGTCTATAGGACCTCATCTAATTCAAGTAAGCCAAGAGCCCAGAAATCTAAAACCATTTTAAATAATAAATGAAGGAAAATAGTTTTAAGAAGTGAAGAAAACATGTTTTTTAAAAAAACAAGGTTTTTAAATAAGTAAGTAAGCCGAATATGCATTTTTAAAATCTCTAGTCTTTTCTGAAAATTTCGGCAGAGTTTCCTTTGTAAATACTGGCTCCGAACGGGGTACAACAAGAATAACATATATACAATGATAAAAGGCATCCCCAAGCGGGAGCTAGCTCTTCGTCAATCGACGGTCATAACCACGCAAGCAATATAATATACAACGCCGAAGGGCGAGAATCAAAACTCAAAAGAAACTCAAAATATCAAGAAAACCATAATACTACATCGCGCGACTCTAAAGTCGAAATAATACACAACTGGTTTCCTAAGTCTGAAACAATATACAAGTTTGGTTGATGGAATTACTAGATACAACTGATTAAAATAAATGCAAGGGTGGTCACGATGCGAGTGAACCCACCTACCAAAGCAATCACCCAGAAAGGAAGCAGTGTACCAGAAAATCCGCAATGGAACCTGTACGGCAAAACCTACAAGAACTATGGCACAACGGGGGTGAGTTGCCAACTCGTGAAAAGAAAACATCGCAGAGCAGAAATCTTATGTATGACACAATCCTAGGTCAATACGATCAGTAATAATAATATCCTCAATATGAATAAGTCTTAAGCATGAAAAGGTGGCCAGGGTAAACATCTATACAAAAGTGTAATCCCATGTGCTCGTGTCAGTGCCTCAGATAACAACATATCATAAATATGAGGTATGATCAAGGTAACCAACATGAATCAATGTCGGCTATATCATGAAGTCTATAAGTGCGTGGATATCGTCCAACTGTTTAATCCATGTCTGTATGTATGTGGATCTCATCCACGTGTCACCCAATGACATAAAACATCATGCATGTAAATATCATAAAGCATATGCATGGAAGTATGAGGATGTAAATCAACATGTGTCCCTCGCGACATATCAAAATCATGGAACCTGAGTGTCTAGCATCGACACTCGAAAACATCATGAAACCTGTGCCCAGCATTGGCACGTAAATCCTCATATATCGGGCTCCGTCAGTCCGGATTAGCCCTTATCATCTCTCGACTCCGGTCGGTATCCTCCGGACATCCGCCGAGCTCAAATACAATCACCGGTAGGTAGTACTCCCCTTCCAGGCTCACCGTCCAACATATACGAGTCTTCTTGCCCCGGGGTACCTCACCGGGTCCACCATGTACCCACAGACGGTGCCTACCGCTCCTCGAATCGCGTTTCACATGCCACTCTCAGAACCGAGAAAACACATGGTGGACGCACTGAAATATCATATCAAGGGTACCCGGGGTTTTAAAATAATACATACTCTCTTTTGAAATAACCACGGTTCCTAAATCCAGAAATATCATGGAAACAACATATCTCAATGCGTATAATCATAAAGCATGATGTATGCGACGTATAAAAGAAATGTAAGCATATCAGTATATCATGCAACATGAATAGTAATATGCACATATTGAGAGAAACCGCTCTTTTAAAATGGATACAGTTTTAAAATATATCTTGCGGTTCCCAAATCTCCAAAATTAAGCCAGAATCATCTATGTATGTGCAACTATGTATGTATGCAAGTATAGGTGTACAATATGTGTGTATGCAAGTATGTCATGCAAGGAGTCATATCCTGATGCAACAGTCCTACTGTGTAGTGACATGGCAATTATCGATGATGAAGTGTGTGAGCCGGCAAGCAGGTGTACGTGGAACATATGCATCATCGATAATGGTGCTGGTGTCCTAACAGCATGGTTTTGATTTAATAATGAACAAATTTAAACATGCAATGTGATGCGAAAAGCACGAATATGCGGCAAATGAATAATAAACACAACAGTGCGGTATCTACATCAAATAAAGCTCGTACGGTAAATCATCGTACGGCATCCCAAATTTGGGTACGGGTCAAGATCACAATCATCACATCAACTATCCGGTATCCTTATCGTCATATCTCATGATCTGGGGTACTGATCTAGTCTAGTACTAACCGATACCATCTATATTAATATAAGTGCGTGTGTAAACCACACGTCCAAAGGCCCGCTAAAATCTCATGTCGTATCTTAAATATGAACCACATCATATCGCCGATCTCATGGCACTATGCCCAATCTCATCGGCTCATCTCCAAATATCATCAACTATCCTCATCATCCAGGTATAAGTATAACAAATAAGCATGTGTGTGCGTGTGGGTGTAAACCTATTCTAGGGTTCACAACTAGGAAACTATACTAGTTTACTTCTAAACCCTAATCTATCCATAGTTCACCTAATCACATCTAGAATATCCATATCACACTTAACGTTATCATACATATATATATAGTATATATATAGTATACTAAATATCGAACTGCGGGGGTGCTATACGCCGCCACCCGACTTCCCCCGTAGATATAATCTACTCACCTTACTCTTCGCCTTCCATTGCCGACGTCCCCACGTGCTTGCTTGTCGTCCCGAAGTCTTCGCGGGGTACCTACACATTAACGTATTGCAAATGTGTATTAAAATCACATCGGAAAACCAAAACGACATGCTAAGGCCTATAGGTTAGAACCTATGGACTACGCTTTCAAAACAATCAAACAACCCTCGATATCGTCGTACAAACGTCAAGTGATCGAGGTAAAACACAAATACGAGAATCCAGGATTCAAAATACGCAAAATGAAACCCGAATCAAAACAGCAACTCAGGAAAAAGGTCCCAGATTTCACCCTAGGTCAAATTGGTCAATTTTGCATATGCCAAGGGTCTATTTTACTGATGAGGGGACCACAGAACAAGAACGAGACTAAATAGCCCAGGTCTGGCCACAATTTGCGGCCAGAAAGCTTTTATTTGCGGCCTGGAATTGGATTCAGGGGATGGGGTCTTGGAGTTAGCTTCCTAGGTGTCTGCACATCTCTCTGTGTTTGCAAAAAAAAATTCAGAGGCTCCGGGTGTTAGCAGATTTCATTTAACCCTCACAGAATCCACAATTTTCCGATATCGGCTTTTCTAACTCCGTATTCCGGGGCTCTAGTCTCTGGTTTAGATCTGAATTCCAACACTAGGGGATTTGTATGGCCTCTACTGAGCTCAATTACCCATCACAACTCAAGAATTCCAAAACCCTTAACTAGAACTTTCCTACCCTCACTAAACATCACTATATCGGTTTAAAGTTAACATGGATGTAAAAGCAATGGGAAAACTAAGCTAAAGGTTCAGAAAAATACCTCATTTGGCAACTCAAGAATTTTCTTGAGTTGCCCTAAGTGTCCAAAATGTAAGCTTTCTTGGCCCAATGTGTTGCTTGTGAGCTTGTGCAACTTTTTTGTGAAGTGGGGAAGATGTTTTGGTGAAGTTTTTGAGATGTTTTGAGGTGAAGAAGTGGAGGTAAGAGAGAGGGCAGCAGCAGCAGCAGCTAGGGTATGGGAGAGGAGAGAACATGGTGAGGAAAATGAAGTAGGAATGGGAGTTGATCCAAGGTTTGACCCCTTACCCTCTCATTCTCTCTCATGTCCATCCCTCCATTCTTTATTCAACCTTTTTCTTTTCTTTTCTTTTTCTCATTCTCTCTAATTTACAACCATGCAAGAATCATGAAGAATGCCATGGTATCAAAAATGTAACTTATGAAAAAAAGGACTTGTGCATGTTTTGCACAAAACACGCTTAAAACCCGATTAGCGATTTTTTTATCGCGATTAGCACTAAATTAGTGTCAAATAAATCGTAAAGCTTCATAATTTGCATAAATCCAATAAGGCACCCTCATTTAAATAATTTCTATAATTTTCCAAATTTTTTTCCAAATTTATCGGTATTTAATTATACCGCCTAATTAAAATATTCAATAATTTATTATTTAATTATAAAAATTCCCAAAAATAATATTTTATTTTTTTGAAATGCTACAATCTTCCCCTCTTAAAGAAATTCGGTCCCCGAATTTAAATTTAACCCCTCAAATACTAAAACATTTCAGTAAAAGTCCAAGTCGTCGGGGCTCCGAAATCATCAATACATAAAACGCATCATAGCGCAATACATGCTCTTGAATAATGAGCAGATAACTCAAAATCAACACTCTGTCAAGCATCTCACAATCATCGGAGTCATGGTGAAGACACATATGTCAAATCCAATACGAAAACCAATATAATATAAATCAGAACTATACATATAAACATCTGAAGGAAATGCATGCCAAACCTTTCATGTTGCTGTGCTATGTGCGTATCCTAGCACGGTGGCGGAAGTCTGGTGTAAGAAAATAACCATATACGTATATATCTTTTGTTTAATACGTACGTTCTGCCGTTTTGAAAACAATTTAGAAGGGTTTCCTTGTTTTAAACGTGTCGTGTCATATCAGACACGTAGATAAATACTGAGACTATAGCTCCCTTTTTGAAAATCCTTTCAATAACTATCATTGCATGCAAAATATATCCAGGTACTGTCCTCTGACTAGTCCTACTCAGTACGAAAACAAATAGAAAATATCATAAAAACGTAATGCTCCATAAGAAACTAATCCCAAAATGTGTATATGAATGCAACGTGCGTCTGGTGCTCACGGAAATCAAAATCCATATATGAGCCATACATGTGCACAGAAACAACATCTAGGTGCAACGGGTGTGCATGAAACATCTGTCATAGGCAACATGTGTGCCTGACAGCAAAATTAGGTGCATCTGACATGCACGAAGAATCTCGATTTAGCGCATCTGGTGTGCACCAAAATCGCATCTCATAACATGCGCCCAATATGCGCGAAAATCCAAATCGGTGCATCCATCATGCACGAAATCACGAAATCAACATCAAAATCAGAATCGAAATCGACAATATACAATACAGCTCAATCCAGATCAGGTATACCACGGTATATAATCTCACAACCATGTGCATCAGCGTGCACAAATCAAATCAAAACACTAAAAGTGCATAAAAACTATGCTGGAAGCATAAATCAAATCACAGGCATAAAATAGGCATGAAATCACAATCAATACCTCAAGCGTAATAACTATGCACAAAATATGAATACCCAGTAGGTGCAACCATGGTGCATGAAAACAAATATCATGAAACTCAGTCATCAAAACTAAATCATGCGAATAGATCGCCCAAAATACCGAAATCCAAGGTGAAGGATTCGTGATAATTGAATCACCAATCATAAATCATAAATACCATCGTCGATAGTTTCTCCTTCAGAGTCAAGAAGGTGTCGGTGCATCCAATGCTAGCAGAGCAAGATATCTACTTGCCTCATGTTCATGGTCTGGCGCCTGGTGCTTTTAGGCTCTTGTCTCTTACTGTGCATTGCTAGATATATAGCTCCTCGGCTCAACGACCCAATATGGAATGACGACGGAAACAGTCCCGCTCTGGCACATCCTCTACAGATCTCTGGCCAACTATCTCGTCGACGATGCCGAACTCTGGCCTGCTGGGTGCGCGCAATATGACCGCTCCTGGGTATAAGTCTTCTCGTATAATATTCCAGAAAGGTCCTGTCGAAGTCTTTCTCAATTTCGTTTCTTCCGAATTGCCCGGAAGTCGTCGTCCTTTACTAAAGCTAATTCTTGTTCCGGAACGGCTGCATACTCATCACGACTCCTTCTGGAAGATATATCTATAATCAACGCCTCTGCATGTGTATCACATCTCTGATGTCGGCGGAGTGGAACGTCATCTCATCAAGATCTCGTACGAACCTTTTACTCCACTTTTCTCTGATGTCGACTGCTTCGGACTCGTCTCATCATGGCTGCATGGACTGTGCTCCAACGGCTATACTTGTGTCTGGAGTCTCCCAAGCAATGCATCCCATCATATGATATCCGAAAGATGTCGAACCTTTTGATCGATTCGTCAAAACCTTATAATCCCCCAAGAGCTCAACATCTTGGGTACAGTTTAATAGTATCGAGTACATACCACAGTATCGGTGGACCAGCCGTAGAAGGGAAAACCCAAGCCTCACTAATGGCGCCGCGGAACTGCCGCAAACCCTAAGGTTCAAAGGCTTTCACACGGTCATTATGTGGAGTTAGGGTTTCATTCTTCTAAAGGGTCCATAGAATCGCTTGCATGTCTTTCCGAATACTTTAAACTTGGAATATGGGTTTCTGACATTCGATCGCCTCCATCGAATCTCAACGTACCTGCGTGAAGTCGTCTCTAGCTGGAATCAATCTATCTGATGACCTCGCATCGAGGTAAGCGAACGATCCACATGTCCTAGTCATTCACCCTCGGGTGACTAGCGACCTTCCATCATATCTCTAAGTATATACTCATGCTGCAGTAGCTCCAACATCTGGGCAATATCTTGTCATTTGCAGCAACAATTGGCTCATTCGTCTGTATGCTGAACAGCGCCTCAATCATCATGAATAAACCATATATCAATGGTCATCACATTCTGGCTGGCCCCTAGCAGTAGCCTGATCCCCTGGTGCTGATCTGCACGTCCGAGAAATCTCGTAAAAGCGATCTGTCAAACGCTCATGGCGTAAAAAACACTAAAACGACGCCTCAATATGCAATCGTATGTCCCTGGAATCACGCCCTGGTCAGTCCTCGTCCGTGACGAGCTCGTGCTTACGCAACTCAAGCCGTAGCTCTCTCTGCCCGTGCAATCGTGGCAGCAAAATCATAACCAATATCGATGAGGATAGATCATAGGAATGAATATAATACTGTGCAAGGAAATGTACATCCTAAGGTTTCTTAAGCAGAGTAGCGTATCGTAAGTATTCCGCGGAACATACGAAAGGTACGTCACTCTACTCAAGCTACCTACTCCATCAACCAAAGGTCATCCTACACGACGAAAGTTCGGGTATAATACCCCCTCGACTAAGTCTAAGTTCCGTAAGGTTAAGCCTAAGTTCCGTATATATATAAACGCTCTAGGCTCCGCATGGTCAAACTTAGACTCGAAGCAAGGTTAACCTAGCGCTCTGATACCAACTTTGTCAGGACCCAAAATAGCATAGCGCGTGACTGGCCCTTGAATCATATGAAGTCTATAGGATCTCATCTAATTCGAGTAAGCCAACAGCCCAAAAATCTAAAACCATTTTAAATAATAAATGAAGGAAAAATAGTTTTAAGAAATGAAGAAAACATGTTTTTTTTTAAAAACAAGGTTTTTAAATAAGTAAGTGAGCCGAATATGCATTTTTAAAATCTCTAGTCTTTTCTGAAAATTTCGGTAGAGTTTCCTTTGTAAATACTGGCCCCGAACGGGGTACAACAAGAATAACATATATACAATGATAAAAGGCATCCCCAAGCGGGAGCTAGCTCTTCGTCAATCGACGGTCACAACCACGCAAGCAGTATAATATACAACGCCGAAGGGCGAGGATCAAAACTCAAAAGAAACTCAAAATATCAAGAAAACCATAATACTACATCGCACGACTCTAAGGTCGAAATAATACACAACTGGTTTTCTAAGTATGAAACAATATACAAATTTGGTTGATGGAATTACTAGATACAATTGATTAAAATAAATGCAATGGTGGTCACGATGCGAGTGAACCCACCTACCAAAGCAATCACCCAGAAAGGAAGCAGTGTACCAGAAAAGCCGCAATGGAACCTATACGGCAAAACGTGCAAGAACTGTGGCACAACGGGGGTGAGTTGCCAACTCGTGAATAGAAAACATCGCAGAGCACAAATCTTATGTATGACACAATCCTAGGTCAATACGATCAATAATAATAATATCCTCAATATGAATAAGTCTTAAGCATGAAAAGGTGGCCAGGGTAAACATCTATACATAAGTGTAATTCCACGCGCTCGTGTCAGTGCCTCAGGTAACAACATATCATAAATATGAGGTATGATCAAGGTAACCAACATGAATCAATGTCGGCTATATCATGAAGTCTATAAGTGCGTGGATATCGTCCAACTGTTTAATCCATGTCTGTATGTATGTGGATCTCGTCCACGTGTCACCCAATGACATAAAACATCATGCAAGTAAATATCATAAAGCATATGCATGGAAGTATGAGGATGTAAATCAACATGTGTCCCTCGCGACATATCAAAATCATGGAACCTGAGTGTCTAGCATCGACACTCGAAAACATCATAAAACCTATGCCCAGCATCGGCACGTAAATCCTCATATATCGGGCTCCGTCAGTCCGGATTAGCCCTTATCATCTCTCGACTCCGGTCGGTATCCTCCGGATATCCACCGAGCTCAAATACAATCACCATTAGGTAGTACTCCCTTACCAGGCTCACAGTCCAACATATACGAGTCTTCTTGCCCCGGGGTACCTCACCGGGTCCACCATGTACCCACAGACGGTGCCTACCGCTCCTCGAATCGGGTTTCACATGCCACTCTCAGAACCGAGAAAACACATGGTGGACGCACTGAAATATCATATCAAGGGTAACCGGGGTTTTTTAAATAATGCATACTCTCTTTTGAAATAACCACGGTTCCCAAATCCAGAAATATCATGGAAACAACATATCTCAATGCGTATAATCATAAAGCATGATGTATGCGACGTATAAAAGAAATGTAAGCATATCAGTATATCATGCAACATGGAATAGTAATATGCATATATTGAGAGAAACTGCTCTTTTAAAATGGATACAGTTTTAAAATATATCTTGTGGTTCCTAAATCTCCAAAATCAAGCCAGAATCATCTATGTATGTTTGCAAGTATAGGTGTACAATATGTGTGTACGCAAGTATGTCATGTAAGGAGTCATATCCTGATGCAACAGTCCTACTGTGTAGTGACATGGCAATTATCGATGATGAAGTGTGTGAGCCGGCAAGCAGGTGTACGTGGAATATATGCATCATCGATAATGGTGCTGGTGTCCTAACAGCATGGTTTTGATTTAATAATGAACATATTTAAACATGCAATGCGATGCGAAAAGCAAGAATATGCGGCAAATGAATAATAAACACAACAGTGCGGTATCTACATCAAATAAAGCTCGTACGGTAAATCATCGTACGGCATCCCAAATTTGGGTACGGGTCAAGATCACAATCATCACATCAACTATCCGGTATCCTTATCGTCATATCTCATGATCTGGGGTACTGATCTAGTCTAGTACTAACCGATACCATCTATATAAATATAAGTGCGTGTGTAAAATACACGTCCAAAGGCCCGCTAAAATCTCATGTCGTATCCTAAATATGAACCACATCATATCGCCGATCTCATGGCACTATTCCCAATCTCATCGGCTCATCTCCAAATATCATCAACTATCCTCATCATCCAGGTATAAGTATAACAAATAAGCATGTGTGTGCGTGTGGGTGTAAACCTATTCTAGGGTTCGCAACTAGGAAACTATACTAGTTTACTTCTAAACCCTAATCTATCCATAGTTCACCTAATCACATCTAGAATATCCATATCACACTTAACGTTATCATACATATATATATAGTATATATATAGTATACTAAATATCGAACTGCGGGGGTGCTATACGCCGCCACCCGACTTCCCCCGTAGATATAATCTACTCACCTTACTCTTCGCCTTCCATTGCCGACGTCCCCACGTGCTTGCTTGTCGTCCCGAAGTCTTCGCGGGGTACCTACATATTAACGTATTGCAAATGCGTATTAAAATCACATCGGAAAACCAAAACGACACGCTAAGGCCTATAGGTTAGAACCTATGGACTACGCTTTCAAAACAATCAAACAACCCTCGATATCGTCGTACAAACGTCAAGTGATCGAGGTAAAACACAAATACGAGAATCCAGGATTCAAAATACGCAAAATGAAACCCGAATCAAAACAGCAACTCAGGAAAAAGGTCCCAGATTTCACCCTAGGTCAAATTGGTCAATTTTGCATATGCCAAGGGTCTATTTTACTGATGAGGGGACCACAGAACAAGAACGAGACTAAATGGCTCAGGTCTGGCCACAATTTGCGGCCAGAAAGCTTTTATTTGCGGCCTGGAATTGGATTCAGGGGATGGGGTCTTGGAGTTAGCTTCCTAGGTGCCTGCACATCTCTTTGTGTTTGCAAAAAAAATTTCAGAGGCTCCGGGTGTTAGCAGATTTCATTTAACCCTCACAGAATCCACAATTTTCCGATATCGGCTTTTCTAACTCCGTATTCCGGGGCTCTAGTCTCTGGTTTAGGTCTGAATTCTAGCAATAGGGGTTTGTGTGGCCTCTACTGAGCTCAATTACCCATCACAACTCAAGAATTCCAAAACCCTTAACTAGAACTTTCCTACCCTCACTAAACATCACTATATCGGTTTAAAGTTAACATGGATGTAAAAGAAAAGGGAAAACTAAGCTAATGGTTCAGGAAAATACCTCATTTGGCAACTCAAGAATTTTCTTGAGTTTCCCCAAGTGTCCAAAATGTAAGCTTTCTTGGTCCAATGTGTTGCTTGTGAGATTGTGCAACTTTTTTGTGAAGTGGGGAAGATGTTTTGGTGAAGTTTTTGAGATGTTTTGAGGTGAAGAAGTGGAGGTAGGAGAGAGGGCGGCAGCAGCAGCAGCTAGGGTGTGGGAGTGGAGAGAAGATGGTGAGGAAAATGTTGTAGGAATAGGAGTTGATCCAAGGTTTGACCCCTTACCCTCTCATTCTCTCTCATGCCCATCCCTCCATTCTTTATTCAACCTTTTTCTTTTCTTTTATTTTTCTCATTCTCTCTAATTTACAACCATGCAAGAATTATGAAGAATGCCATGGTATCAAAAATGTAACTCATGAAAAAAAGGACTTGTGCATGTTTTGCACAAAACACGCTTAAATCCCGATTAGCGTTTTTTTATCGCGATTAGCACTAAATTAGTGTCAAATAAATTGTAAAACTTCATAATTTGCATAAATCCAATAAGGCACCCTCATTTAAATAATTTCTATAATTTTCCAAAAAAAATTCCAAATTTATCGGTATTTAATTATACCACCTTATTAAAATATTCAATAATTTATTATTTAATTATAAAAATTCCCAAAAATAATATTTTATTTTTTTGAAATGTTACAATTGAGGGTAAACACAAAACCCGAGACAGACTTGCTTTCATCCTTGTCACTCTGGAAGCTTGAGTCGGTAAAGGACTCGACCCTGAGGTCTCCATTACCGTAAATCAGGAACATCTCCTTAGTCATTCTCAGATACTTGAGAATGTTCTTTACTGCTGTCCAATGGTCCTCACCTGGGTCCGACTGATACTGGCTCACCGCGCTTAACGCGTAAGCTACATCTGGTCTTGTACATAGAATCGCATACATTATAAATCCTACCGCCGAAGCGTAGGGTATGGTGCTCATGCGAACCCTCTCCTCGTCAGTCTTGGGAGACATCTCCTTGGAGAGTGTGATTCCGTGCAATGCGGGTATGTTACCGCGCTTGGAATCTTCCATACTAAATCTCTTTAGTACGGTCTCTATGTACCTAGACTGTGAAAGTCCCAGTAGTCTCTTGGATCTATCTCTGTAGATCTTGATCCCCAGAATGTACGAGGCATCACCTAGGTCTTTCATAGAGAACCTTTGTGATAAGAATA
The DNA here is from genome assembly GCA_030015575.1 of Agapanthus africanus. NCBI lineage: Eukaryota > Viridiplantae > Streptophyta > Magnoliopsida > Asparagales > Amaryllidaceae > Agapanthus > Agapanthus africanus. The sequence continues at coordinate 245,309,535 of JASDDO010000004.1, forward strand.
GCTTGACCGATTGTAGCATAGGAATGTCATTTCCTATCAAAAGAATGTCGTCCACGTACAAGACCAGGAATACGACTGTTCGTCCTACAATCTTCTTATAAATACAAGGCTGATCCTCGTTTTTGATGAAGTCAAAGTACTTGACTGTCTCATCAAAACAGATGTTCCAGCTCCGCGATGCTTGCTTCAATCCATAAATGGATTTAATCAACTTGCACACCTTCCCGCTGCTCCTACTGTCTACAAAACCTTCCGGCTGATCCATATAAACGCACTCTTCTAAACTTCCGTTTAGAAAAGCCGTTTTTACGTCCATCTGCCAGTTCTCATAGTCATGGAAGGCAGCATTGGCAAGTAGGATCTGAATGGATTTGAGCATAGCCACTGGAGAAAAGGTTTCGTCATAGTCCACTCCTGGTCTTTGACGAAAACCTTTTGCAACAAGTCTAGCCTTATAGGTTTCCACCTGCCCATCCACACCAAACTTCTTCTTGTAGATCCATTTGCATCCAACGGGTTTTACCCCAGGTGGAGCAACTTCCAGGGTCCACACTTTATTGGTGTACATGGACTCCATTTCAGATTGCATAGCACCCAACCACTTATCAGAGTCCCTACTGATAATGGCCTGCCTGAAACTAGTAGGATCATCTTCTTCCAAGATGCAATCCTCTCGATCCCCATCTATGAGAAAACCGTAGTATCTCTCGGGCGGATGAGAAATCCTACTAGATCTGCGGAGTGGCTGAGGTTCATCCGGGGTTATTGAATCCTAAGGTTCCACCAAGTCTTCAGTCACAGTTTGTCCCTCTGGAATTTCTTCCAGTTCTACCGTGCTCCAATTAATTTCTTTTGCAAGAAACTCTGTTTCCAAGAAAACAGCATGTTGAGCAACAAACACCTTCTGTTCCTCGGTGTGGTAGAACAGATATCCATAACAGTTCTTTGGATATCCGACAAACTTACATAAAACTGGTCGTGCCTCTAGTTTATCTGGTTTATGCTTTTTAACAAAAGCCGGACAACCCCATATCTTAAATTTTTTATGATATGGCTTCTTACCATTCCACATCTCAAATGGTGTTTTAGGCACGGACTTGGATGGAACGTGATTCAACAGATGTGCCGCCGTTTGAAGCGCATATCCCCAGAATGAAAGAGGCAACTCAGCATTACTCATCATGGAGCGAACCATGTCCAATAGGGTACGATTCTTTCTCTCCGACACACCGTTGTGCTGTGATGTGTAAGTCCACGTTGCCCACCCCGGTGCTTGTGGGGAGACGGAAAACGGAATAAAAATCGGATTTTTATCGAACTAGGCAACATGGACTAGCTTAAGGAGGATCTTTTCTAAACAAAAACTAACTAATAGCTAACTAGAATTAGCTACATGGAAGAAAGGTTATACCTTGGGCTTTATGTCCTTCTCTCCTTGCTCCTTGGAGTGGAAGAAAGAGATCACCTTGTCGCCTTCTCTAGTCGAAGAAGGATCCACCCGAGAGCCTCAATCTTTGGCTTCAACTTCAAGCTAGAAGTAACTAAGGTGCTAGAAGTGCTAATCCTAGAACCTTAGATGAGAGTAGAGATTACTTTGGAGAGGTTTAACTCAAGCTCAAGTGTTTCTCAACACATGAGAGGGGAGAGCTTGAGAGAGAGGAAGAGGAGGAGAGAGAATCAATATGATAGAATGAGAGAATAATGAACCATTCTCACATATATGTGTGAATTATGTAAATTGATAATTAGCAAGATAATTGTCATGGCTTAATCAAGACATGACCATTATCATTTCATATTTAATGCAAATTGCAAGGATCAAAGAGCATCTTTTATATGGAATGATGATGGTCAAAGTGTCAACCTAGGTCAACAAGTCAAGATAGTCAAATGGTCAACAACCCTAACCATGAACAATTATATTTAACTAATATCAATTAACCATAATACACACATAAGCATTAGGGTTAATAAAATGACAATGGTCATTAACCCTAATCAAAGTCCTCTCCCTCTGTCTCAATCAACTGTGCATACGCACCCATATTCGTGATCCGAGGAACACGAATACAAAGAGATAAAACCAATCCCTAATCATATACTAGGATCTGGCTTAAACCAAAGCCCGCTAGTATAAGCTGTCCGGACAGCAAACGTGCACAAGTGCGCGGATGTGAACGAACCCTGTCGCAAAACCATGCGACCTCTACTCATTTTGCCTAAAGGCGAATAGCTCTCTGTGTGGGACTCTAAAGACTCGACACTACGCTGGCAGTGGGTTTAACCACAGACCGCAATCGGCACTGGCTGTACGTAACGGTCCCCAGGTAGATGCCGATAAGAAGACTGACGAGGTGACCCCATCTGAACTCCTACTGAGCCTGTATGTGACAGTCTCCGTACAGTCCGGTCTGTTCGTCTGATACATCGCATGGCGGGCCTAGGGGGCGGTGAACGTCAGTCCCCTAATAGCGGTACAAGTCGTGTCGAAGTGTAGCCCAGAACACCCTGAGATAACACTGGAAACCTACCAGTATATCTCGCTTGCCCTGGCCAGGGACTACTTGTGTAATGGCTCTCCTGGACACAGCGCGATGTCAACCCCCAATACCGGGAGAGACGAATCCTGTCTAACCGTCACTGCCTCCAAGTGCTTCGGGACTGCACCCAACTACTACCTGTTTGCACGTCTCCTTTGAGCCGTGGTAGGGTAGTAATCAAAGTGCAGTGGGAACACATTCGAGGCGAAGTGACAGTGTCAAGTCAGCGGACTAAGCTGTACTCATGTCACCTGGGAACTGATAACTGACGATAGGTATAATACCAACCAACAGTTCCCGACGAGTCATGTCCAGTGTATTCGTAACCTAACGAGCACCCGCATACTATCTCAAGTATGACGTACTGACGGCTGTGGGACAGACCGTCTCCCACACTGGGATGAGAAGCGCATACGCTAGTCTACTCCGGAGTATCGATGCCCTGTCTCGATAGTCCTACGATTAGGGACCTGTATAAGGATGTGCTTATGGATTACCCAGCCCCCACGAGTGTGAGCGCCATCACAACGCTGGTAATCAAGCAAGGATCCTAAGGGCTCTACTAATATGTATATAAGCGATATGCTAAAAGAAACACATGCACATATTGAAGTAGAGACAAACCAAGTAGCATACTACCATTTCGAGAAAGATTGTATATACAACTGTGAATATCCCAAGTTTCCATCAAGTAATATACATACTAGTATGATACAGTAATGGCCTCTAGGGCATATACACTAACAATCTCCCACTTGCACTAAGGCCATGTACTGGCGTATCGAAGACCTATCATCTCGATCAGCCGCTCGAACTGAGTCTGGGGTAAGGCCTTCGTGAATGGATCTGCAGTGTTATCTTCTGAAGCAACCCTCCGAACCTCAATCTCCTGGCGATCCACGATCTCCCTGATCAGGTGATACCACCTCAAGATGTGTCTGGATTTCTGATGGGACCTGGGTTCCTTCGCTAAAGCTATAGCCCAGTTGTTGTCGCAATACAGAGGTATTGGATCAACAATGGACAGAACCACCTGAAGTTCTTTCAAGAACTTCCTCATCCAGACGGCTTCTTTTGCGGCATCAGATGCAGCGATGTATTCCGCTTCCATAGTCGAGTCAGCAACGGTTTCCTGTTTGGAGCTCTTCCAACACACCGCCCCTCCATTGAGGGTAAAGACAAAACCCGACATGGACTTGGAATCATCCTTGTCACTCTGGAAGCTGGAGTCAGCAAAGGCCTCAATCTAGAGGTCTTTTCCGCCATACACCAAGAACATCTCCTTAGTCCTTCTCAAGTACTTGAGAATGTTCTTTACCGCTATCCAATGTTTCTCCCCAGGGTTTGACTGATACCTGCTTACCACACTCAGTGCATAAGCCACATCTGGTCTGGTACACAACATCGCATACATTATAGAGCCTACCGCAGAAGCGTAGGGTATAATAGACATGTGATCCCTCTCCAAATCAGTCTTGGGAGACATCTCTTTGGAGAGGGTGATCCCGTGACAAGCCGGTAGATTACAGCTCTTGGAATCTTCCATACTGAATCTTTTCAGTATGGTGTCGATGTACCTGGACTGTGAGAGTCCTAAAATCCTCTTGGATCTGTCATGGTAGATCCGGATCCCCAGAATGTATGAGGCATCACCCAGGTCTTTCATGGAGAACCTGTGTGACAAGAACCCCTTGACAGATTGTAGCATTGGAATGTCATTTCCTATTAAGAGAATGTCATCCACGTATAAAACGAGGAATACTACAGTTCTCGCTACAAATCTATAATAGATGCATGGTTCATCTGGATTTTTGATAAAGCCAAATTCCTTGACCGTCTCATCAAAACAGATGTTCCAACTCCGCAATGCCTGTTTTAGTCCATAAATGGACTTAAGCAACTTGCACACCTTTCCGCTGCTCCCACTCTGAATGAAACCCTCTGGCTGGTCCATATAGACACACTCCTCTAAATTTCCATTTAAAAAAGCTGTCTTTACGTCCATCTGCCAAATCTCATAATCGTGAAAGGCAGCAATGGCAAGAAGGATCCGAATGGATTTCAGCATAGCCACTGGAGAAAAGGTTTCGTCATAGTCCAAACCAGGTCTCTGACGAAAACCCTTTGCAACCAGTCTAGCTTTATAGGTCTCAACCTGTCCATCTACACCAATCTTCCTTTTGAAGATCCACTTGCATCCTACGGGTTTTACCCCATCTGGAGCAATGTCCAACGTCCATACTTTGTTGGTGTACATGGACTCCATTTCGGCCCGCATTGCATCCAGCCATTTTACCGAGTCAACGCTCTGAATGGCTTGCTGGAAGCTAGTAGGCTCATCACAATCTATGATGCAATCCTCTCTATCCCCATCTATGAGAAAACCGTAGTATCTCTCGGGCGGATGAGACTGCCTACTACTCCTGCAGAGTGGCGTGGGAATGTCCTGATCTTTCGAACCCTCTGGTTCTACTAAGCTTTCAGTAATAGCTCGTGGTTCTGGAATTTCTTCCAGTTCTATTGCGCTCCCACTTATTTCTTTTTCTATGAACTGGTGTTCTAGAAAGTGGGCATGGAGAGAAACAAAAACCTTTTGTTCCTCTTCGCAATAGAAGAAATATCCCTTGGAGTTCTTTGGATATCCCACAAACTTGCACTGTACTGAGCGTGCCTCGAGCTTGTCCGCATGCTGCTTTTTGACAAAAGCTGGACATCCCCATGTCTTAATGTGATTAAGATAGGGTCTCTTCCCACACCACATCTGATATGGCGTAGTAGGAACAATCTTAGTTGAAACTCGGTTCAAAAGGTATGCAGCTGATTCTTGCGCATATCCCCAGAACGATCGCGGCAATTCAGCGTTACTCATCATGGACCGTACCATATCCAATAGGGTTCGGTTCCGTCTCTCCGATACACCGTTATGTTGCGGAGTGTATGGAGGAGTAAGCTGAGAGAGAATTCCATTCTCTTTTAAGTAACCCAGGAACTCAGCACTCAAGTATTCACCACCTCGATCAGATCTCAGTGCCTTGATACTTTTGCATGTTTGTTTTTCTACTTCATTCTTTTATTCCTGGAATTTTTCAAAGGCCTCGGATTTATGTTTCATTAAGAAGACATAACCGTACCTTGAAAAGTCATCCGTAAAAGTAATGAAGTAAGAATAACTGCTTCGTGCATTTGTAGACATTGGACCGCACACGTCGCTGTGTACGAGTCCCAAGAGCGAGCTCGCTCGCTCTTACTCCGTGTCCAGTGAACGGAGTCTTTGTCATCTTTCCTTTGAGACAGGATTGACAAGTTGCATACGATTGATATTCGAACGGATCCAAATACCCTTCTGTATGTAACTTGGTCAACCTTCTCTCATTGATGTGACCCAGTCTACAATGCCATAAAAAAGTTTTATTGGTTTCTGGAGACTTTCTTTTGTGTGTATTCTGGACATTGAAAATCTGTGGTTGGTTCAATACGTATATAACGTTGTTTAATGTACCTGACCCAATCAGAACTTTATTAAGGTGAATGTTCACTACATTACTTACAAATGCAAATTCATAACCTTCTTTAGATAATAAAGATACAGAAATGATATTACAGGTTGCATTTGGTACAAAATAACAACTACGAAAAACCAAAAAGTGTCCATCTGACAATCCCAGGTGATAGTCCCCCACGGCCTCAGCATCCATGCTAGCTCCGTTTGCAACTCTGAGGGTCATGTCACCTGCCTTCAAAACTCTACGCTTTCTCAACGCCTGCAAAGAATTACAGATATGAGATCCTGATCCGGTATCCAATACCCAGGTAGTTATGAGATAACTGATTTGAATATTATAGACATAGCAGTTTAGTCTCAGATGATCGGTTGCCACGGAATTTTGATGCGATCAAAAGTCCGTCGCAATCACGTAGCGTACGCGGATACTCGCCGGATAAACTTAATAGACAGCTACACCCCATAGCCCCGACCAAGTGACTGTAGGAGAACCCCGTCGCCGAAAGCATCCGTTCGGGGGCTCGCGGTAGCGGTGTTCCGCCTTAGTGCACTTCGTCGACGGTATCAGGGGTGCAGCCGCCTACTAAAGTTTGCGACGAGCATTCGATCAGGATGTCGGGAATCTTGTTGAATTGCCCGACTTGATATTGAAAAGTGTTTTCGATAATGAGACTAAAATGCGGGGTTTATAATTGTTAGGCATGAGATGTCTAAGGAATTCATCTGGTTAGGCATGCGATGTCTAAGGAGGTTGCGGATTCCAACTGTTGTAGTTTTACACTTTCTTTTCTGTGACCGTAAGCGTAGTATGTGGTGTATCGCCGGCTTCGTTGCTATACATCAACGAAAATCGGGATACGCATACTTGCTTACGTTGATGATATGAGATATTATGTGTTGCTGTGATATGTTATATTGGATCGTCGCGTTTTGAATAGCCGGGGGTTTTATGTGAGATGGGAGTTTTTCTTTTTTCATTCATGTAAAATTCATTTGTATGTAATATTCTTTTATTGGGGCACTTCCAGGTAGCGGAAGATGTCACCGTTGTATATTATTTACTTTTCCGCATTAGGTAGACCCAAGGCGGGGAGCACAAGTAATCGGGTTCTAGGGTCTAGTGGGAGACCATCTCGAGGAGTCGAGACCAGGTCTCCTAACCCTAGAATTGACAGTGTTACTTGCCGCTCTCGTAGGGGTCTAGGGATGTGGGTTTGGCTATTCATCGCGACCGTGGAATCCGTGTTTTATACAGGCTCGTATTGAAAACACGGACGTCCTAGTATATCCAATATTTCATATAGTTTCTTCTGCTGCAATGTTCTGTGATGAGATCATATTACTGCATGAGACGAATGTTTATATTATATATATGAGATATATGTTATATTGCAGATTTCGTTTCAAAAGAGATGCTTGTGAAGCATAATAAAATGGGACTTCATTAATGAGATTAATGAAATAAAAGAAACCTACGATGTTGTAGAAACTTGTTTAAAAACTGGTAGCTCTAGTTTTTGCTTTGCATAGCGGTGTTCCTTGTAGAACATCCAGCACCTTATTCGATAAGGAAAGGACCGAGATCCCTTCACCGGGAGTGACTCCTTTAGCAATAACTTGTAGATGCTACAAACTCGGTTTGTCTTTTGATTGCTTCTATAGTTCTTGCTTTGCATAGTGATATTTGTGAAATATCATGCACCTTATTCGATGAGGAAAGGGCCGATGATCCCTTCACCGGGAGTGACCCCTTTAGCAAAACTAGAAAAGCCTCAAAAACACTCCATTTAAAAATCACTCGATTCTACAACGATATCAAGTTCATTACGCAAAGGGTTTTCTGAAAAACCAGTCGTATCCCTCCGTCATTTCAGATAAGTACTGGTTAGTATTCGTGCTACGTTTGTTGACCTTAGCCAAGGTGTAGTGTGCGGAGCTGATTAGTGCTTATCTGTATAAGCATATGATGCGATTGAGTTAGGGTAGTCGTGCGACTTTGTTGACCTTAGCCAAGGGTCGTGCGAGTGGGTTTAATTCAATCGGGAAATGACGGGTTGAACTTGGCTAGCACTTATGATTTGTTGACCTTAGCCAAGGTCATAAGCTGCTAGGGGCAAAATATTATTGGGAATTTCAAGTGTTGAAATTTGCAATGAGATTGCATACCTTCTATGAGATAGTTGGATCCCGATACCCGCTGCGAGTAAGAGTTACTCCTGGGAGAGTTTTACACATTACAATTAGTCGATCAAGTAGGTGTCTAGAAAGGTGTTAACGGGGTTACGCCCCTGGGAAAACGAGGTTTACTTTAATTAGGTTCGTGCGAAAGCACGGTGGACCTCCCTCAAAGTACCGACACTGGCCTGGCTGAAAGATTGGCGAACTTGTAGCGTGTAATTAATCCTGGCTAGTCTTTCCTTTTAGGGTTTGAAGGAAGATTTGATTAAAACAGTGGGAGACATCCTGATTAGATATATTAGATAACCAATCTAATCTTGCAAGAGCATACGCTGAGTGTTTTCTTCTCTCTCTCTCCAGGTAGCGACCATATCACGCCTTAATCAAGATAATAATATGGATATATTGACCGAACCCGCTTGTTATACTGAGCTGGGGAACGTTGGTCCCGCTCCAACTTATAATTGTTATAAGACAGAGCAGGAAATTAGGGAATACCAGATTTCCCGTGCCGCCCAAACGAAGAAAGTGCATGCTGATGCATCTTTTTCGGGTGTGTTCATTACATAGAATTGTTTCTCAGTATCCTTTACGTCCTAGGTATATGATACCGGATCAGGATCCCGTATATGTAATCTGTTACATGGGCTACACATAGGTAGAGAACTGAGAACAGGTGATAAGTTTCATGAGACAGAAAACGGTGCAAGTGTTGCAGCCAAGTCTGTTGGTCACTGTCACCCTGTATTACCAGAATACATTGATTCTGAACGAATGTTATTAGATACCGAACCTGATATACAAAATCATATCAGTATCTTTATTAGTAAAGAAATGATAAAATTTTGTATTGTTGGATAATGTTTTGAACATTTCCTGTATCAAGAGTTGATCGGTTCAGGCACGTTATCTAAAAGCATTGACGTTCTAAATCAAACTACAGTTCTTAGTATACGGAACACACACAAGAAGAAGAGTTCAGAAATGAACAATTCCTTCTTGAGGCATTGTAGACTAGGTCATATCAATGAGACCCGACTGGCTGAAGTTACATTTAGATGCATATTTAAATTAGTTTGAATTTACATCTTATGAAACTTGCCGGTCATGTCACAAAGATAAGATGACCACAGCTCTGTTTATTGGAAACAGAGAAAGAGTTAGTGAACTCTTGGGATTGATACATGCTGATGTATGAAGGTCCCCTGTCTACACATGCCAAGATCGGTTCTTTCTACTTCATTACATTCTCTGATAATCTCTCAAGATTCAGACATATGTTCCTGTTGAAACACAAGTCCGAACCTTTTGAGATATTCACAGAATGTAAGTTAGAAGTAGGGAACCAAAATACGGGTAAAAGTATTATGTCCTTTGATGTGATCAAGGAGGAGAATACTTGAGCACGGAATTCCTGGACTATTCTAAAGGAGAATGAGATTCTCTATCAGCATTACTCCTCCGTATACACCACAACACGTCGGTGTATCGGGGCGGAGCAATAGCACCCTATGTGATATGGTGTGCTCTATGATGAGTACTACTGAGTTTCCTATTTCCTTTTGGGAGTTATGCACTTGAGAAGCTGCATACCTATTGAATAGGGTTCAAATCAAATCAGTTGCCTACCACTTCATATGTGATATGGAAATGGAAGAGCCCATATCTTAAGTTGGTTAAGATTTGGGGTTGTCCGGCCTATGTCTAAAAGCAAAATCCGGACAAGCTCGAGGCAAGGTCTGTTATGTAGAACTGGAAATGTTCCAGCTATACAAACTACAGCTGATAATTTGGTAGAACCAAAGGATTCAATAGTTTCCAACGAACCTCAGCCTCTCCGCCGATCTAGTAGGGTTCCTCACCCACCTGAGAGATACTTTAGTTTCTCTATGACTGTGGGAGCGAGGATTGCATCATGAGATGATGACCCAACTAGTTTCGGGCTGGCCATCAGGAGTGGGACTCTGTAAGAATGGCTGGATGCTTATCGATCTGAGATGGAATCCTTATACACCGACAAAGTATGGACTTTGGTTGCTTTATCTGAAGGGTTAAATCCCCATCAGGAGCGAGTATATCTTGAGAAGATTACTTGGTGTACATGGAAAAGTTGAGACTTTCAAAGCTATGCTTAAGTCCATCCAGATCCTCCTTGCCACGGCTATATACCATGACTACGATATCTGGCGGTTGGGTGTCATGACTGCTTTTCTAAATGATGTTTTAGAAAATAGCGTCTATAAGTACACAGCCAGAGGGCTTCGTAGACAGTGGGAGCAGCGGAAACGTGAGCAAGATGTTTTATATGATAAAGCAGGCATCGCGGAGTTGGAACATCTGTTTTGATGTGGTAGTCAAAGAGTTTGACTTCATCAAAATGGTAGATGAACCTTGTATATACAAAAAGGTAGTAGAGAGTATGGTGGTGATCCTCGTAGAGTACGTGGATGACATACTCTTGATAGGGAAGGAGTTTCCTATGCTACGCTCGGTTAATCTCCGCTTATCACAAGGATTCTCCATATAGGATCAAAATGATACCTCCTAAATCCTGGGTTTTGGATCTATGAGATAGATCTAATTGGATGTTAGGACACTCACTAGTTGTAGTGAGATGGTATCAATCGATCCTGAGGAGAATCACTGGAAAGGTTCCAGGGTGATAAGGACGACTGAATGTCAGTCGCAGGCATTGTGTTTACCCTCAGTGGAGGGACGGTATGTTGGAAGAGTTTCAAGATAGATACCGTGACTTACTAGAAGATTAAAGGCAAGATACATCGTTACCAAGGATGCTACCAAATAGGCAGTCTGGATATATATAAGTTCATAAGATGAACTTCGTTCCTACCATTGTGTGACAATGGAGTTGTGGCTTTAGCCAAGGAACTACCGTCCCATCAGAAATCCAGATATAATTCTTAGGCAGTATCACCTGATCATGGAGATGGTTGATCTCCAGGGAGATCGAGGTTAGGAGAGTAGACACAGAGGACAACAGCGCGGATCCACTCACAAAGGCCTTTTTCCCAGTAGAGACTTTTTATGGGACGGTTGAGTATGAGATACTTCAACCACAGCTAATTGTTGGGTATGTGATACCACAACAGATGGCCCTAGTGCAAGTGGGAGATTGTTAGTTATATGTATGCCCTAGAGGCCATTACTGTACATACGATGTATATTGTAATGGATGCCTGGACATATATAGGGAGGACTTTCTTGCTCGACATGATAGTATGCTATCTGGTTGTACTTTATCTTAACATGTACTCTGATTGTCTCTATGTTACATGTTGATAAAGCCCTTAGGATATGTACTCGACTACTGGGACTATGATGAGATCATACTAGTGGGGCCACGGTAGTCTATGAGTACATCCTATAACTGTTCCTAGTCGAGGGTGTATCGAGACAGGGCATCGATACACTAGAGTAGACTAGCGTATACGCATCTTGACCCATATTATGGGCGATGGATGATCCCATATCCATCGGTGTTTGACATCAAGGATGGTGTACGGGTGCTCAGTAGAGACTGGGTACACTGGACGGACTCGCCGAGAACTCCCAGATGGTATTATACCTCACGTCAGATGGCAGTTCTCCGGTGACACTGGTACAGAGTAGTCTGTTGACCCGAGATCGTCATAGAGTCTTGTGTGATTCCCACTGTGCTTTGATTTCCATCATACCACTTCCAAGAGGGCGTGCAAAAAGGTGGCTTTTGGGTACAGTCCCGAATCACATGGAGGCAATGAGCGATAGGAGGGGATTCGTCTCTCCCGGTATAGGGAGTTGATGTTGTGCTGTGTTCGATTATCTATAACCGGAAATCTCTGGCCAGGGTTGCTGAGATTTACTGGTAAGTGTTATCAGTAGTTTCTCGAACTGTTATAGACCTCATATCGACACGACTTATCGAGCTACTGGGGTCTGACGTTTACCACCCCTAGACGAGATATGCAACATATCAGACGACGAGACCGGACTGTACGGGAGTGTTACTGTTTGGATTCACAGGAGAATGTACAGGCTTGCTTGTTGATCTTCTGAGCGCTCAATACCTGGGTAGCTGTTACGTTTAGCTGACCGCTTGCAGCTTGTGGGTGTTTGATATGATCATCACCTACTGCCGGCGTATTGACGATTCTTTAGAGTCCTACACAGAGGTTTCTTGGCTCAGGCAAAACGGAGTAGGAGCACATATGTGATATGTGCGGGACCGAGGATAATACGATATGAGATACCGTATTCTATTCTCGCGATATTTGATATCAGCCGGGTCATCGGATCAAGTGTTGATTCGATGAATCGGTACGGATAAATATTAGTCGGTTATATGCGATATAGCCGGATTGTCGGATCAAGTGTTGATTCGATAATTTAATGTATAATAATATATTTGATATATTAAATTGCATTAACTAATATTAGCTCACTAAAAGATTCTTTTTCTCACTCGGGTAATACATTGATATATATGCGATATATGTTAATTGTATTATTTTATTTGTTACAATAAATATTATATATGTGATATATAATATTGTAACATGATATGATAACTAATGCAACATGTTTTGTGGAGTTTAAACATGATTAGGGTTTGGATTAGGGTTAAGTCTTCTAGTTGATTCTAGAAGCTTTTCATTTTGTCATGATAAAGATATTTGTATGTGACTCATCTTTAACCTAACCCAAACCCTAACCCTAGTTAATTCTCTACATGAGTTTGCTTGACCATGGTTGCATTATTCATCATATTACTTCTTTTTCTATTCATCACAAAAGGATTCTATGATATTGTTCATCTTCTTCCTTCTTCTTTCTTCATGGAAAAAGCTTACTAGCTTTTTCCAAGTGATGAATAAATATGAGAAAAAGATAAATAAAGAGAGCAAAAATCCTACTTCATCATCCTCATCTTCCCTTGCCATTTAGATGAGGGTGTTCACATCATTTCATGAGTGTTAGCTTGTATTAACGAAACTTCAAGGTAGATCATCTTTGTATCGAAGATCGGAAGCAAAGGTTGCACCTTTCTCTTCGTGGAACCTCTCGAGAGTCCGGAACCCGATGATCGCAGCGAAGGGACCACAACACGGAGCATATGAAGTGAAGGACTGGATCTACAAAGGTTGTAATCTCTCTCACTTAGTGTTAAAGTTGTTAACATGTTAGTTTTCGCCTAATCTCTAGTTTAAAGATCCGTATTCGGGTTGTTCGACACGGCTAAAATTTTAATCGGGCATGGTTGATGCCTCGTAGACCCTTGTGCGTGTGCATAGCAACCCTACAGTGGTGTCAGAGCCAAGCTTGAGCTTTAGGCGAAGTCTAGACGAAGTTTAAAGTCCGATCGAACCCGGAAAACCCGATATACCCTAGTTTCTGGAAATTTTTCAAAACTGTGATTTTTTCCATATTAAAAATACCTAAAAATTCAGTAGGGAATTATAGGAAATACTGTGAAGCACGTGCGTCTGATTCCACTAAAGCGCGGCGGAACCGCGGCACAAGCATGGCTTGTGCGGCGGTTCCGCGGCTCCTTAGTCACTTCAGCATTTGAAATTTGCACAGTAATTCTTGTCTTTTAGTGCTGTATTTTCTGGGAATTTTTAATATTTATTCAACTGTTGAATTTTCTGGGTTGTATTGGGGATTCGATGATTCGATCGGGAACTTTAACTGCGTCTTTGTGTTTTGTCCGGATAACTTTTAGAAACTGTTAAAAAGTTTGAACGGATATCAATAACTCACTTTTTCCCCTGTCGGAAATTTTTTCAAAAGTTGGCTTTTTCCTCGTGTTTAAGAACGTTCTAAGTCGTGCAAGTAACGCGGTGGACCCTCTAGATGACAACAAACCTTAACTCGATTATGTGACCGTCTTGAACTGCCTTTTGAACCTTAGGGTTTGGGGCAGTACGGCGTGCCACATATGAGGCGTTGGCTTGACCCTTCTACGGCTGGACCATTGGTACTGTGGCATATGATGGATGTTTTTAAACTGATTTCAAGTGTTGAGATATATTGGGGAAATCTTAGGTGCTTGATGATTCGATCGGAAAGTTTAACTTTGTCTATTTATCTGGAATGTGATACAATAATTGGAATCCACAGGTACTTATGAGATAACTGATTTGAATATTATAGACATAGCAGTTTAGTCTCAGATGATCGGTTGCCATGGAATTTTGATGCGATCAAAAGTCCGTCGCAATCACGTAGCATACGCGGATACTCGCCGGATAAACTTAATAGACAGCTACACCCCATAGCCCCGACCAAGTGACTGTAGGAGAACCCCGTCGTCGAAAGCATCCGTTCGGGTGCTCGCGGTAGCGGTGTTCCGCCTTAGTGCACTTCGTCGACGGTATCAGGGGTGCAGCCGCCTACTAAAGTTTGCGACGAGCATTCGATCAGGATGTCGGGAATCTTGTTGAATTGCCCGACTTGATATTGAAAAGTGTTTTCGATAATGAGACTAAAATGCGGGGTTTATAATTGTTAGGCATGAGATGTCTAAGGAATTCATCTGGTTAGGCATGCGATGTCTAAGGAGGTTGCGGATTCCAACTGTTGTAGTTTTACACTTTCTTTTCTGTGACCGTAAGCGTAGTATGTGGTGTATCGCCGGCTTCGTTGCTATACATCAACGACAATCAGGATACGCATACTTGCTTACGTTAATGATATGAGATATTATGTGTTGCTGTGATATGTTATATTGGATCGTCGCGTTTTGAATAGCCGAGGGTTTTATGTGAGATGAGAGTTTTTCTTTTTTCATTCATGTAAAATTCATTTGTATGTAATATTCTTTTATTGGGGCACTTCCAGGTAGCGGAAGATGTCACCGTTGTATATTATTTACTTTTCCGCATTAGGTAGACCCAAGGCGGGGAGCACAAGTAACCGGGTTCTAGGGTCCAGTGGGAGACCATCTCGAGGAGTCGAGACCGGGTCTCCTAACCCTAGAATTGGCTGTGTTACTTGCCTCTCTCGTAGGGGTCTAGGGATGTGGGTTTGGCTATTCATCGCGACCGTGGAATCCGTGTTTTATACAGGCTCGTATTGAAAACACGGACGTCCTAGTATATCCAATATTTCATATAGTTTCTTCTGCTGCAATGTTCTGTGATGAGATCATATTACTGCCTGAGACGAATGTTTATATTATATATATGAGATATATGTTATATTGCAGATTTCGTTTCAAAAGAGATGCTTGTGAAGCATAATAAAATGGGACTTCATTAATGAGATTAATGAAATAAAAGAAACATACGATGTTGTAGAAACTTGTTTAAAAACTGGTAGCTCTAGTTCTTGCTTTGCATAGCGGTGTTCCTTGTAGAACATCCAGCACCTTATTCGATAAGGAAAGGACCGAGATCCCTTCACCGGGAGTGACTCCTTTAGCAATAACTTACAGATGCTACAAACTCGGTTTGTCTTTTGATTGCTTCTATAGTTCTTGCTTTGCATAGTGATATTTGTGAAATATCCTGCACCTTATTCGATGAGGAAAGGGCCGACGATCCCTTCACCGGGAGTGACTCCTTTAGCAAAACTAGAAAAGCCTCAAAAACACTTCATTTAAAAATCACTCGATTCTACAACGATATCAAGTTCATTACGCAAAGGGTTTTCTGAAAAACCCATCGTAGCCCTCCGTCATTTCAGATAAGTACTGGTTAGTATTCATGCTATGTTTGTTGACCTTAGCCAAGGCGTAGTGTGCGGTAGCTGATTAGTGCTTATCTGTATAAGCATATGATGCGATTGAGTTAGGGTAGTCGTGCGACTTTGTTGACCTTAGCCAAGGGTCGTGCGAGTGGGTTTAATTCAATCGGGAAATGACGGGTTGAACTTGGCTAGCACTTATGATTTGTTGACCTTAGCCAAGGTCATAAGCTGCTAGGGGCAAAATATTATTGGGAATTTCAAGTGTTGAAATTTGCAATGAGATTGCATACCTTCTATGAGATAGTTGGATCCCGATACCCGCTGCGAGTAAGAGTTACTCCTGGGAGAGTTTTACACATTATAATTAGCCGATCAAGTAGGTGTATAGAAAGGTGTTAACGGGGTTACGCCCCTGGGAAAACAAGGTTTACTTTAATTAGGTTCGTGCGAAAGCACGGTGGACCTCCCTCAAAGTACCGACACTGGCCTGGCTGAAAGATTGGCGAACTTGTAGCGTGTAATTAATCCTGGCTAGTCTTTCCTTTTAGGATTTGAAGGAAGATTTGATTAAAACAGTGGGAGACATCCTGATTAGATATATTAGATAACCAATCTAATCTTGCAAGAGCATACGCTGAGTGTTTTCTTCTCTCTCTCTCTAGGTAACGAACATATCACGCCTTAATCAAGATAATAATACGGATATATTGACCGAACCCGCTTGTTATACTGAGCTGGGGAACGTTGGTCACGCTCCAACTTATAATTGTTATAAGACAGAGCAGGAAATTAGGGAATACCAGATTTCCCGTGTCGTCCAAACGAAGAAAGTGCATGCTGATGCATCTTTTTCGGGTGTGTTCATTACATAGAATTGTTTCTCAGTATCCTTTACGTCCTGGGTATATGATACCGGATCAGGATCCCGTATATGTAATCTGTTACATGGGCTACACTTAGGTAGAGAACTGAGAACAGGTGATAAGTTTCATGAGACAGAAAACGGTGCAAGTGTTGCAGCCAAGTTTGTTGGTCACTGTCACCCTGTATTACCAGAATACATTGATTCTGAACGAATGTTATTAGATACCGAACCTGATAGACAAAATCATATCAGTCTCTTTATTAGTAAAGAAATGATAAAATTTTGTATTGTTGGATAATGTTTTGAACATTTCCTATATCAAGAGTTGATCGGTTCAGGCACGTTATCTAAAAGCATTGACGTTCTAAATCAAACTACAGTTCTTAGTATACGGAACACACACAAGAAGAAGAGTTCAGAAATGAACAATTCCTTCTTGAGGCATTGTAGACTAGGTCATATCAATGCGACCCGACTGGCTGAAGTTACATTTAGATGCATATTTAAATTAGTTTGAATTTACATCTTATGAAACTTGCCGGTCATGTCACAAAGATAAGATGACCACAGCTCTGTTTATTGAAAACAGAGAAAGAGTTAGTGAACTCTTGGGATTGATACATGCTGATGTATGAAGGTCCCCTGTCTACACATGCCAAGATCGGTTCTTTCTACTTCATTACATTCTCTGATAATCTCTCAAGATTCAGACATATGTTCCTGTTGAAACACAAGTCCGAACCTTTTGAGATATTCACAGAATGTAAGTTAGAAGTAGGGAACCAAAATACGGGTAAAAGTATTATGTCCTTTGATGTGATCAAGGAGGAGAATACTTGAGCACGGAATTCCTGGACTATTCTAAAGGAGAATGAGATTCTCTATCAGCATTACTCCTCCGTATACACCACAGCACGTCGGTGTTTCGGGACGGAGCAATAGCACCCTATGTGATATGGTGTGCTCTATGATGAGTACTACTGAGTTTCCTATTTCCTTTTGGGAGTTATGCACTTGAGAAGCTGCATACCTATTGAATAGGGTTCAAATCAAATCAGTTGCCTACCACTTCATATGTGATATGGAAAGGGAAGAGCTCATATCTTAAGTTGGTTAAGATTTGGGGTTGTTCGGCCCATGTCTAAAAGCAAAATCCGGACAAGCTCGAGGCAAGGTCTGTTATGTAGAACTGGAAATGTTTCAGCTATACAAACTACAGCTGATAGTTTGGTAGAACCAAAGGATTCAATAGTTTCCAACGAATCTCAGCCTCTCCGCCGATCTAGTAGGGTTCCTCACCCGCCTGAGAGATACTTTAGTTTCTCTATGACAGTAGGAGCGAGGATTGCATCATGAGATGATGACCCAACTAGTTTCGGGCTGGCCATCAGGAGTGGGACTCTGTAAGAATGGCTGGATGCTTATCGATCTGAGATGGAATCCTTATACACCGACAAAGTATGGACTTTGGTTGCTTTATCTGAAGGGTTAAATCCCCATCAGGAGCGAGTATATCTTGAGAAGATTACTTGGTGTACATGGAAAAGTTGAGACTTTCAAAGCTATGCTTAAGTCCATCCAGATCCTCCTTGCCACGGCTATATACCATGACTACGATATCTGGCGGTTGGGTGTCATGACTGCTTTTCTAAATGATGTTTTAGAAAATAGCGTCTATAAGTACACAGCCAGAGGGCTTCGTAGACAGTGGGGGCAGCGGAAACGTGAGCAAGATGTTTTATATGATAAAGCAGGCATCGCGGAGTTGGAACATCTGTTTTGATGTGGTAGTCAAAGAGTTTGACTTCATCAAAATGGTAGATGAACCTTGTATATACAAAAAGGTAGTAGAGAGTATGGTGGTGATCCTCGTAGAGTACGTGGATGACATACTCTTGATAGGGAAGGAGTTTCCTATGCTACGCTCGGTTAATCTCCGCTTATCACAAGGATTCTCCATATAGGATCAAAATGATACCTCCTAAATCCTGGGTTTTGGATCTATGAGATAGATCTAATTGGATGTTAGGACACTCACTAGTTGTAGTGAGATGGTATCAATCGATCCTGAGGAGAATCACTGGAAAGGTTCCAGGATGATAAGGACGACTGAATGTCAGTCGCAGGCATTGTCTTTACCCTCAGTGGAGGGATGGTATGTTGGAAGAGTTCCAAGCTAGATACCGTGACTTACTAGAAGATTAAAGGCAAGATACATCGTTACCAAGGATGCTACCAAAGAGGCAGTCTGGATATATATAAGTTCATAAGATGAACTTCGTTCCTACCATTGTGTGACAATGGAGTTGTGGCTTTAGCCAAGGAACTACCGTCCCATCAGAAATCCAGATATAATTCTTAGGCAGTATCACCTGATCATGGAGATGGTTGATCTCCAGGGAGATCGAGGTTAGGAGAGTAGACACAGAGGACAACAGCGCGGATCCACTCACAAAGGCCTTTTTCCCAGTAGAGACTTTTTATGGGACGGTTGAGTATGAGATACTTCAACCACAGCTAATTGTTGGGTATGTGATACCACAACAGATGGCCCTAGTGCAAGTGGGAGATTGTTAGTTATATGTATGCCCTAGAGGCCATTACTGTACATACGATGTATATTGTAATGGATGCCTGGACATATATAGGGAGGACTTTCTTGCTCGACATGATAGTATGCTATCTGGTTGTACTTTATCTTAACATGTACTCTGATTGTCTCTATGTTACATGTTGATAAAGCCCTTAGGATATGTACTCGACTACTGGGACTATGATGAGATCATACTAGTGAGGCCACGGTAGTCGATGAGTACATCCTATAACTGTTCCTAGTCGAGGGTGTATCGAGACAGGGCATCGATACACCAGAGTAGACTAGCGTATACGCATCTTGACCCATATGATGGGCGATGGATGATCCCATATCCATCGGTGTTTGACATCAAGGATGGTGTACGGGTGCTCAGTAGAGACTGGGTACACTGGACGGACTCGCCGAGAACTCCCAGATGGTATTATACCTCACGTCAGATGGCAGTTCTCCGGTGACACTGGTACAGAGTAGTCTGTTGACCCGAGATCGTCATAGAGTCTTCTGTGATTCCCACTGTGCTTTGATTTCCATCATACCACGTCCAAGAGGGCGTGCAAAAAGGTGGCTTTTGGGTACAGTCCCGAATCACATGGAGGCAATGAGCGATAGGAGGGGATTCGTCTCTCCCGGTATAGGGAGTTGATGTTGTGCTGTGTTCGATTAGCTATAACCGGAAATCTCTGGCCAGGGTTGCTGAGATTTACTGGTAAGTGTTATCAGTAGTTTCTCGAACTGTTATAGACCTCATATCGACACGACTTATCGAGCTACTGGGGTATGACGTTTACCACCCCTAGGCGAGATATGCAACATATCAGACGACGAGACCGGACTGTACGGGAGTGTTACTGTTTGGATTCACAGGAGAATGTACAGGCTTGCTTGTTGATCTTCTGAGCGCTCAATACTTGGGTAGCTGTTACGTTTAGCTGACCGCTTGCAGCTTGTGGGTGTTTGATATGATCATCACCTACTGCCGGCGTATTGACGATTCTTTAGAGTCCTACACAGAGGTTTCTTGGCTCAGGCAAAACGGAGTAGGAGCACATATGTGATATGTGCGGGACCGAGGATAATACGATATGAGATACCGTATTCTATTCTCGCGATATTTGATATCAGCCGGGTCATCGGATCAAGTGTTGATTCGATGAATCGGTACGGATAAATATTAGTCGGTTATATGCGATATTGCCGGATTGTCGGATCAAGTGTTGATTCGATAATTTAATGTATAATAATATATTTGATATATTAAATTGCATTAACTAATATTAGCTCACTAAAAGATTCTTTTTCTCACTCGGGTAATACATTGATATATATGCGATATATGTTAATTGTATTATTTTATTTGTTACAATAAATATTATATATGTGATATATAATATTGTAACATGATATGATAACTAATGCAACATGTTTTTTGGAGTTTAAACATGATTAGGGTTTGGATTAGGGTTAAGTCTTCTAGTTGATTCTAGAAGCTTTTCATTTTGTCATGATAAAGATATTTGTGTGTGACTCATCTTTAACCTAACCCAAACCCTAACCCTAGTTAATTCTCTACATGAGTTTGCTTGACCATGGTTGCATTATTCATCATATTACTTCTTTTTCTATTCATCACAAAAGGATTCTATGATATTGTTCATCTTCTTCCTTCTTCTTTCTTCATGGAAAAAGCTTACTAGCTTTTTCCAAGTGATGAATAAATATGAGAAAAAGATAAATAAAGAGAGCAAAAATCCTACTTCATCATCCTCATCTTCCCTTGCCATTTAGATGAGGGTGTTCACATCATTTCATGAGTGTTAGCTTGTGTTAACGAAACTTCAAGGTAGATCATTTTTGTATCGAAGATCGGAAGCAAAGGTTGCACCTTTCTCTTCGTGGAACCTCTCGAGAGTCCGGAACCCGATGATCGCAGCGAAGGGACCACAACACGGAGCATATGAAGTGAAGGACCGGATCTACAAAGGTTGTAATCCCTCTCACTTAGTGTTAAAGTTGTTAACATGTTAGTTTTCGCCTAATCTCTAGTTTAAAGATCCGTATTCGGGTTGTTCGGCACGGCTAAAATTTTAATCGGACATGGTTGATGCCTCGTAGACCCTTGTGCGCGTGCATAGCAACCCTACATGAACTTGATATAATCAATGGAACGAGATAGCTTTTAAAAGGAGTGGTTCAAGTTCCGCGTTTAAAAGTTTAGTTTTGAAAAGAACCGAGTGGTTTTCAAAGTGTTCCAATCGACTTTTACTTGGTTTATTTTCTTGCATTAGTTCTTTTAATGCGTCCCATCATTTAATCCTACCATTGCAGAAAACAACCAAAATATGACGTACGCTTATGCCATTCGCATTCGCCACGGGGCCCCGTCATCACCCGTTAGGTTACTTAACTAACGACAGAGTGGGGGCTGGGCTAGCGCGGCTGTAAAACATAAGCAACGCCTAAATAGTTATAGTATATAGATATATAGCAATGATAGACATTACAGATCACAGATGAATACATTGGATATACTAGGAATCCGCAATCCGTTCGAGCCTGCAACGAAAAGCGGGTTACACGGTCGTGGTGAATAACCAATACCCCACCCAAGACCCCTACGGGTGCGGCAAACTACCCGTCAAGTACCCGAAGCGAAGCAACCTCCCTCAACACCGTGAGTAGGCCACTCAGCACTTCGAGATACCCGGTAGTTTGTGTACCCCCTCCATGGGTCTATCCTAGGAGCAAAAACAGTAAAAAGAATTATACAATGACGGCTACAACCCCGACCCGGTTGTGCGGCCATACAAATAATATTACATCAATTTACATATTACATGAATTGAAAGAAAAGAAAACTCTCGTCTCACAAAACCCCCCGGCTATTCACCCGCGACAATCCAACGCATTCATATACACATACCATCAACAAACATAGATCACAGATATGTATAACCCCCATTAATCGACGTATAGCGATTAGCAGACGTTAAATACATATGAACATCACAGATATAACCCAATAGTCAAAGTATAGTGAAGTTCGATCAAGAAAATACGGATTTATAGGCCCCCAAATACAAATCTCTTTTCTGGAAAATCTGGGCAGAAATAAACCATCTTAAAAATCCCAAAACTTTAACAGATGAATACTGCACCAAACTCGGTTCAGAACGGAGTCAAAACGGCCGCGGTTCCGCGGCAATAGGCATGCTTTTGCCGCGGAACCGCCGCGCTTTGAACTGTTCACTGGACCGTTTTTGGTGTGCTTCATGACAAAACCCTGAGCCGAATTTTGAAGTATGATTTTTTATTTTTTAAGAAGAAAAAAATTCAACAGAAAGTTAGGGTTTTGATGTTTTAGTTTTGCGATTTTTCCGATCAAACTTCCATACACTTTACTAACTAGCTAGTTCATGTTTAGTTAGGCTCTGATACCACTGTAAGTCCACGTTGCCCACCCCAGTGCTTGCAGGGAGACGGAAAACGGAATAAAAATCGGATTTTTATCGAACTAGGCAACATGGACTAGCTTAAGGAGGATCTTTGCTAAACAAAAACTAACTAAAAGCTAACTAGAATTAGCTACATGGAAGAAAGGTTATACCTTGGGCTTTATGTCCTTCTCTCCTTGCTCCTTGGAGTGGAAGAAAGAGATCACCTTGTCGCCTTCTCTAGTCGAAGAAGGATCCACCCGAGAGCCTCAACCTTTGGCTTCAACTTCAAGCTAGAAGTAACTAAGGTGCTAGAAGTGCTAATCCTAGAACCTTAGATGAGAGTAGAGATTACTTTGGAGAGGTTTAACTCAAGCTCAAGTGTTTCTCAACACATGAGAGGGGAGAGCTTGAGAGAGAGGAAGAGGAGGAGAGAGAATCAATATGATAGAATGAGAGAATAATGAACCATTCTCACATATATGTGTGAATTATGTAAATTGATAATTAGCAAGATAATTGTCATGGCTTAATCAAGACATGACCATTATCATTTCATATTTAATGCAAATTGCAAGGATCAAAGAGCATCTTTTATATGGAATGATGATGGTCAAAGTGTCAACCTAGGTCAACAAGTCAAGATAGTCAAATGGTCAACAACCCTAACCATGAACAATTATATTTAACTAATATCAATTAACCATAATACACACATAAGTATTAGGGTTAATAAAATGACAATGGTCATTAACCCTAATCAAAGTCCTCTCCCTCTGTCTCAATCAACTGTGCATACGCACCCATATTCGTGATCCGAGGAACACGAATACAAAGTGATAAAACCAACTCCAAATCATATACTAGGATCTGGCTTAAACCAAAGCCCGCTAGTATAAGCTGTCCGGACAGCAAACGTGCACAAGTGCGCGGATGTGAACGAACCCTGTCGCAAAACCATGCGACCTCTACTCATTTTGCCTAAAGGCGAATAGCTCTCTGTGTGGGACTCTAAAGACTCGACACTACGCTGGCAGTGGGTTTAACCACAGACCGCAATCGGCACTAGCTGTACGTAACGGTCCCCAGGTAGATGCCGATAGGAAGACTGACGAGGTGACCCCATCTGAACTCCTACCGAGCCTGTATGTGACAGTCTCCGTACAGTCCGGTCTGTTCGTCTGATACATCGCATGGCGGGCCTAGGGGGGCGGTGAACGTCAGTCCCCTAATAGCGGTACAAGTCGTGTCGGAGTGTAGCCCAGAACACCCTGAGATAACACTGGAAACCTACCAGTATATCTCGCTTGCCCTGGCTAGGGACTACTTGTGTAATGGCTCTCCTGGACACAGCGCGATGTCAACCCCCAATACCGGGAGAGACGAATCCTGTCTAACCATCACTGCCTCCAAGTGCTTCGGGACTGCACCCAACTACTACCTGTTTGCACGACTCCTTTGAGCCGTGGTAGGTGTAGGGTTCCTAGGCACGCTAATGAGGTCTCACAAGGCATCAACCATGCCAATTTCAAATTTTACGGTGCCGAGAAACCCTAGACTAGATCGTTAACTAGAATTTTAGGCGAAACATGTAACTAGTTAACAACTTAACTAAGAAGTGAACGAACATACAACCTTTGTAGATCCGGTTCTCCACCTCCATGGTTCCGCGATGAAGTCTCCTCGCTGCGATCATCGGATCCCGGGCTCTAGCGTCGGCTTCATCGGAGAAATGGACGGGCTAGGTCGTCGACTTCGATGCCGAAGATGATCTACGTCGAGGCAACACAAGATCAAGCTCCCACTTCACCAAGTCATGAAACTTATGAAGAAAACACCCTATACTACTTGGCAAGAGGTAGAGGATGAAGAAATAGGAAGTGGGTTCACTTTAGAATTGGATTTCTCACTCATTTTCACAAGTTGCCATTGATGGAGGCAAGCTTTTCTTCTTGAAGAAGAAGAAGAAGAAGAAGATAGAATATGATAAGTATTCTCCAAAATAGAAAATAATATGAATACTTATCATATAACAACCATGGTTAGGTGTAGAGAATAGACTATGGTTAGTTTGATTGGTTAGGGTTAAGCATGAAGACAAAATGATCACTTAGTCAAAGATGCTTTGAAGCTTCAAGAAGCTTCAAGCAAAGAACAAAGAAAGCCACCATTTTCTCTTTATCATTTTCTTTTGCCAAAACAAACAAAATAAATAAATAAATGAATAAGTAAATAAACAAAACCCTAACCACTCATATAACCATGGTTTAATTCTTAACATACACCCAAACATTCATATATCATCAAACATGATACAATCAAATGTACAAAAGTATATCACATATACAATGTGCACATCAAGTGAGAAAATCCATTTAAAGTGAACCAATACTAGTTAATTCAAAGTAATATATCAAAATATAATTATGCATTAAATCATTAAATCAACACTTGATTTAACGATCCGGTCATATTTCATATAACCGACTAATATCCAATGTATCGGCTTATCGAATCAATCCTTGAATCGATAACTAGGTTATATCGTATACAACCAATCGATACATTCATCGTAAGAATGGAATACGGTATCACATACACGCATTATTCTCGGTCCCGCACATATCTCATATGTGCTCCTATTTCGTTTCGCTTGAGCCAGGAAACCTCTGTGTAGGACTCTAAAGACTCGTCAATACGCCGGCAGCAGGTGATGATCATATCAAACACCCACAAGCCGCAAGCGGTCTGCTAAACGTAACGGCCACCCGGGTATTAAGCGATCAGAAGATCGACGAGCAAGCCCGCTCACACTCTTGTGAATCCAACCAGTAACACTTACCGTACAGTCCGGTCTGTTCGTCTGATATGTCGCATATCTCGTCTAGGGGTGGTAAACGTCAGACCCCAGTAGCTCGATAAGTCGTGTCGATATGAGGTCTATAACAGTTCGAGATACTACTGATAACACTTACCAGTAAATCTCAGCAATCCTGGCCAGGAATTTCCGGTTATAGCCAATCGAACACAGCGCAACATCAATTCCCTATACCGGGAGAGACGAATCCCCTCTTATCGCTCATTGTCTCCATGTGATTCGGGACTGTACCCAAAAGCCACCGTTTTGCACGCCCTCTTGGACGTGGTAAGGTGGATATCAAAGCATAGTGGGAACCACACAAGACTCTATGACGATCTCGGGTCTACAGACTAACCTGTACCAGTGTCACCAGAGAACTGCCATCTGACGTGAGGTATAATACCATCTGGGAGTTCTCGGCGAGTCCATCCAGTGTACCCAGTCTCTACTGAGCACCCGTATATCATCTTCGATGTCAAACACCAATGGATATAGGATCATCCATCGCCCATCTATATGGGTCGAGAAGGTATACGCTAGTCTACTCTGGTATATCTATGCCCCGTCTCGATACACCCACGACTAGGGACCTTGAAGGATGTACTTATGGACTACTATGTCCCCACTAGTATGATCCGCATCATAGTCCAGGTAGTCAAGTACACATCCTAAGGGCTTTACCAACATGTAATAGAGAGACAAACAGTATACACGTTAAGGTAAAGAGTAACCAGATAGTATACTATCATGTCGAGCAAGAAAGTCCTCCTTATATATGTCCCAGCATCCACTACAATATACATCCTATGTACAGTAATGGCCTCTAGGGCATACATATAACTAACAGTAGGGTAGTAATCAAAGTGCAGTGGGAACTCACTCGAGGCGAAGTGACAGTGTCAAGTCAGCGGACTAAGCTGTACTCATGTCACCTGGGAACTGATAACTGACAATAGGTATAATACCAACCAACAGTTCCCAACGAGTCCTGTCCAGTGTACTCGTAACCTAACGAGCACCCGCATACTATCTCAAGTACGACATACTGACGGCTATGGGACAGACCGTCTCCCACGCTGGGATGAGAAGCGCATACGCTAGTCTACTCCGGAGTATCGATGCCCTGTCTCGATAGTCCTACGACTAGGGACCTGTATAAGGATGTGCTTATGGATTACCCAGCCCCCACGAGTGTGAGCGCCATCACAACGCTGGTAATCAAGCAAGGATCCTAAGGGCTCTACTAATATGTATATAAGCGATATGCTAAAAGAAACACATGCACATATTGAAGTAGAGACAAACCAAGTAGCATACTACCATTTCGAGCAAGATTGTATATACAACTGTGAATATCCCAAGCTTCCATCAAGTAATATACATACTAGTATGATACAGTAATGGCCTCTAGGGCATATACACTAACATGATGTATATGGAGGAGTAAGCTGAGAGAGAATTCCATTCTCTTTTAGGTGTTCTAGGAATTCCGTGCTTAAGTATTCCCCTTCTCTATCAGATCTGAAGATCTTAATACTTTTGCTAATCTGGTTCTCTACTTCGCTTCTGAATTCTTTGAATTTCTCAAAAGCTTCAGATTTGTGTTTTATAAGAAACACATATCCGAATCTAGAGAGATCATCAGTGAATGTGATGAAGTACGAGAACCCACCCCTTGCATGTATAGACATCGGACCACATACATCATTGTGTATGAGTCCCAAGAGCTCTGCTGCTCTTTCTCCATGCCCGGTGAACAGAGATTTGGTCATCTTCCCTTTGAGACAAGACTGACAAGTTTCATAAGATGAAAATTCGAACGTGTTCAAGAGTCCATCTTTATGCAACTTACTTAGTCTTTTCTCTCCGATATGACCAAGTCTACAATGCCACAAGTAGGATTCGTTCGTATCTGAACTCTTCCTCTTGCGTGTGTTTTGTACATTGAGAACTGTGTTTTGATTTAGAACATAGATACCATTATACAGTGTACCTTCTGCAACCAGTACCTTATCAAGGTAAATGTTCATGATATTTCTATCAAGAACAAATTTATATCCGTCTTTATCAAGTAAAAAAACTGATATGATGTTGCAAAGCATGGAAGGTACATAGCAGCAATTGTTCAAAATCATAGCATTGCCATTTAGCAGTACAAGGTGATATTCACCGACAGCTGCAGCATTAACTTGTGCTTCGTTCCCTACTCTGAGGGACATATCACCAGGTCCTACTATCCTACTTTTTCTTAGTCCCTGCAATAAATTACATATATGAGATCCTGATCCGGTATCGAGTACCCAGGAGGTAGGACTGACCGAAAAACAGTTCTCAATAACAAGAACACCTGAAGAAGACGCAACAATATGTTTCTTCTTCGATGGGTTTATCAAGGAATTCAAACTTTCCTCTTTCCCTTGCTCATACTTACGACAGTTGTCGTAAGTTAGAGTCGAGCCGACGTTCCCCAGCCCCGAATAAGAATTCGGATCGGTCAAGCGATACATTTTATTATCTTGATTAGGACGTGAAATGGTTGCTACCTGGAGAGAGAGAGAGGGAAAACACTCAGCGTGCGCTCTTGCAAGATTAGATTGGTTTATTAATTTATCTAATCAGGATGGCTCCCACTGTTTCCTCAAATTCTTCTTCAAACCCTAAAAGAAGAACTAGTCAGGATTAATCGCGTGTCACAATACTTGCTTAACCTTTCAGCCAGGCTGGTGTTGGTACTTCGAGGGAGGTTTTCCAACGCTTTCGCGAAGTTCCTTAATTACATAACCTCTTTTCCCTGGAGGCGTAGCCCCGCTAACACCGTTCTAGACACCTACTTGGTTTATAGCATTGATTGTTAAGTGAAAAAATCTCCCAAGAGTAATCCAACTCATCAGTGGGATCGGGATCCAACTATCATTGTG
Organism: Agapanthus africanus; assembly: GCA_030015575.1. Taxonomy (NCBI): domain Eukaryota; kingdom Viridiplantae; phylum Streptophyta; class Magnoliopsida; order Asparagales; family Amaryllidaceae; genus Agapanthus; species Agapanthus africanus. The sequence continues at coordinate 245,338,114 of JASDDO010000004.1, forward strand.
TGATGCACTAGATGGAATCCACTCTAGTCACCACACTCCAGAAGGTATGCTAAATCTACAAGTTTCCTGTATGTTTGAAACTCCTGATGTGGTTTTTTCCCCTAACAACCTATGATCTTGACAAGGTCAACAAATCATAAATTGCTAGTCAAGTTCAACCTGTCATTATCTTAATTACCCTAGACCCACCTGCATAAGCCCTTGACAAGGTCAACAAGGCTATGTGACTATCCTAGTTAATCGTATCATGTGCTACAAACAAACACCACCCAGCTACCGTTCACTACGCCTTGACAAGGTCAACAAACGCAGCACGAATACTGAGTAATGTCCGTAGGAAATGACAGATACGGCTGGGTTTTTGGCGAAAAACCCGTTAACGTAATGAACTTGATATCGTTGAAGGAATCTGAGTAGTTTTGTAAATATATAGTGGCGAAAACTTTTGCTAAAGAGGTCACTCCCTGTGAAAGGATCTCAGCTCTTTCCTCGTCGAATGAGGTGCAGGATATTCCAAACTGAATACCACGATGCAAAGCAAAAATGGTCGACTATATTTAAAGTTATTACCCTGACGGAAACTTTTGTAGGGTTCCTAGGCACACTAATGAAGTCTCACAACAGATTAAACATGCCCAATTCAAATTTTTCCTTGTGCCTACAAACCTTAATACGGATCGTTAACTAGATAATTAGGCAATGCAAGCATGTAAACGAATTTATAGCTAAAGGAAAGTGACTACAACCTTTGTAGATCCGGTCCTCCACTTCTTATGCTTCGTGATGACGTCCCTCCACTGTACCAATCGGAATCCGGACTCGTGCGAAGGTTTCGTCGGAGAAAAGATCGGGCTAGGTCGCCGACTTCGATGCCGAAGATGATCTACGTCGAGGCATCTCAAGATCAAGCTCCAACTTCACCAAGTCATGAAACTTGTGAAGAAAACACCCTATACTACTTGGCAAGTGGTAGAGGATGAAGAAATAGGAAGTGGGTTCACTTTAGAATTGGATTTCTCACACTTTTTCTCAAGTTGCCATTGATGGAAGCAAGGTTTTCTTCTTTGTTCAAGAAGAAGAAGAAGAAGAAAGAATATGATAAGTATTTTCTAAATAGAAAATAAAATGAATACTTATCATATAGCAACTATAGTTAGGTGTAGAGAATAAACTATAGTTATGTTGAATGGTTAGGGTTAAGGCAAACAAACAAAATGGTCAAAGCTTCAAAGCTTCATGAAGTTTCAAGGAAAAAACAAAACAAGCCACCCTTTTGTTTCTTGCCTTAAAATTAAATAAACAAAAGAAATAGTTAAGAAAATGAAAACCCTCACCATTACATAACCATGGTTTAATCATACACACAAACATTCATGTATCATCAAACATGATACAATCAAGTGCACAAAAATATATCACATATACAATGTGCACATCAAGTTAGAAAATCCTTTTAAAGTGAACAAATACTAGTTAATGCAAAATAATATATCAAATATATAATTATGCATTAAATCATTAAATCAACACTTGATTTAACGATCCGGTCATATCGCATATGACCGACTAATATTCAATGTATCGGCTTATCGAATCATTCCTTGATTCGATAACTAGGTTATATCGCATACAACCAATCGATACATTCGTCGCGAGAATAGAATACGGTATCACAATCACGCATTATTCTCGGTCCCGCACATATCTCATATGCGCTCCTATTTCGTTTCGCTTGAGCCAGGAAACCACTGTGTAGGACTCTAAAGACTCGTCAATACGCCGGCAGCAGGTGATGATCATATCAAACACCCACAAGCCGCAAGCGGTCTGCTAAACGTAACGGCCACCCGGGTATTGAGCGATCAGAAGATCGACGAGCAAGCCCGCTCACACTCCTGTGAATCCAACCAGTAATACTTACTGTACAGTCCGGTCTGTTCGTCTGATATGTCGCATATCTCGCCTAGGGGTGGTAAACGTCAGACCCCAATAGCTTGATAAGTCATGCCGACGTAAGGTCCATAACATTCGTGAAACTACTGATAACTCTTACCAGTATATCACTGCAACCCTGGCCAGGGATTTCCTGTTATGGCCAGTCGAGCATAGCGCAACATCAACCCCCAATACCGGGAGAGACGAATTCCCTCCTATCGCTCATTGCCTCCATATGAATCGGGACTGTACCCAAAAACCACCTGTTTACACGACTCAGTAGAGCCGTGGTAGGGTGGAAATCAAAGCACAGTGGGAGACACACAAGACTCTATGACGATCTCAGGTCAACAGACTAAGCTGTACCAGTGTCACCAGAGAACTGCCATCTGACGTGAGGTATAATACCATCTGGGAGTTCTCGGCGAGTCCGTTCAGTGTACCCAGTCTCCACTGAGCACCCGCATACCATCTCTGATGTCAAACACCAATGGATATGGGATCATCCATCGCCCATCACATGGGTCGAGAAGATATACGCTAGTCTACTCTGGAATATCGATGCCCCGTCTCGATATTCCCACGACTCGGAACATTGAAGTATGTACTCATGGACTACCCAGGCCCCACTAGTATGATCTACATCATAGTCCTGGAAGTCGAGTACACATCCTAAGGGCTTTATCAACTTGTAACAGAGAGACAGAAAGTATACATGTTAAGATAAAGAGCAACCAGATAGCGTACTATCATGTCGAGCAAGAAAGTCCTGCCTATATATGTCCCAGCATCCACTACAATATACATCCAATGTACAGTAATGGCCTCTAGGGCATACATATAAGTAACAACTTTTACTCAAGAGGTCACTCCCGGTGAAGGGATCTCGGCCCTTGCCTCGTCGAATGAGGTGCTGGATATTCTAAACTGAATACCACTGTGCAAAGCAAAAGAGAACGTCTGTAATGTCAGTTTTAAAATCTAGTTCCAACAACATCCTTCTTTTTTAGGTTTTTATCTTGCATTAATTAAAATTAATGCGGCCCCATCAAATTTGTAACCTATCACACCAGAAAAGAACGAAAATACGATGTACGTATATGCCATCCGCATTCGCCATTGGGCCCCGTCATCACCCGTTAGGTTACTTAACTAACGACAGAGCGGGGGCTGGACTAGCGCGGGTGTAAAACATATACAACATCTACTAGTATATATATAAGTATATATAATATTCGTCCCAGGCATGATAATAAACAACATCACAGATAACAATACAGAATGGTGGATAATCTTGGAGCCCCGAGTTTCATTTGAGCCGCAAATAAAACCCGACGTTCCCTGTCTTGTGGATAGCTTGTGCAATGAAAACCTGTACCCCCTACGAGTGCGGCGAATAGCCCGCCAATTCTAGAATGAAGCCCCCTCTGTCTCAGCGCCATGAGATGCGGGCCTGTTGCCTTCTAGAACTCGGCTATTCGTGCACTCCACCGCGGGATAATCCTAATACAGAAAAAGAAAATAATATATACAAGCGGTGACATCGACCTCAACCCGGTCGTGCCCCAAAATAATATACAACCCAGCAAAGACGGCCGTCCACATGTCGGACGCTCGTCCCGCAATAACAAATGTACAAATGAATTATAAACTGTATTTCTAACATTGCACCACATGCTATCCACCACGACAATCCAACCACAATCACAGCACAAGCACACAACATCAACGCGAATGTCACGTTCGCAAAACCCATCTAAAGGGACATATAGCAATCAGACGAGTTTTACCGATCGAGTGACATTCCCGGTCGCAGATAAAAGTGAATGTACTGAAAATAAAATACGTATTTTAAAATTACGATCGACTAAACTTTCCAAGTGGGTCCCAAGTATTAAACCAACACTGTAACAAAACTGGGCCCAAAAAGAATTTTCCCAGAAAACACAATTCCAAAAATAAGAGGCCTAGAAGAAATTTTGTTCACGTGGGCCCCAAAACGGCCGCGGAACCGCCGCCAATAGGGGGTTTACGTGGCGGTTCCGCGGCGGTTTATAGGAATCACGTGACCAATTTTCTTCTGTCATCTTAAAAAAGCCTGCATGATTTTCTGAGACTTTAAAATTGATTTTTCGAGCACGTTTAAAAATCGACAGAAACTACATGAATTGAAATGCGGTTTTTGAAATTTTCAGTCGATCGTTATTCTAAACACGTTTAAACAAGCTAGTATAGGTTTTATGGGGATGGCTCTGATACCATGAAGGGTTACCCTAGTGCCCCGGCCAACCTCCGTGGCCAAATGCGGAACAAAAATTTTAAGACGATCGAAAACTTGGCACTAGTTTAACTCTAAACCCAGATCTTTTCATAAAAATAACTAGCTACACTAAGAGAGCTATCTACTATGATGAGGAATTCTTACCAAACGAACCAAGTCTTTCGGCCTTCGTTCTTCATCCTTAGCTCCTTGCATCCATCTTGAACATGCTTGAACTCCAACTCCGGCTCCATCGGTCTTCCGGGATCAAGCTTGTTCTCCGGCCTCCTTTTGTCGTAGATGATCCACCCGGAGAGTATGATCCATAGCTCTAGCTCCTAACTATGTAACTAAAGGAGCAACTAGAAAACTTGGTTTGCTAAACCAAGCAGTCTAGAATGTAGTGAAGGGTGTCTAAGTGTTTAGCTATCTTTTTCTTGCCTCTTCACTTGATTCTCAACACATGAGAAGGTAGTGAAGAGGAAGAAGATGAAGGTGGAGGAAGCTAGAGAGGAAAGAGGAGAGCAAGAGCAAAAAGGAGCTCAAGAAAAATAATGAAGCATATGATGAAAGAGAAAATACACACATAGGTTTTGTGTATGATTTCTTTCATTAAACAATTAGCAACCATGCTTCAATAGTAACTCCAAAATGAATTATAAATTCATTTGTTAACTATTGAAGCATGGTCACTACTTTTTCTCCCTTACCTCACACTTTACACCTTATTTCCATTTATGAAATAAATGGAAAATCCAAAATGAGGTGGCCACTTCTAGAAGGAAATCTGTAATAAATACAAATTTCAGTCTACTGTAAATACATACCGGCAATCGGATAAAAACCCGAACGCCCAAAGAGATAGAATAACACGAAGAACGTAATACTAGAATATACATATCGAAATACATATACGTAAATTATTAAATCAATACCTGATTTAATAATCCGGCTCAAACCCGAGCCGGCTAGTATTACCAACTGTCCGATCGAAAGTCCGAGTACAAAATACAACAATCGATCGAGCCCTGCACGTATCCAATACGGCTACTACATCATTTCGCCCGAATCAGGAAAACCTCTGTGTGGGACTCTAAAGACTCGACAATATTCTGGCAGTGAGTTTAACCACAAGCACGTCAGCGGCACTAGCTGTACGTAATGGCTACCCAGGTACCTGTCGAAAAGGAAGGCCGACGAGCAAGCTCGTCCGAACTCCTACTGAGCCTATCCGTGACAATATCCGTACAGTCCGGTCTCTTCGTCAAAGAGTATCGCATACCGGGTCTAGGGGATGGTGAACGTCAGACACTAACAACCTGATAAGTCGTGTCGATGTGGCTCAGGACCAATCCGGGAAACTACTGATCATCCTATCAGTAAATCCCAAGTGCCTTGGCCAAGGTCTTATGGTCCTGACCAATCGAATCACAGTGCGATATCGACTCCATATACCGGGAGAGACGAATCCCCGACAATCACTCACTGCCTCCATGTGGCTCGGGACTAAACCTAACCAAAACCTATTTGCACGCCTCAGTACAGCCGTGGTAGGGTAGTGATCAAAGTTCAGTGGGAACTCACACGAGACAAATGCCGATCTCGGGTCCAAGGACTAACCTGTACACATGTCACCTGAGAACTTCCATCTGACGATAGGTATAGTACCACATGGAAGTTCTCGGCGAGTATGTCCAGTGTACTCACCCCAGTGAGCACCTGTATACGATCTTGGGTACATCAGACCAATGGCTGCAGGACCAACCATCCCCCGACGGGGGTAGAAACGTACACACTAGTCTACTCTGGAGTATCAATGCCCAGTCTCGATACTCACGCGACTAGGGAACATTTAAGGATGTGCTTGTGGACTACCCTGCTCCCACAAGTATAATCGCCATCACAACGCAGGCAGTCAAGCAAGATCCTATGGGCTTTATCAACATGTAACCACAATATGTAATAACGAGTATGACATATGCCATGTTAAGATAAAGACAAACCATAATAGTATACTACCGTACCGAGTCTTCATCAATATGTGCAAGCTAGATACAACAACAGAAATAAATACACATATCCTGACAAAGACAAGTCGAATAATATACTATAAAACTGAGCAAGATTGTTCTGTACATACATATCCCTAGTATCCATATGTATACATATACAATACTGGCCTATAGGGCATATACATCCAACACTTCGATGGAGGAGACCGGAGATTAAACTTGTTCAAGGAAGCCGCGAGGAGCTTGGGATAGAGGTTGAAGACTGAAGGATACGGATCATTCGGTATAACCATTCTAACTCCTTTGTATGTTTTGTTATCTAGGGCTTATGGGTAGATCCGGATAATTGGTTGTGGTAGCGCCGAGTTTTATAAAATTTTGTTCCGCATTTGGTCACGGATTAATGGTCGGGGCGCTGCCGTAACCCAACAACGATATCTCAACATTTTAAACTTAAATTACTACACAATATCATTAGTCGTAACGAGAATCCCCTAAACACAAGATATGAGCATTTTGGAGAGTATTCATATCAAACACTCGGGTTACAACTACGGATAATAGTCGAAATATCGGTTACATCTATTTGATTTAACTAGACGACGTTTAATTAAATTCTAATTGGTATTGTTATGGATTAAAAGACCGAGTCGGACTTCCATTCCTCACAATCAATATAAAAAGGTTCGCTAAAGGATTTGTTTACACGTTGTCGACATGATCATAATAGATACGCACGAGTACAAAGTCATTTATTACAATTTCTATCTGGTTAATTAATACAATAGCATGAATAAACAAGTGATTGAATTTTACTTGCCTTCGGTCGCTGATATAGAAGCGACACAACGTGCAGGATTCGTCTCGACACACGAGGCGATGCGATGCTGGACACGGTGCGTGATGCGGGCGCGATGCGCGGTGACCTGGTACTGGACACGGTAACGACGCATGCATGACACGGTAGTGGGCGCGGTGATGATGCGGGCATGACACGGTACTGGGCACGGTCTTAGCTCGGTGAGTGGTGCGGGTGTGGCACGGCGCGACACGGCACTGGACGCGACGCTGGTGTGGGAGTGGGCACAGTGTGTGCACTGGACCGGGGCATGGGGTGGCACAGATGCGGGTACGGTGTATCATGGAGGCGGGCACGAACCGTGACACGTCATGGTACGTGGTGACACGTCGTGGTACGTGGTGACACGGGGCTGGCGTGGGACGGTGCGGTGCATCGTCGCCGGTGGTCGCGAAGCTTGGTTGGGCTCAGAGTTGCTCTAGGGTCATCGGTGATGGAGTGGGCACAGACGGCGGCGATGCACAGAGGAGCTAAATGTCGCTGGCGGCAGCTCAGACGGTGGGTGTCGGCTGTGGGTTGCAGAGGAGCTCGAGGCATGCACGGAGTGATGGGTGTTGGAGAAAGGGGTAGTGCAAGAAGCTGTGGCGATGTCGCAGAGACAGGGCGGCGTTGAGAGGGGTGGCCGACGATGGAGTTGCAGCGGCGGTGCTAGTGTTGGAGGGAGTGGTGGTGGGTTTCGTCTTGAAGGGGGAGGAAGTGGAGGAGGCCTTGAGAAGGAAGGTGGTGGTGTGAGGAGCTGGGCCTCGACGGAGGAGAGTTCGCCGGCGTTGGGTAGCGGTGGTGGCGATGAGCAGTGATGCTTAGTAGTGTTTGGAGAGGGAGAAGGTGGCGGCTGGAGGTTTTCTGGAGTGGGGAGCTCGGGGGTGTGAGGTGATGAAGGGGGCTTGAGTTCGTCGACGGAGGAGGCGATGGTGATAGGGTTCATCGATGGAGGAAGCGGGTTTTTGAGGAGTAAGTGATAGAGTGAAAGAGAAAGAGAGATCGAGAGAGGGGAGAGAGAGTGTGAGGTGAAGAGTGAGATAGAAAGAGGTCGGTTGAGAGAAGTGGGGAGTTCGGTGAGGGGATCTCGAGGAGTAGTTGCGGGCGATAAGGAGGTCATAGGGAGCGAGTCGAGCTGAAGTAGCGTGAGAAGAGAGGAAAGAGCCGTTGGGGAGAGAGAGGATTTAGAGGAGAGGATCTCGGGGTCCTTGACGAGCAGGAAACGGCATCGACGAGTGTCGGGACAGGGTCGAGCGCGAGAATGGGAAGGGTCGTTGGGGTGTGACGGGAAAAAGAGAAAGAAGGAGAAGAAGAAGTGGGGGGTAACGGGTCGGGTTTGGGTCGGGTTCGGGCTGAGGCTAGGGATTGGGTTTGGGTTTAGATTAGGAAAATAATTAAAAAAATATAAAAATTTGCAAAGTAATAGGAAAAATTGGGGTGAGGGGGAACACGGGAAAATATATACATGGAACTAGGGATTTACACTCTCTCACACACATCTTTCTAAAAAATACAAGAGAACATCTAATCTTTCCTATCTTCCTAATAAATTTTAATGCATACAAAATATGATTATTTTTATTTCCTAAGGATTACCAGCCCAACAATTTACCATGGAAATAACAACAATCGATTGAAGAAAAACATTTGGTTAAAAATAAATAACACCGAACAACAACATAATCTTCGTTAATCAAAGAAGAATTATTTTCATTTTAAAAACTATGGATATTTTTAGAAATTTTCATATATTGTCCACGATAAAAAATTACACATGCTTTCAGTGCGATATACGTATGTTGTTCAAAAGATACACACGTGCAATGTACGTGCAAAATACTAGTCTTTATTATTAGAAGTAGAACATATAAGGGTATTCAAAAAAGTTTCTCCGTTTTTCCAATTAGATATTGCAAAATATAAGAAAATCTCCTTATGGAACTCTAACCCCAAAATTCAAAAATTTACATTTTTATCCTTTCAACATTCAAATGCAATAATGGTCAGTCAAATCGGTACAATTATTTTTTTGATGAGAAATAATTTAAACAAGTTTACACACGTCCCATAGTTTTTTTTCTCAACATACACATGTGCCTGCAAAAATTCTGGTTATCATTTAATTAAAAAATCAATCCACTCATATAGTTACAAATTTTTATATTTAATGCAAAATTATTAGTATCACATGACCTTTCTTCACGTGGGGAAAGTTCTTGCAAGTTAATAACGTGATTCCTCTAATTTTTTGATATTTTATAATTTATCTTAATCCATGAGAATTAAGACGGTTAAACTAACCAAATGAGCCAAGTTTGGGATTGTTCGGCTTCGCTCAATTAGTTTATAAATGTGCTTATAAACTTATTCAAGTTTGGCTTGTTTATTTATCAAAAAAGCCCGAGCCGATCCTTCATAAAACCCGAGAGAGCCTCGAGCTTTATCGAGCCTATCTAAAATCCAGGAAAAAAAAACTAAAAATAATTATATCAATACATAAAAAACATCATATCAATACTCAATATTATATATATATATAACAATGCGAGCAGTAAGAAATGCAGTTGTTATTATTAAATAAAACGAGTTTAAAACTCGATTTTTACTTTGTCATAAAAAATTATAGTATTGATTCAATTTTTATCATGATGTAAGTCGTAGCTAACATCAACAAGCTAAATTTAAAAATAAGTAATCATATATTTCTTCGTAGTTAATACTAAATAAGATACAAGTTATCCAACTTTACACGAGTTTTACATAACGAGCTTGAACACAAACCAAGCTCAAACCTGCCGTGTTCGTGTTCGTTCGTTTATTTCACTGAGCTTAGATTTTTGTTCAAGCCCGTCTCGTTCAGCGATCGAACGGGTCCGAGCCGAGCTCGAACCGAGCTCGGAGCTTTGAGAATTTTTTACAGCCCCGCAGAGAATCGCCAATCATTAGCCATGTGTACGGTCCCCATTACGACGTCATGCGCTTATCCTATCACGTCACCTCCCGCGCTCTCTTCGTGGCCATGAAACCGTCCAAATCTGCTACGTTACATTTCAGGCCACGTGTCAACATCCAGCCAAACGGGTTTCGGGTTTGCGGACGTGTTCCGCTTAAGATGCGAAACCCGCTTGTCTAATGGGCTGGGAACAATGCGGGCCCACAAAAAGAAGACATGTGCGGGTCCCATTTGTCCCGTGTGCGCAATCTCGATCCACATTTTTCGAAACCGTAGGCCCCACCGCGATTCTCACCCACTGGCCAAACTTTACAAACTTTTTCAACCCGGCCCAGTTAAAATCGCAGAATTACTATTTCACCATCGCGGCGAATCAACGGTTGGGATGAACAGTGGCGCTGTTGCTCGCGTTGCGCTTGACTCTGTACACGTGTCCTAAATCTTGGCTGCATCCCTCGTGACTCGCATGTGCCGTGTGCTGCAAAGCGAGAAGCAGAGAAACCGCTGGATCCGCTGTCTAGCCCAGAAGAGCAGAAGATCATACAATAAATACTTGACACGTATACTGTAAAGCGAAGGGATGGGGCCCATGTGCGGTAACCATAACGTGATTTACCGTATCCCCGCTGCCATTAATACTGGTGCGGGGCCCGCGTGCTTTGAACGGCCTCCCCCACTTAAAGCCCGACTTGGGTCAGAGGCCGAGCGATTAATTAATTCGATAAAATGAAACAATAAAAAATGCCCTGCCTGTTAATGGCGCGACAAAGCTCCCTCCACCAGCCAAACGGTCAGGCCGTAACGCCGTCATTTGTTTCCATAACAAGGGATGGGGAAACTGACTGTATTAGAGACGGCGTGAAGGGAAATGGACCGCGGTTGAAATGATTGCTTACGGAGACCTGGGGTTGAGTTAAATAAAAGGAGCAGCTGCAGAGCTGTTTGAAGGATCCCTGTTTGAAGAGCAAGGGGCAGCCGTTTCTAGAGAGAAAAGCTAGAGAGAGTGAGAACGGGAATGGATAAAGCGAGAGAGGACGACGACGATTCGATCGATCGCTGCGTTTTCTTCGATTTTAGTTCTCCCTGATCGTAGATCTTGAGTTTTGTGAAATATTTTGGGGGGTTTTAGGCGTTGGGGTTAGGGTTTTCTGGAGATTTTGTGCGATTGAGAGTGGATGAGTGATTTTGGGTGAGGTTTGGCAATGGCGTCGTCGGGGGTTTCGGTTAAAGGGAGCAATGGCAGAGCCGAGAGTATTTCGTCGGCTTCCAGCGATCAAAATGAGGCCATGGAGACGAATCGGAGGCTTTCCGGCAATCCTCGAGCGAGAAAAGGTTTGAATTTTGACCAGTCTTCAGCTATTCAGCTGTTGTCATTTGAATTTTATGTGATTTTCGTCGATCTTTTAGGTTCAGAGGACGTGCTGTATGATGAGTTGTGGCATGCTTGTGCTGGGCCTTTGGTGACGGTGCCTCGAGTTGGAGAGAGGGTGTATTACTTCCCTCAAGGTCTCATAGAGCAGGTGAGGCTTCTAATTTCTTGAAATTCTCTTGTTTATGGTTTAATCTGTGTAGAGATTTAGAGTATTTATGGTTTAATTGGATGATTTGTAGGTGGAGGCGTCGACAAATCAGGTGGAGGATCAGCAAATGCCTGTTTATAACCTGCCTTCGAAAATACTTTGCCGGGTTATGAATGTTGAGTTGAAGGTACTCTACCTATTTACTTTATATTTGGTTTTCTAAAGGTTTGGTGGTATCTTGTTTTGCTAAAGTGATCTTAATTCTGTTTGATTAGGCGGAACCAGATACTGATGAGGTTTTTGCTCAAGTGACCTTGATCCCTGATCAAGTGGTATGTTTAGTTTTATTTGTAAAATTGGGAGTTACGAGGTGAAATTTTAATTTATGTCTTGATTTTCAGCAAGATGAGAATGCCGTAGAGAAAGAGACATTGCCTCCTCTTCCTCCCCGGCCAATTATTCACTCGTTCTGTAAGACTTTGACGGCTTCGGATACAAGCACTCATGGTGGGTTCTCTGTGTTGAGACGGCACGCGGATGAGTGCTTGCCTCCCTTGGTAAGAAATTTATGGCTGTTGGTCATTGCGGTTTCTGGAATTACAATTAATTACAACTTGCTTAGATATTTTGTTTATGGGTGATGTTTTGAAATGTGGTAGTGGTTAACTTACCTAACTATTATGTGTTGGTTTTTATGAAACTTTCTGTGAGCTTATCTAGTTGAAATTTTTAGTTTGGGAGGGGTACTAAGACAAAGACAATTAATTTAATTGAGGTAGCCATTAACAAAGGTAAATGGAATAAAATCATTTATGTAGTCGATCACATAGTTTTCGGATAAAATCTAATTTCTGTCAGTGGATTGACTCTTTGTAATCCTGTGTATGTATTAAATTATGTGTGGTTGGAACTATATTTAGTAACTACTTTGTTGAAACATTTGGCCTGCCTTATCATTGGTGTAGGATATGGGACGGCAGCCTCCAACTCAAGAACTAGTGGCAAAGGATCTTCATGGAGTGGAGTGGAGATTCCGACACATTTTTCGTGGTTACTTCCCCCTTCTAATGTTCTAAATATCTGATTCCTGCCTGATCTTGTTTTCTTTTTTATACTCGCTATTTTATCAAGTCAATCGATGGGGTTTCTTAAAGATGCATGATATGTCTATCATAAGTATTGTCAAATGGCGGGGTCGTAATCTTTGATGTGATATTTTCAAGAACCTATGAAATCCGAAATTCAGTTTTCACTTTCTAGTATTATGTGAACTCTGTACTTTTTTTTACGGGCAGGCTTCATTCAATGTGGTATCTTTAGCGTTTTCTAGTTGTCAACTAGGTAATTTTATACTTAATACTCTCCATAAACAGTTGTCAGGCTCCATTAAGCTGTACAAGCTGACTAATATCTGTATAAATCTGCTAAATTCTTTGGTGTACTTTTCTCGATAAGTGGTTCTATTTGTATTTTTTTATTGTTCTTACTTGAAGACCTATATGAAGATGACCATATAAAATAATTAGATAATATACTCAATTTACGATTAACTTAAATTGTTCGTATGTAAACTTAGGTTTAGCTATATCTTAACCAGCTTTCGTTTTTCTCCATCTAATGCTAATCTGGCTCTTTACCTATTATCACTTATGCTCTTTTACTCGTCATCACTTACGTTACCTGTGCTCTTTCACTTGTTATCTTTTATAATCTGGCACTCTTATATGTATATTTTCATGTACATTTTATTTTATGCCGGCCTATCCTGAGTATAGGGCAACCAAGGAGACACCTACTGCAAAGTGGCTGGAGCGTGTTTGTTAGTTCCAAGTGGCTTGTTGCTGGCGATGCTTTTATTTTTCTTAGGTTAGTTAGCTATCAGTTGATTTATTAGATAACTGGATTTTAACATCCTAAACATTTACATTTTGGTAATAAACGCCTTCTGACCCTTAGAGGAGAAAATGGAGAGCTACGTGTCGGAGTGAGGCGAGCAATGCGACAACAGACGAATCTTTCATCTTCTGTCATATCTAGCCACAGTATGCACCTTGGAGTCCTTGCAACTGCTTGGCATGCTGTCAACACAGGGACTATGTTTACAGTTTATTATAAACCGCGGTATGTGGTCATCAATAACAATTATCAATTATGTTTATGTGTAGATAATCTAATTGCACATTTTGAAGCATTGCATTTGGTTTTGTTCAAGTGTTATCTTATATTTCAATTATACTAACAGGACGAGCCCTTCTGAATTTATTGTCCCTTATGAACAATACATGGAGTCTCTAAAAAACAGCCACTCTATAGGTATGAGGTTCAAAATGAGATTTGAAGGCGAAGAATCTCCGGAACAAAGGTACAACTTTGTTTGCTTTTCGATTGTTGCATTCTGCTTTTAGTAACTTGTGATTTTTGTTCCCATGCAAGGTTCACTGGAACTATTGTTGGCATAGGAGATGTTGATCCAAACAGGTGGGCTGGATCAAAATGGCGATGTCTAAAGGTAATATCACATTATAGTATATCTAGTTTATTATAATATCTAGTTTGTTATTATAGATTATAACGGTGGTTTTTGTTTTTCTGAACCTTAGGTAAGATGGGATGAAACCTCTTCAGTTCCTCGTCCCGAGAGAGTTTCCCCTTGGAAAATAGAACCAGCTTCGGCGGCTCCTCTAAATCCTCTCCCTGTGTCTAGACCCAAAAGGCCTCGTTCGAATGTCGCACCACCATTTCCTGATTCATCTGTCCTTACTAAAGAAGGTAATAATAGATTATTATCACACGAAATATGGTTTGTGGTATGACTACATCTCTGTTCCATTTTCAGTTTCATCTAAAGTCACTGTAGAACCCTCCCATGCGCATGGAACTCCGAGGGTCTTGCAAGGTCAAGAAATCACGACCTTTAGAAGCAATTTTGCTGAGAGTATCGATCCGGACACTGCTCAAAAGTCCAACATGTGGCTTTCCTCACATGATAAAGAGAGAAATGATGTTTTTATTCAAAGAAGATTGGGAGCAGAGAACTGGATGCAAGTGCAAATGCAGGAACCTACCTACATGCTGTCGGGTTTTAGGGCTCCCAGCAATTCACATGGGTTTTCTTCATCATTATTTGAACAGACACCAAGGGAGGAAACTCTTCTGAAGGGTGAAGATAAACTCAATATGGCTTCAGAAACATGGTCTCTAATGCCCTCAAACCCTTCAGTCGATATGGAGTCAAACTTGAGGATTGCTACACAATCTAGTGAGCTATATTTTCATAATGATGGAAATGGAAAATATACTGGCTTCGGTGCTTGTTCTCAAATTGGGGTCAATCAGCATTCAACCAGCTGGTTAGCTCATATGTTGCCACCTGCTCGAATGGAAAGCCAAACAACACACAAAATCTTAAAACCTCAACCTATGATGCCAGCTCAAAATGGATTGGCAAAACCGAAGGGAAGTGACGGTTACAAACTCTTCGGGATTCATCTTAACAGTTGCCCTGTGGCATCTGGCTCAGTAGTTCAACAAACACATTCGCCTAGGGAGGCAGAGAGACATCCAGAAACTGCATTGCACAAGTCAAAGGGCTTAGAAGTGGACCAGAATTGTGAGACACCCAAAGGTGCAAAGTCTGATGCTACAGCTTTAGGTACTGAGCCAGAGAAACAGCTTCATTCTTGCATGCAGGCCTCCAAAGAAGCATCAGGCAAACTGCAGGGGGGTTCCACTAGGAGTTGCACAAAGGTTTTGTTCCTCCCATCTTTTCTTGTTGATATTTCTTATGCATTCATCCTCTGATAGCAAATATATGTTTAACTGGACGTTCTGATAGTAATAGCCTGGAAATTCCATTTCTCCAAAATTTGGCGTTGATTAATACTGAATGTAGTAAAATAATTTGCTGTTTCTGTAAATTTTAATAACAAAGATAAATTTAACTACACTAGAATATCCAAGTTATTGTCATTTCGAAGGGGGCCAGCTCCAATTTTTTCGTTTTCTTCCAGCTGTTTGATTGTGTAACCCATAAAACTATTTGTTCTGATGCCCCTTTACTTGTGTTTCATGATGTAGTAGAGCCATTGGTTCCAAGAAAAGTTGTAAATCTCTAAAAGCCTGTTTATTTTTCTTAGGGTGAAAGAATGTGACACATTTTGTGTTCTAATTGCAGGTACATAAGCAAGGAATAGCCCTTGGGAGGTCTGTGGATCTTGCCAAGTTCAATGGTTACGAAGAACTTATGGCTGAATTAGACCAGATGTTTGAATTTGAAGGTGAACTGATATCCCCCAACAAGAGTTGGCTGGTTGTGTACACTGATAATGAAGGTGATATGATGCTCGTTGGAGATGATCCCTGGGGGTGAGCATTCTGTTTTCTATTGTTAATTAGGCTCTACTATACCAAGGCCCTTTCACTAACATAAAGCCGATTTCAACCAGGGAGTTCTGCAGTATGGTTCACAAAATTTACATTTACACTCGCGAGGAGGTCCAAAAGATGAACCCAGGCACCCTTAGCTCGAGTGCTGAAGAAACTCCAAATTTTTCAGAAGAAAGAGCGACCCCTAAAGGACCAAAGGAGACCATTCCTGACTCCGGAACTGATGAGGAAAAGGACTGCTAGGCTATCTTTCGCTATCACAATGTAAGTGGTTTAAATGAAAAATGTTCGATAATCAGGTGTATTGACATATATAAAATCTTGATTTTTCGTTTTTGGTTAAGAATATTTTCTTGCTACAATATAATATATATCCCGCAGAACAGTTTCAAATTTTAGCAGATTAATCTGTTTGTTCTTTTATTAGGGAAGGAAAGCTCCTTTTTAATAGTGAAAACAAAAATGATGATTTGCAATGACAATATATTTTCATCCACAATATGCTTCCAACCGTTTCCATGCAATTTTTTCTTTCCATGCTCAATGATGAATGCAATGACGATAACGACGGTTACGCAAATGCAGACAGAATCTTCTGTTTCTTCTTATCCATAATATCTTCTGATTTCGATTTATGAAAAGATAATGCAGAAAGTGACTTGCCTTCCAACTTTGCCGTGGTCTTGTAGGTTTTCTTGAACAGGCATGGAAGGAAAAAGAGTGATGATTTGAGAAAAAAGCATTTTGGAAGTGGGCCTATCATAGGTGAGCCCCAACCTTATCTTGGGTGGGATTGGCCACAGCCCCTCCATCTACTACAGTTTTGGTTGTGTTTGTAGTTTTATTTATGTCTTGATTCCTTAGTCTTATATAATTACTACCCTTTCTGTTCAGTTATGTAAATATCTCCCTTGTCTGCCCTATTGTTTCCCTTGTTTGCGCCCCTTTTTTATATATATTTTTAATCTATTTGTTTCAACCAGTGGCACTATTGTGTGAGCTCTGTTTGAAACTAACCTTGGGATATTAGATGTAAAAGAATACGTACCTATAGTTTTTACACTGTGTTCTCAATTGCCTGTCTACTGTTATTTTGGGGGATTCATGTTCATGGGCCATGTCTGTTCGTTTGATATCTTCGTCTAAGTTGATACGAGTGAAAATTAGGCATTGGTATCAAATCATGTTGCAATGGGAATTAGGGCTTTTGTTTGTGCCAGTTGGTATGCAAATATATCTCCTCCTGGGTTTATGCTTGTGGCTTGTCGACTGTCTGTCTATCGGAGATAAACTTGTTGACCATGTGATGAATG
This sequence comes from Agapanthus africanus, assembly GCA_030015575.1. Classification (NCBI taxonomy): domain Eukaryota; kingdom Viridiplantae; phylum Streptophyta; class Magnoliopsida; order Asparagales; family Amaryllidaceae; genus Agapanthus; species Agapanthus africanus. The sequence goes on from JASDDO010000004.1 coordinate 245,355,331, forward strand.
CGATGAAACGTTTGTAGTAGTTTGGTCGTATCTTTTTATGTGGCAGGGGATGATATGAAACAATAATAATCAGCATCAACGTCAAATCTCCTCGGCCATCACCATCCGCATTCAACTTTCTAAAGTTTATAGATAGATGGATGCAAGGATATGTGAATACTGTGTTGTATCATTCTCTTAGTAGGGGATGAGGCTGATCTCTCAACTGCTGAACCTCAGTCTCTGTTTTGGGAACAAAGTACTTTTGGGCTCTGAATGAGCGAAGAAGCTCAAAAAGCAACCAGGCTTTTTCTTTCTTTTTCTTTGCTGAGTAGGTTTTTTTTCCTTTCGCGTAGATTAAATATAAAGTATCACTAGATAGAAAACGCAGGCTGTAGCATACAATTTAAGAGTAAGTCGCCAAAAAGAAGAGAAGAAACAAACATCTCAAGCAAAAGAGTTAAAAAAGAACAAGATTAAGGAGCTTCCCCTCAAGTGTTCAAGGGAAAGAGCAGCTTTTACTGCTTATTTGTGTGACGGGGAGAGGCTCTGTCCTCAAAACGAATATTATTTCGATATTTCCATCAAATCCAGGTTGCAATAGCCATTGCCTTTTTGTACCAAAAAACCTTACTGCAACACCCTCGCAAGCCTTTATCCAAAATGGGCTCAAGCTGTTCAAAGTTTGATAACCAAATCTTCCAATTTACCAAGCTTTTATAGTCGGCAATAAATGTATTCCATTTCGAACAGTCATGAAGTCATGAAATAAGGGTGACATCGCCTTGGTAGCCACACTATTGCATAGTACACAAGTAGCCATTTCACTATGCATTCCTCGCTTTTGTAACCATTCCGTTGTTGGTAGCATCTTATTTTGTATTTCTGTGATGAACCATCATATCCGATTGGCGATGGCTGCTCTCCCCGGCTGTCGATAATCCAGATTTCGCTCTGTACCACGGCCCATGAGGTAATGTAGCACATACCTCTCTAACCGAGGACTCGTATTTAGTTCCTCGCCATACTAATCGATCCTCTCCTCCTCAAGGTTTTATTAAACTATTGCTATTAGCCACTTGAAAAGGTAGTTGGCCTAGCTCATCCTCATTCCACCGCCCGTTCAGCATTACAAACATGTCTGCCAACGCCTCGTTTTGTAGTCAGTCTGAATTCCATCGTAATTGTAACCGGGTAATCACAAAGGGTTGACCGTAGACCCAGCAAGGCATCTGTCCAAACTTGGATGTGTTTGCCATCTCCAACTTCCCATCTCATTTCATTTCTCAAATTATTCATTTCTTTGTATATATGTCACCACTTTACCATTGATCTTGTTACTGGCCATTGACCTCCTCTTGTCTTGTATTTCGCTCTAATTGTATAATTAGCTTAGCGTATTTATTGCACATTTTTCACTAGCATTTTCCTATCTTTTGTTAATTAATAAATAATAATTTAAGAACATTTATGAATTTATCTGTCAAAAACACATTTATATGTATCTTAAATAATAAATGGATTATTATGAGTTAAATGGTCTAAATATCCTCTTAAATAAAATAAATGCCACTGAAGATTTTTTTTTTGAAATATTTTGCAGGTTTAAATTTAGCCATATCAATTTAAGAGATTAAATCAAATCAAGATCAGCAATCATTTCAGCCCAATCTGATAACAAATTGAGAATCCATGTAACTGCAGAGAGACAACAAAATAGTCAAAATATGATGTAATCAGAATTAACCAAACCAGGTCAAGAGATCACGGAAAAAATATGAGCGCAAACAGATGAATACGACCGCTAAATCGCGGCCAATTGTTCTATGTTGACCGCAAAATAGCGGCCAAAGTTAAACAATAGCCGTTGATTTTTCACATGCGACTTCGTTTTGTTTTAGGCTTAGGTTTTCTATTATTAGTGTATAAATATTATTTTTACAGAGCCCGAAAAGACTCCCACCATTTTTATTCTCTCTATAAACGTTATTTTTTTTATTTTGGATGATTGATAGAGAGCACTTGTAAGGTATTTTCAGATTTGAACAGTAGTAAGTTTTTATTAAATCTTTGTTTGCACTTTAATTTTATCATGCTTTTTATTTATTGTTTTGTTTTCTTTTTCATTATGTCCAGGTAATTTTCTTTATACCTAGGGTACGATGTAGCTTGAATCTTCCATGTGTTTGATGCTTAATTCATCTTGATCTCTATTTGTGCTTAATTAGTAATTGGAGAGATCTAACATCAACCCTAATTTATTAATATTTTGATAGATTATGTAGCTGATGCATATAGCCTATATTTAGATCTTCTTGATAGGTTATTTTGCATGCATATAGTTTATTCTTAGGAAAAGTAAAGTCGGGATGATAATAGATTTATTTAATTAATAAAAATTACATCTTTTTAATAATTATGATTTATTTAGTTCGATAAATTATGTTGAGAATCGTTTAATCCATTCTTCCTTAGAATTGATAGGTTAATATGAAAGTCATATAATTTATGATTATTAAAAAATTGTGATTATTAGCATGAGGAAGAGAAATGATGAGAAATAGATTAATTAGATTGATAACATATGTTTAGATCTAGCGAACTCGTATATGCTTTTCTTTGTATTAAAATTCTAAAGTTAATTAATAGTAATAATTTCTCAACCCTCTCTCATAACTTGATTGAATCGTTAATGAAATTAATCATTAGCACGTTATCCCTATGGATCGACTCGTAAATGCATACTACAACAAAATGTGCGCCTACGATAATTAAAATTTATCACAACAAGTTTTTGGTGCCGTAGCCGGGGATAACGGTAGTTAATTTTTAGTTTTCATGCCATTTTTTGAGTTATTTGAAAAAAAATCTCCTTGATATTTTTGACCTTTTTCGTTAAGTGAGTTGCAGACGCGGAAGAATCTGCTAAGCCAAACATTTTTCAAGGGAAACCAGAGAGGAGAACAAGTAAAATGGAGCATTCCATACAAAATTGGGGAGCAGAAGACGTGAGACGACCGCGAAAACGCGGTGTATACTGCTGTCATCACCGCTAAACCGTGTCCGAATTAAGGCTTCTCGTCTTCTTTCTTCTAGTTTGTACTTTTTGCCTCTCTCTCTTCTCAAATCTCAAATTCGATTCCATTGTTTCTTCTGCTTGTTTTCTTTGTGCTGCTGCTATTAGGAATATGTATGCCTTAGAGGCCATTATTGTATGATATAATGGATGATTGGACATATATATAGAGGACTTTCTTGCTCGACATGATAGTATGCTATCTGGTTTCTCTTTATCTTTACATGTACACTTATATTATTATACTGTCTTTCTGATACATGTTGATAAAACCCTTAGGATATTTGCTTGACTACCAGGACTATGATGCAGATCATACTACTGGGACTTGTGTAGTCCACAAGTACATCCTTTAACTGTTTCTAGTCGAGCGAGTATCGAGACAGGGCATCAATATTCCAGAATAGACTAGCGGGTACGTTTCTTGACCCTGTAGGGGGCGATAATTGATCCCATAACCATTGGTGTTTGACATCAAAGATTGTACACATATGCTCATTAGAAAATGGGTACACCAAACATGACTCGCCGAGAACTCCTAGATGGTACTATACATATCGTCAGATAGCAGTTCTCTGTTGACACTGGTACAGGTTAGTCTGTAGATCCGAGATCGTCATAGTGTCTTGTGTGGTTCCCGCTGTGCTTTGATTTCCACCCTACCACGGCTCAAAGGAGTCGTGCAAACAGGTGGATTTTGGGTACAGTCCCGAGTCATATGGAGGCAGTGAGCGATAGGATGGATTTCGTCTCTCCCGGTATTGGGAGTTGATATTGTGCTATACTCGATTGGTTATAATAGTAAGTCCCTGGTCAGGGCTGGTGAGATTTACTGGTAAGTGTTATCAGTAGTTTCTCGAACCGTTATGAGCCACACATCGGCATGACTTATCAAGTTACTGGGGTCTGACGATTCCACCCCTAAACTCGATATACGACATATCAGACGAAGAGACCGAACTGTATGGTAAGTGTTACTTATAGCTTTCATGGGAGTTTGAACAAGCTTGCTTGTTGATTTTCTAATCGCTCAATACCTGGGTAACCATTACGTCCAGCTAGCACTGCTGACGGCTTGTGGGTGACTGATGTGATCATTACCTACTATTGGCGTATTGACGAGTCTTTAGAGTCCCACACAGAGCTTTCCTAGTTCAAGCGAAACGAAGTAGGGCATATATGCTGATATGTGCGGGGGCCTGATTAAATACACGTATGTGATACCGTATTCTAATCTGGCGATAAATGATATTAGTCGGTTATATGTAATATAACCGGATTATTGAATTAAGTGTTGATTAAATAATTTGATATATATTTATATTTGATATAATTATATATTAACTAATATTATTGATCACTAATTATTTTCTTCTCTTAATATATATATATATATATATATATATATATATATTAATATATGTATGTATGTATATAAGAATAATGGAGGAAAGATGCCATAGGAGGGAATTTCCTTCTATGGCGTCGCAAAAATACAACCCCCATCGTTTTTTCGGACGATCAGCACTCATCATCTTCATCGTTATCATCTAAGATATGGGTATACCAGATTTCATTTGATTCTACAACTTTTTCACCGTTGAATTAGTGGGTTAAAAATTAACGGTTTACCGACAATAGAACTTTTTACATTGCTAAATCAACGGTGAAAAAGTTGTAGAATCACATGAAATTTGGTGTACCCACATCTTAGATGATAACGATAAAGATGATGGAGTCCGATCGTTGGAAAACACGATGGAGGTTGTATTTTTTCGACGCCATAGGAGGAAATTCCCTCCTATGGCCTCTTTTCTCCATTATTCTCTATGCACCTCAATATTCTATTTTCTAAAAATAGAAAATCCAAATATATATATATATATATATATATATATATATATATATATATAGAGAGAGAGAGAGAGAGAGAGAGAGAGTTGGATTTTCTATTTTGAGAAAATAGAATATTGAGGTGGAAAATGGGAGATATTTTCAGCATGGGGTTGCTGGGATCCTTAGCACCCCCACTAGGTTTCGGAAGGCATCAACCATGCCATTTTAAAAAATTCTAAGATGCTAAAGAACTCTAACCAAGGATCTAACTAGAGGAATTAGGGTAAAGCAATATGTAATCAAACATTACATTAAGTGAATGATGAATACAACCTTTGTAGACCGGTCCTTCACTTCTAAAGCTCCGTGCAGTAGTCCCTTTGCTTTAATTAGTGATCTTCTGGACTCAAGTTAGGCTTCGCAAAGCGAAATGAACAAACTTGCTTGAAGTTTTCGAGGCCGAAGATGATCTACGTCGAGGAGACTCTAACTCAAGCTACCTCTTCACTAATTGGGAATTAGTAACGCAAACAACCTAAATAAATGGCTAATCTAGTGTAGGTTGATGAAGTAGTATATTTGCTCACTTTAGAATAATTTTTCTCATAATATTTCTTCACCTCAAGAAAAGCTAGAGAGTTTTCTTGAGATGAAGAAGAAGATGAAGTGTAGAATGAATTGAGTGAGAATAGCAACCATGGGTGAGATAATATCTCATATTAATTCATGTAGAGACTTAATCATGGCTTAAGATAATGGTTGGGTTAATAAATATCTAGGGTGAGACAAAATTAGTGGACTAAGTCAATGGTTCTACAAGCTTCCACTAAACTTCAAACCATGAGATTATTCCACTTAATTTTGTATTTACCTAAATAAATAAAAAAAACCCTAATCATCTTTAGCATGGTGTGAGTCTCATACTGTTGGAGTTCGTAAGCACCCTCATTAGGTTTCCAATGCATCAAGCATGCAATTTAAAAAATTTCTAAGGTGCTAAAGAACCCTAGCCTAGGATTTAACTAGAGAATTAGATGTAAAACAAACATGTAATCAAACATTACATAAGTGAACAAGGAATACAATCTTTGTAGACCGGTCTTTCACTTCAATAGCTCCGTGTAGTAGTCCTTTCGCTCCAAGCAGTGATCTCCCGGACTCTAGTTAGGCTCCACAAAGCGAAATGAACAAACTTGCTTGAAGTCTTCGAGGCCGAAGATGATCTACGTTGAGAAGACTCTAGCTCAAGCTATCTCTTCACTAATTAGGAATTAGTGAAGCAAACAACCTATACTAAATGGCTAGTCTAGTGTAGCTTGATGAAGTAGGATTTTTGCTCACTTTAGAAATATTTTTCTCACTAATTTTCTTCACCTTCTCAAGACCTAGAGAGCTCAAGGAGATGAAGAAGAAGATGAAGTAGAGAATGAATGAATGAATCCATGAGTGAGAATATGAACCATGGGTGAGATAATATCTCATACTAACTTATGTAGAGACTTAACCATGGCTTAAGGTAATGGTTGGGTAAATAAATATCTAATGTAAAACAAAACTAATGGACTAAGTCAATAGTTCTACAAGCTTCCATTAAGCTCAAACCATGTGACTAATTTCAAACTAATTTTGATTTACTTTAAATAAATAAAACCCTTCATTATGATAAGCATGGTGTGAGTCTCATACACCCATGTAGCATGTAGCAACAAGCATGACACAATAATATATATCACATATATATTAAGTGTACACAAGTGAGAAAAAGAAATGCTTAAGTGCGCTAATATTAGTTAATGTAAATTAATATATCAAATATATAATCATACATTAAATTATTAAATCAACACTTGATTTAATAATCCGGCTATATCACATATAACCGACTAATATCATTTGTATCAACTTATCGAATCAACACTTGATTCGATAACCCGGCTATATCACATATAACCGAACGATATCATATATCGCGAGATTAGAATACGGTATTATATATACATATTAATCTCGGTCCCGCACATATCATATATGCGCTCCTATTTCGTTTCGCCTGAGCCAGGAAACCTCTGTGTAGGACTCTAAAGACTCGTCAATATGCCGGCAGTAGGCAGTGATCATATCACATACCTATTAGTTATATGTATGCCCTAGAGGCCATTACTGTACATGTGATGTATATTGTAGTGGATGCTTGGACATATATAGGGAGGACTTTCTTGCTCGACATGATAGCATACTATCTGGTTGCTCTTTATCTTAAGATGTATACTTATTGTCTCTCTATTACATGTTGATAAAGCCCTTAGGATGAGTACTTGACTGCCAGGATTATGATGCAGATCATGTAAGTGCACGGCAGCGCCCCGGCCATCTGAACGAGGCCAAAATGCGGAATCAAAAACTTTTCTATAAACTAGAACCGGCGCTACCGCGGACTTTTAAACCTGGATCGGGCCATTAACCTAATACTAGCGAACTAGAGAAGGGGTAGAGAGATATACCGAGCGATCCGTGTCCTTCGGTCTTCTCGTCATCATCCCGATCTCCCCGCGGAATCTCCGGTCTTCGTCTCCTCGTCGGAAGGGTACCACGTCGCCGAGTTCTTTTACGGGCTCCCACCTCTGGACCGAGGCAGCTCGAGCACGAAGTTGGCGAGTCGGCGTGCCGAAGGATGCTGTAGGCAAAGTGTAGAATCCATTTGTCTCTAGGGGTTATTGAGGTTTCCATTTGGGTGGAGGAATGAGATATGGAGATGAACTAGAGAGCCTTTGCAAACAAATGAGAAACAAAAATGCCACACCCCAAAAATTGTGACAAAACCCACACTAAGAATGGCCGGCCCCCTTGCTTCAAGAATGAGAGAGAGTGGAGTAAGCAATAATACAAGAGAGAGAAAATGATAATCATGAAGCATAATGATCACAACCAAATCTCCACTCCATCACCTAATCATATCAAGTCATGATGAACAAATGAAGTCAATGGAAGCTACAACCATCATGAAACAACAATTAACAAGAAACACCCTCCACAATGCTAATTTGCACATTTGCAAATAAGCTCTCCTCCACCAATTTTCAGCCAAGGAAAGAAACAAAGGAAAATGGCCGAAACGGAAAGCAAACTGGCAACTTCAAAAAACGGATCCCGTAATAAATTACAGGAAAACCCCGCGACTGTATATACATACCCGCATTTGTATTCCGACCGAATACAAATGCAATGAAACAAAATCTACACTGTACAATACTAGGATCTGGCTTAAACCAAAGCCCGCTAGTATTATCCGTCCGATCATGATCCGTGCAATACCGCACGTATATGATCGAACCCTGCCATATCTCCATACGGCCTCTACAGCGTTTCGCCCGAAACTTGAGCAACTGTCTGTGAGGGACTCTAAAGACTCGTCAATACTTTGGCTGTGGATTTAACCACTAGAATGTCAGAGGTATTAGCCTTACATAACGGGCTACCAGGTATTGACCAAAAGGGACGCCGATGAGCGAACTCATCCCGACACCCTACTGAGCCTGTCAGTTGTTAGTGTATATGCCCTAGAGGCCATTACTGTATCATACTAGTTTGTATATTACTTAATGGAAGCTTGGGATATTCACAGTTATATAGACAATCTTGCTCAAAATAGTAGTATGCTACTTGGTTTGTTTCTACTTTAATGTGTACATGTGTTTCTTTTAGTATATCACCTATACATATTAGTGGAGCACTTAGGATCTTTGCTTGATTACCAGCGTTGTGATGGCAGTCACACTTGTGGGGGCTGGGTAATCCACAAGCACATCCTTATACATGTCCCTAGTCGTAGGACTATCGAGACAGGGCATCGATACTCTGGAGTAGACTAGCGTATGCGCTTCTTATCCCAGCTTGGGAGACGGTCTGTCCCACAGCCGTCAGTACGTCGTACTTGAGATAGTATGCGGGTGCTCGTTAGGTTACGAGTACACTGGACAGGACTCGTCGGGAACTGTTGGTTGGTACTATACCTATCGTCAGTTATCAGTTCCCAGGTGACATGAGTACAGCTTAGTCCGTTGACTTGACACTGTCACTTCGCCTCGAGTGTGTTCCCACTGTTCTTAGATTGCTACCCTACCACGGCTCAAAGGAGTCGTGCAAACAGGTAGCAGTTGGGTGCAGTCCCGAAGCACTTGGAGGCAGTGATGGTTAGACAGGATTCGTCTCTCCCGGTATTGGGGGTTGATATCGCACTGTGTCTAGGAGAGCCATTGCACAAAGTCCCTGGCCAGGGCAAGCGAGATATACTGGTAGGTTTCCAGTGTTATCTCAGGGTGTTCTGGGCTAAACTCCGACACGACTTGCACTGCTATTAGGGGACTGACGTTTACCGCCCCCTAGGCCCGCCATGCGATACTCTTAGACGAACAGACCGGACTGTACGGAGACTGTCACATTCAGGCTCAGTAGGAGTTCAGATGGGTTCACCTCGTCAGTCTTCTTATTGGCATCTACCTGGGACCATTACGTACAACTAGTACCGCTTGCGGCCTGTGGTTAAACCCACTTCCAGCCTAGTGTCGAGTCTTTAGAGTCCCACACAGAGGGTTACTCGCTTTTGGGCAAAACAGAGTAGAGGTCGCATGGTTTTGCGACGGGGTTCGTTCATATCCGCGCACTTGTGCACGTTTGGTGTCCGGACAGCTAATACTAGCGGGCTTTGGTTTAAGCTAGATCCTAGTATATGTTTTGGGATTGGTTTTATCTCATTGTATTCGTGTTCCTCGGAATATGGATACGGGTGTGTATGCACAGTTGACTGAGGCAGAGGCAGAGGATTTTCATTAGGATTGATGACCGTTGTCTTTTTCTTAACCCTAATGTATATGTGAAATATGATTATTAATATTAATTAATTATAATTGTGTTATGGTTAGGGTTGTTGACCATTTGACTATGGTTGACTTGTTGACCTATGTGGACAAATTGACCATCATCATTTCACATGAAAGATGCTCTTTGATTCTTGCAAAATTCATTAATGTGAAATGATAATGGTCATTTCAAGTTATCCATCACTATTATCTTTGATTAATTATTTAATTATCATAATTCACATATTTGTAAGCATGGTTGATATTATCCTCATTCTCTCATGCTCATTCTCTCTCATCCTCTTCCTCTCTCTAAAAGCTCTCCCCTATCATAAGTTGAGAACCATTTTGCTTTTGAGATAAAAAACCAAAATTACTCTCTACTCATCCTAAGGTTCTAGGTTTAGCACACCAAGCACTTTAGTTACCTCTAGGTTGAGGTAGGAGCCAAAGGTAGAGGCCCTCGGGTGGATCTTTCTTCGGCAAGAGAAGGCGACGAGGACGACCCATTCATCCCACTCCAAGGAGCAAGAAGAGAAGGAGTTCAATACTTAGGTATAACCGTTTAACCGAGTAGCTAAATCTCTTAGCATGGTTGTTAGTTTTTGTTTAGCAAAGATCCTCCTTTTAGTCCATGTTGCCTTGAGTTCTAAAAATCGATTTTTTATACCGTTTCCGCCTCCCCGTAAGCACCAGGGTGGGCAACGTGGACTTACAGTGGTATCAGAGCCTAGCTAAACACAAACTAGCAAGTTAGCAAAGTATCTAGAATTTCGATCGGAGAAAAATCGCAAAACACGTTCGAAAAACCTAACTTTCTGCCGATTTTTAAACCTGCTTTAAAAATAATTAATCATACACTAAAAATCGGCTCAGGGTTTTTAAAGAACACCCAAGAAAAACGATCCAGTGACTCGGTCAACGCGCCGTGGAACCGCGGCAAGAGCATGCTCTTGCCGCGGATCCGCGGCCGAGTTGACTCGGCCGTGGGTCATTTTTCTTGCAGTATTCTTATAATGGTGTTTTGGGATTTTTAGGATGGTTTGTTTCTGCCCAGATTTTCCAGAGAACAAATTTGTTTTTGGGGTGGTTACAAATCCGTATTTTGATCGAACTTCTCTAGACTTTGGCTAATGGGTTATATCTGTGATGTGATATATGTATTGAACGTCTGCTAATCGCTATACGTCGATTAGTGGGGGTTATACATATCTGTGATCTGTAATGTTGATGATTTGTGTATATGAATTCATTGGATTGTCGCGGATGAATAGCCGGGGGGTTGTGAGATTAGAGTTTTCTTTTTCTTTCAATTCATGTAATTTGTAATTGATGTAATATTATTTATATGTCCGCACAACTGGGATGAGGCTGTAGCCGTCATTGTATAATTTCTTTTACTGTTTTTGCTCCTAAAATAGACCCAAGGTGGGGTGCACAAACTACCGGGTACCTCGAAGTGCTGAGTGGCCTACTCACGGTGTTGAGGGAGGTTGCTTTGCTTTGGGTACTTGGCGGGTAGTTTGCCGCACCCGTAGGGGTCTAGGGTGGGGTCTTGGCTATTCATCGCGACCGTGTAATCCACTCTTCGTTACAGGCTCGTACGGAATGCGGATTCCTAGTATATCCAATGTGTTCATCTGTGATCTGGAATGGCTATCATTGCATGTGACGAATGTATATATCTATATATGATATCTATTTAGGCGTTGCTTATGTTTTGCATCCGCACTAGTCCAGCCCCCGCTCTGTCGTTAGTTAAGTAACCTAACGGGTGATGACGGGACCCCGTGGAGAATGCGGATGGCATAAGCGTACGTCATATTTTCGTTGTTTTCTGCAATGGTATGATTAAATGATGGGACGCATTAAAATTAATGCAAGAAAATAAACCAAGTAAAAGTCGTTGGAACACTTTCAAAACCACTCGGTTTCTTTTCAAAAACAACTTTGAAACGCGGAGCTTAAGCCACTCCTTTTAAAAGCTATCTCGTTCCATCGATTATATCAAGTTCACTACGTTCACGGTTTCGCCAAAACCATTCATAGTCCTCCGTCGTTTCACATGGATAGTCAATAAGTATTCAAGCTATGTTTGTTGGCCAAAGTCAAGGCATAGTGATTGGTAGCTATTGGGTATTCATGTGCAGCATAGATAGATGTGTTGGTTTGGGACAGTCGTACTGCCTTGTTGGCCAAAGTCAAGGGTAGGTACGGGTGGGTTCAAATTAACCTGGAGAATGACGGGTAGAACTTGACATGTGACTTATGATTTGTTGGCCAAAGTCAAGGTCATAAGAGCATGGGGCAAAAATCCACATCGGGAGTTTCTAAAGAAACTGAAACTTGCTAGCGCTGCATACCATTTGGAGTGTGATGATTCTGGTAGGATTCCTTCAGTTTTGTCACACGATGATATTTGGATTCTGATCCTACTGTGAGTATATGCTACTCCTCCGGAACTTTCTCACTTAACGATCAATGCCATAAACCAAGTAGGTGTCTAGAAAGGTGTTAGCGGGGCTACGCCCATAGGGAAAAGAGGTTATTTAATTAAGGAACTTCGCGAAAGCGTTGGAAAACCTCCCTCGAAGTACCAACACTGGCCTGGCTGAACGGTTAAGCAAGTATTGTACGGTGAGATTGATCCCGACTAATTCTTCCTTTTTGGTTTGAGGAGGGATTCGAGAGACAGTGGGAGCCATCCTGTTTAGACAAATTAAAAACCACTCTAAACTTGCAAGAGCATCATGCTAAAGTGTTTCTTCTCTCTCTCCTAATTGCAGTGACCAAACATCATGACTGGACTTAAATTACTACTAGATAAAAACATACTGACAGGGCCAAACTACAAAGATTGGCTCAGAAATGTTAAAATGGCAATCACTTATGACAAGTTGGGGTATCTCCTTACCACCAAATCTCCCCCTGTCCCAGGTCCCAAAACCAGCGTCGCGGATAAGGAAATCCGTAAGACCTGGGAAATCGACTGCACGAAGGCCAAGTGCCTCGTGCTTGCCTCTATGGACAATGAACATTAGAGGAGGCACGAGAATATGGACCTTGAATCCATATTTCTCCATACAAAAGAACTGTATGGAGAGCAATCACGTATCGCCAGATACGATGTCTCGAAAAAGCTGTTTTCGGCGAGATTGGTCGTCGGATCATCGGTAGCGGAACACGTGTTTAAGATGATTGGCTATATTGAAGAGCTCGCGGACCTTGGGACCACGTTAGAGAACAAGCTCTATACTGACTTGATTCTCCAGTCCCTTCCTTCCACTTACGCCCAGTTTATCCTGAACTTCAACTTGCAAGAAAAAGAAGTTGAACTTTCAGAACTCCTCAACATGCTGAGGAGTGCAGAGGGCACCCTACAGAAAGGTAGGGAAACATCCACTTTGTTTGTAGGAGGATCTTTCTCTTCTAGGTCCAAGGCGAAAGCCAAGGGAAAGAAGAAGAAAACCCCCACCAAACCAAGGGGCAGTGTTAGTAAAGTGGATATGAAGGGAAAGACAAAGGCAACAAAGGTAGCCGGAAAGCTTGTGGGGAAGGAAGAGTGCTTTTACCGTCACAAGAGTGGACACTGGAAAAAAGATTGCAGGGCTTGGAAGGCCAGAAACCAGGACCCGAAGCAAGTTGCGGCTTCGGCTTCAGGTGTGTATGTTATTGAAAACTGTCTATCAATAAACTCTACTTCCTGGGTATTGGATATCGGATCAGGATCTCATATCTGTAATTCTTTGCAGGCACTGAGAAAGCGTAGGGTTTTGAAGGCAGGTGATATGACCCTCAGAGTTGCAAACGGAGCTAGCATGGATGCTGAGGCCGTGGGGGACTATCACCTGGGATTGTCAGATGGATACGTTTTGGTTTTGCGTGATTGTTATTTTGTACCCAATGCAACCTGTAACATCATATCTGTATCTTTATTATCTAAAGAAGGTTATGAATTTGCATTTGTAAGTAATGTTGTGAACATTCACCGTAATCAAGTTTTGATTGGGTCAGGTACATTAAACAATGGTATATACGTATTAAACCAACCACAGATTTTCAATGTCCAGAATACACACAAAAGAAAGTCTCCGGAAATAAATCAGGCTTTCTTATGGTATTGTAGATTGGGTCACATCAATGAGAGAAGGTTGACAAAGTTACATACAGAAGGATATTTGGATCCGTTCGAATATCAATCATATGCAACTTATCAATCCCGTCTCAAAGGAAAGATGACAAAGACTCCGTTCACTGGACACGGAGTAAGAGCGAGCGAGCTCTTGGGACTCGTACACAGCGACGTGTGTGGTCCAATGTCTACGCATGCGCCAAGCGGTTATTCTTACTTCATTACTTTTACGGATGACTTTTCAAGGTACAGATATGTCTTCTTAATGAAACATAAATCCGAAGCCTTTGGAAAATTCCAGGAATATAAGAATGAAGTAGAAAAACAAACCGGCAAAAGTATCAAGACACTGAGATCTGATCGAGGTGGTGAATACTTGAGTGCCGAGTTCCTGGATTACCTAAAAGAGAATGGAATTCTCTCTCAGCTTACTCCTCCATACACTCCGCAACATAACGGTGTATCGGAGAGACGGAACCGAACCCTATTGGATATGGTACGTTCCATGATGAGTAATGCTGAGTTACTGCGATCATTCTGGGGATATGCACTAGAATCAGCTGCATACCTTTTGAACCGAGTTCCAACTAAGACTGTGCCTACCACACCATATCAGATGTGGTGTGGGAAGAAACCCTATCTTAAGCACATTAAGACATGGGGATGTCCAGCTTTTGTTAAAAAGCAGCATGTGGACAAACTCGAGGCACGCTCAGTACAGTGCAAGTTTGTGGGATATCCAAATAACTCCAAGGGATATTTCTTCTATTACGAAGATGAACAAAAGGTTTTTGTTTCTCGTCATGCCTACTTCTTGGAAACTGAGTTTTTGGAAAATCAGATAAGTGGGAGCGCAATAGAACTGGAAGAAATTCCAGAACCATGAGCTATTACTGAAAGCTTAGTAGAACCAGAGGGTTCGAAAGATCAGGACATTCCTGCGCCGCTCCGCAGGAGTAGTAGGCAGTCTCATCCGCCCGAGAGATACTACGGTTTTCTCATAGACGGGGATAAAGAGGATTGCATCATTGATAGTGATGAGCTGACTAGCTTCCAACAGGCCATTCAGAGCGTTGACTCGGTAAAATGGCTGGATGCAATGCGGACCGAAATGGAGTCCATGTACACCAACAAAGTATGGACGTTGGACGTTGCTCCAGATGGGGTAGGATGCAAGTGGATCTTCAAAAGGAAGATTGGTGTAGATGGACATGTTGAGTCCTATAAGGCTAGACTTGTTGCAAAGGGTTTTCGTCAAAGACCTGGTTTGAACTATGACGAAACCTTTTCTCCAGTGGCTATGCTGAAATCCATTCGGATCCTTCTTGCCATTGCTGCCTTCCACGATTATGAGATTTGGCAGATGGACGTAAAGACCGCTTTTCTAAATGGAAATTTAGAGGAGTGTGTCTATATGGACCAGCCAGAGGGTTTCATTCAGAGTGGGAGCAGCGGAAAGGTGTGTAAGTTGCTTAAGTCCATTTATGGACTAAAGCAGGCATCGCGGAGTTGGAACATCTGTTTTGATGAGACGGTCAAAGAATTTGGCTTTATAAAAAATCCAGATGAACCATGCATCTATAGTAGATTTGTAGTAAGAACTGTCGCATTCCTCGTTTTATACGTAGATGACATTCTCTTAATAGGAAATGACATTCCTATGCTATAATCTGTCAAAGGGTTCTTGTCACACAGGTTCTCCATGAAAGACCTGGGTGATGCCTCTTACATTCTGGGGATCCGGATCTATCGTGACAGATCCAAGAGGATATTAGGACTTTCACAGTCCAGGTACATCGACATCATACTGAAAAGATTCAGTATGGAAGATTCCAAGCGCGGTAATCTACCGGCTTGTCACGGGATCACCCTCTCCAAAGAGATGTCTTCCAAGACTGATTTGGAAAGGGATCGCATGTCTATTATACCCTACGCTTCTGCGGTAGGCTCTATAATGTATGCGATGTTGTGTACCAGACCGGATGTAGCTTATGCACTGAGTGTGGTAAGCCGGTATCAGTCAAACCCTGGGGAGAAACACTGGATAGCGGTAAAGAACATTCTCAAGTACCTGAGAAGGACTAAGGAGATGTTCTTGGTGTATGGAGGAAAAGACCTCCAGATCGAAGGCTTTGCTGACTCCAGCTTCCAGAGTGACAAGGATGATTCCAAGTCCATGTCGGGTTATGTCTTTACCCTCAATGGAGGGGCGGTGTGTTGGAAGAGTTCCAAACAGGAAACCGTTGCTGACTCGACGATGGAAGCGGAATATATCGCTGCTGCAGATGCCGCAAAAGAAGCCGTCTGGATAAGGAAGTTCTTGACAGAACTTCAGGTGGTTCCGTCCATTGTTGATCCAATACCTCTGTATTGTGACAACAACGGGGCTATAGCTTTAGCGAAAGAACTCAGGTCCCATCAGAAGTCCAGACACATCTTAAGGCGGTATCACCTGATCAGGGAGATCGTGGGTCGCCAGGAGATCGAGGTTCGGAGAGTTGCTACGTAAGATAACACTGCTGATCCATTCACGAAGGCCTTAACCCAGACTCAGTTCGAGCGGCTGATCGAGATGACAGGTCTTCGATACGCCAGTACATGGCCTTAGTGCAAGTAGGAGATTGTTAGTGTATATGCCCTAGAGGCCATTATTGTATTATAATACTTTGTATATTACTTAATAGAAGCTTGGGATATTCACAGTTGTATAGACAATCTTGCTCAAAATAGTAGTATGCTACTTGGTTTGTTTCTACTTTAATGTGTACATGTGTTTCTTTTAGTATATCACCTATACACATTAGTGGAGCCCTTACGATCTTTGCTTGATTACCAGCGTTGTGATGGCAGTCACACTTGTGGGGGCTGGGTAATCCACAAGCACATCCTTATACAGGTCCCTAGTCGTAGGACTATCGAGACAGGGTATCGATACTCCGGAGTAGACTAGCGTATGCGCTTCTTATCCCATCTTGGGAGACGGTCTGTCCCACACCTGTCAGTACGTCGTACTTGAGATAGTATGCGGGTGCTCGTTAGGTTACGAGTACACTGGACAGGACTCGTCGGGAACTGTTGGTTGGTACTATACCTATCGTCAGTTATCAGTTTCCAGATGACATGAGTACAGCTTATTCCGTTGACTTGACACTGTCACTTCGCCTCGAGTGTGTTCCCACTGTTCTTAGATTGCTACCCTACCACGGCTCAAAGAAGTCGTGCAAACAGGTAGCGGTTGGGTGCAGTCCCGAAGCACTTGGAGGCAGTGATGGTTAGACAGGATTCGTCTCTCCTGGTATTGGGGGTTGATATCGCGCTGTGTCTAGGAGAGCCATTACACAAAGTCCCTGGCCAGGGCAAGCGAGATATACTGGTAGGTTTCCAGTGTTATCTCAGGGTGTTCTGGGCTACACTCTGACACGACTTGTACCGCTATTAGGGGACTGACGTTTACCGCCCCCTAGGCCCGCTATGCGATACTCTTAGACGAACAGACCGGACTGTACGGAGACTGCCACATTCAGGCTTAGTAGGAGTTCAGATTGGTTCACCTCGTCAGTCTTCTTATCGGCATCTACCTGGGGACCGTTACATACAGCTAGTACCGCTTGCGGTCTGTGGTTAAACCCACTGCTAGCGTAGTGTCTAGTCTTTAGAGTCCCACACAGAGGGTTATTCGCCTTTGGGCAAAACAGAGTAGAGGTCGCATGGTTTTGCAACGGGGTTCGTTCACATCCGCGCACATGTACACGTTTGGTGTCCGGACAGCTAATACTAGCGGGCTTTGGTTTAAGCCAGATCCTAGTATATGTTTTGGGATTGGTTTTATCTCATTGTATTCGTGTTCCTTGAAACATGGATACGGGTGTGTATGCACAGTTGACTGAGGCAGAGGTAGAGGACTTTCATTAGGGTTGATGACCGTTGTCTTTTTCTTAACCCTAATGTATATGTGAAATATGATTATTAATATTAATTAATTATAATTGTGTTATGGTTAGGGTTGTTGACCATTTGACTATGGTTGACTTGTTGACCTATGTTGACAAATTGACCATCATCATTTCATATGAAAGATACTCTTTGATTCTTGCAAAATTCATTAATGTGAAATGATAATGGTCATTTCAAGTTAACCATCACTATTATCTTTGATTAATTATTTAATTATCATAATTCACATATATGTGAGGATGGTTGATATTATCCTCATTCTCTCATGCTCATTCTCTCTCATCCTCTTCCTCTCTCTCAAAGCTCTCCCCTCTTATGAGTTGAGAACCATTTTGCTTTTGAGATAAAACACCAAAATTACTCTCTACTTATCCTAAGGTTCTAAGTTTAGCACACTAAGCACTTTAGTTACCTCTAGGTTGAGGTAGGAGCCAAAGGTAGAGGCCCTCGGGTGGATCTTTCTTCGGCAAGAGAAGGCGACGAGGACGACCCGTTCATCCCACTCCAAGGAGCAAGAAGAGAAGGAGTTCAAGACTTAGGTATAACCGTTTAACCGAGTAGCTAAATCTCTTAGCATGGTTGTTAGTTTTTGTTTAGCAAAGATCCTCCTTTTAGTCCATGTTGCCTTGAGTTCTAAAAATCGATTTTTGATACCGTTTCCGCCTCCCCGTAAGCACCGGGTTGGGCAACGTGGACTTACATCAGTGACAATATCCGTACAGTCCGGTCCGTTCGTCTATGAGCATCGCATGGCGGGCCTAGGGGGTTGGTAAAAGTCAGACCCCCAAAAGCGGTACAAGTCATGTCGGAGTGTAGCCCAGAACACCCTGAGATATCACTGGAATACCTACCAGTAAATCTCCTGCCTTGGCCAAGGACTTCGTGTAATGGCTCTCCTAGACACAGCGCGACCTCACCCCCAATACCGGGAGAGATGAACCCTTGCAGATCCGCTCACTACCTCCATGTGGCTCGGGACTGTCCCAACTAAAACCTGTTTGCACGACTCCTTTGAGCGTGGTAGGGTAGTAATCAAAGTACAGCGGGAACTCACACGAGACAAATGACGATCTCAGGTCGATGAACTAACCTGTACACATGTCACCAGGGATCTGCTATCTGACGTCTGATATAAGACCAACTAGCATGTTCCCGGCGAGTCCTGTCCGGTGTACTCATAACCTAATGAACACCTGTATACATCTTAGGTGATCCAACTGACACCAGTGGCTTGTGAGACTGGCCACCTCCCCTCGTCGGGGTCTCGACTGTATACACTAGTCTACTCTGGAGTATCGATGCCCTGTCTCGAAACTCCCACGACTAGGGACCTTTTAAGAATGTACTTATAGACTACTATCTCCCACGTATATGATCGCCATCATACTGCTGGCTGTCAAGCAAGAATCCTATAGGCTCTATCAACGCACAATAGTGACTTGTAAGGTCACCTAAAGCAGTACACGATGATAAAGATAAACCAGATAGCATACTATCATCTTGAGTAAGACTGTCCTACCGGTATAGGTCCTCCCTCAATCATTGCAATCACGTGCCTGTGATCCAATAATTGACTCTGAGGGCACTATCTCCAACAATCTCCCATCTGCACTCAAGGCTAATTATTGCGATGTCGCATACCCACAGTCCGTGTGATACCGAACACCCAACACCTCTACTAATCAGTCTCACAAAACCCGTTTGCGAAACTAATGCGTTAGAGGAATAGCCTCAGTGAGTGGATCCGCTCAGATGTTTCTTTCTATGTTTCTCTTTATCTCAAGTTCGCGGAGAAAACCATCTCCCGAAATGAGCAATACCTGTCTTAGAGTATGTCTGGATATTTAATGGGACCTAGTTCATATATGAACTCCAAATCCAAACTTCTCAGACTGTAAAGAACATTCTCAAGTACCTGAGAAGGACTAAGGAGATGTTCTTGGTGTATGGCGAAAAAGACCTCCAGATCGAGGCCTTTGCTGACTCCAGCTTCCAGAGTGACAAGGATGATTCCAAGTCCATGTCGGGTTTCGTCTTTACCCTCAATGGAGGGGTGGTGTGTTGGAAGAGCTCCAAACAGGAAACCGTTGCAGACTCGACTATGGAAGCGGAATACATCGCTGCATCTGATGCCGCAAAAGAAGCTGTCTGGATGAGGAAGTTCTTGAAAGAACTTCAGGTGGTTCCGTCCATTGTTGACCCAATACCTCTGTATTGCGACAACAACGGGGCTATAGCTTTAGCGAAGGAACCCAGGTCCCATCAGAGATCCAGGCACATCTTAAGGCAGTATCACCTGATCAGGGAGATCGTGGATCGCAAGGAGATCGAGGTTCGGAGGGTTGCTTCAGAAGAGAACACTGCAGATCCATTCACCAAGGCTCTACCCCAGACTCAGTTCGAGCGGCTGATCGAGATGATAGGTCTTCGATACGCCAGTACATGGCCTTAGTGCAAGTGGGAGATTGTTAGTGTATATGCCCTAGAGGCCATTACTGTATCATACTAGTTTGTATATTACTTAATGGAAGCTTGGGATATTCACCTTGTATAAACAATCTTGCTCAATATAGTAGTATGCTACTTGGTTTGTTTCTACTTCAATGTGTACTTGTGTTTATTTCAGTATATCACTTATACGCATTAGTGGAGCCCTTAGGATCTTTGCTTGATTACCAGCGTTGTGATGGCAGTCACACTAGTGGGGGCTGGGTAATCTATAAGCACATCCTTATACAGGTCCCTAGTTGCAGGACTATCGAGACAGGGCATCGATACTCCGGAGTAGACTAGCGTATGCGCTTCTCATCCCAGTGTGGGAGATGGTCTGTCCCACAGCCATCAGTACGTCGTACTGGAGATAGTATACGGGTGCTTGTTGGGTTACGAATACACTGGACAGGACTCGTCGGGAACTGACAGGTTGGAATTATACCTATCGTCAGTTATCAGTTCCCAGGTGACATGAGTACAGCTTAGTCCGCTGACTTGACACTGTCACTTCGCCTCGAGTGTGTTCCCACTGTACTTTGATTACTACCCTACCACGGCTCAAAGGAGTCGTGCAAACGGGTAGTAGTTGGGTACAGTCCCGAAGCACTTGGAGGCAGTGACGGTTAGACAGGATTCGTCTCTCCCGGTATTGGGGTTGACATCGCGCTGTGTCTAGGAGAGCCATTACACGAGTAGTCCCTGGCCAGGGCAAGCGAGATATACTGGTAGGTTTCCAGTATTATCTCAGGGTGTTTTGGGCTTCACTCCGACACGACTTGTACCGCTATTAGGGGACTGACGTTTTACCGCCCCCTAGGCCCGCCATGCGATGTATTAGACGAACAGACCGGACTGTACGGAGACTGTCACATTCAGACTCAGTAGGAGTTCAGATGGGGTTTCACCTCGTCAGCCTTCTTGTCGGCATCTACCTGGGGACCGTTACGCACAGCTAGTGCCGCTTGCGGTCTGTGGTTAAACCCACTGCCAGCGTAGTGTTGAGTCTTTAGAGTCCCACACAGAGGGTATTCGCCTCTGGGCAAAACAGAGTAGAGGTCGCATGGTTTTGCGACAGGGTTCGTTCTCATCCGCGCACTTGTGCACGTTTGGAGTACGGACGGATATTACTGGCTGGCTTTGGTTTGAGTCAGATACCGGTATATGTTTTGGGGTTGCTTTTATCTCTCAGTATTCATGTTCCTCGGAACAAGAATGCAGGTGTGTATGCACAGTTGTTTGAGGAGGAGGAAGAGGACTTTCATTAGGGTTTCGGAACGGGTGCGTATGCACAGTTGACAGTCGTCTTTTTCCAAACCCTAATGGATTTATGTTATATCAATTAATAATATTAATAAAATGAAATTGTGTCATGGTTGGTTTTTGTTGACTAGTTGACCATGGTTGACTTGTTGACCATGGTTGAAGATTTGACCATCATCATTACAAAAGGAAGATGCTTTTTGATTCTTGCAAAACCATTTAATGTTTGAAATGATAATGGTCATTCCTAAACCTTCCATCAACTATTTCATTTTCATTATTATTATTAATTAGATAATTCTTTTTCTTTTGGCATTATGGTTGCAAGAAAGAAAAAGATAGCTCATTCTATCATTTAGCTTCTCTCTCCTCATTTCATCTTCTTCTTCCTCAAGCTCAAGGTGATTCCTTCTCATGTGTTGAGAATCCCTCATCTTGAAAAAGAAAGCACCCCATAGATACTCTCTACTCTCTCTAGGGTTCAAGGTTTAGCAAGCCGGAGATCCTAGTTCACTCAAAGTTCGAGGAAGAGCCCAAAGGTTGAACCCTCAGGTGGATCCATCTTCGACGGAAGAAGGCTACGAGGCAAGAACCATCAACCTCTACAAGGTTTCAAGAAGAAGGAGTTCAAGTTAGGTATAACTCTTCATCCGAGTAGCTAACGCTCCTTTGTATGCTTGCTAGTTTAGTTTAGACACGATCCCGACCTTGTTTAGTCCATGTTGCCCCTTGCGATAAAAATTTGTTTTTTATACCGTTTCCGCCTCCCCGTAAGCACCGGGGGTCGCAACGTGGACTTACAATGATGGGAGTAACACTAGTGGGGGCTAGGTAATCTACAAGCACATCCTTATACAGGTCCTTAGTCGTAGGATTATCAAGACGAGGCATCGATACTCCGGAGTAGACTAGTGTATACGCTTCTCATCCCAGCAGGGGAGATGATCTGTCCCACAGCCATTAGTACGTCGTACTGGAGATAGTATGCAGGTGCTCGTTAGGTTACGAGTACACCGGACAGGACTCGTGGGGAACTGCTGGTTGGTACTACACCGATCGTCAGGTAGCAGTTCCCAGGTGACATGAGTACAGCTTAGTCCTTTGACTAGACACTGCTGCTTCGCCTTAAGTGTGTTCCCACTGTTCTTTGATTACTACCCTACCACGGCTCTATTGAGTCGTGCAAACAGGTAGTAGTTGGGTGCAGTCCCGAAGCACTTGGAGGCAGTGGCGGTTAAATAGGATTCGTCTCTCCCGGTATTGGGGGTTGATATCGCGCTGTGTTCGGAACGCTATTGTTAGGTTTACCTAGCACCCTATGTAGAGTTTGGAAGCATCACATGTCACAAAGATCAAATTTTTATGGTGCTAAGCAAGCATCCAAAGGATCTTATCCTAGAAAATTAGGGTTTCATGATATTACAAGCGACAAAGGCTAGGGTTTCGAGACTACAACCTTTGTAGCTCCCTTCGCTGGACTCTTTGGCCTCTTGAGTGTTGGAGGAAGGTTCTCTTGAAGTCTTCTAGCGTCCACGACGATCCACCCGAAGCTCCTAGTCCAAGCTTGCAACTTCACTTTTCAAGAGGAGAAATGAAGATAACACTCCACACAAGTGGGCTAAACTTATGTAGAATGATGTTGTGGTTCTAATTCTCATTTCAAAAACCTTTCTTGATGTTTGTTTTGCTCACTAGAAGAAACTAGAGAGCAAAGGAAGAAGAAGGAGGAAGATGATGGCTTTTCTTTTGAAGAAGAGAAAAAATTAACCTAAGAAATGAAATGAAATATATCTATATATATTTTATTTCTTCTCATCTCAAACCATGGTTAAATGTTTGAGTTATTATTTAATTAGAGTTTAAAACATAGAAGGAAAGTTTAATCCAAGGTTAAGGGTAGGTGAGGATGGTTAGGTTAAAGAAGGATGTAGAAACAAGTCAAGAATTATCCTTTCCTTTTCCATTTTGTTTTAAACACAAAATCAAATAATAATCCATATATTTATCCATGGTGTGAGTCTTATATTTCCACCATTTTCCATGTGTAATCAACTATGATAGATGGTGTATGTATTTATGTATGTATGCACATCCATATGTGCATGAAACTAAAAGAAAGATAGCATACATGCATGCATACATCCATCATGAACAAGAAAAGGTTTCAAGTGAGAAAACTAATGGTTAAATGATAAATCAACACTTGATTTATCAATACGGCCATATCACATATGACCCCACCAAAAGCAAGCCGCCCGATCAATATACGGTATCCTATACGCGCATTTTAATCGGGTCTATGGGCATATCACATACGCGCACCACAACGTTTCGCCTGGACCAGGTAACTCCTTTGTGGGACTTTAAGACTCGTCAATACGCCGGCAGTGGGTGATGATCATATCAAGCACCCCCAAGCCGCAAGCGGTCAGCTAAACGTAACGGCCACCCGGGTATTGAGCGATCAGAAGAAAACGAGCGAACCTGCTACAACTCCCGTTGAGCCAACCGGCAACAGTACCGTACAGTCCGGTCTCTTCGTCAGATATGCTGCATATCGAGCCTAGGGATGGTCACGTCGACCCTAATAACTTAATAAGTCGTGCCGGTGAATGGTCTATAACAGATCAAGAAACTACTGATAACACTTATCAGCAAATCTCAGCAGCCCTGGCCAGAGACTTACTGATATAACCAGTCGGGCACAGCACAACATCAACTCCTAATACCGGGAGAGACGAAACCCCTCCTATCGCTCATCGCCTTCGTGTGTCTCAGGACTGTACCCAACGACTACCTGTTTGCACGACTCAGTAGAGCCGTGGTAGGGTGGCAATCAAAATACAGTGGGAGAACACACAAGACTCTATGACGATCTCGGGTCTACAGACTAACCTGTACCAATGTCACCTGAGAACTGCTATCCGACGATAGATATAATTCCATATAGGAGTTCTCGATGAGTCCGTCCAGTGTACCCAGTCACCACTGAGCACCCGTATATGATCTTGATGTCAAACATTGATGAACGTGGGAACATTCATCGCCCATCGTATGGGTCTAGTATCATATACGCTAGTCTACTCTGTTATATCGATGCCCCGTCTCGATATACATACGACTAGGGACTTTCCAGGATATGCTTATAGACTACAGATGTCCCACTAATATGATCTCTATCATAATCACTGTAGTTAAGCCGATATCCTCAGGGATTTATCAGCATGTATGAATGAATAAAAGCATGATCAAATCAACATGTCAGATAAAGAAGAACCAGATAGCATACTATCATGTCGAGCAAGAATGCATACTGAATATATATATATACATGTATAGATACATCCACTATCATATAATGGCCTCTAGGGCATACATATATCCAACAATCTCCCACTTGCACTAAGGCCAGTTATTGGCGTATCTCATACCAACATCTCAAAAAGTCGCTCATGCTGCGGCTGAGGGAGGGCCTTGGTGAGTGGATCCGCGGCGTTATTCTTTGTGTCTACTCTCTTAATCTCGATCTCGCGGCGATCTACAATCTCCCGGATCAAATGAAAGCGCCTCAGGATGTGTCTGGACCGCTGATGGGACCTGGGCTCCTTGGCTAACGCCATAGCCCCATTATTATCACAATACAAGGGTATTGGATCAATAATGGTTGGAACTACTCCTAGCTCCGAGATGAACTTCTTCATCCAGATGGCTTCCTTGGCGGCATCATTTGCAGCAATGTACTCAGCCTCCATCGTAGAGTCTGCAATGGTATCCTGTTTGGAACTCTTCCAACTTACCGCCCCTCCATTGAGGGTAAATACAAACCCTGAGATAGATTTGCTGTCATCCTTATCGCTCTGGAAGCTCGAATCGGTAAAGGCCTCCATTTGGAGATCTGTATTACCATACACCAAGAACAATTCTTTAGTCCTTCGTAAGTACTTAAGAATGTTCTTCACAGCTGTCCAGTG
Organism: Agapanthus africanus; assembly: GCA_030015575.1. Taxonomy (NCBI): domain Eukaryota; kingdom Viridiplantae; phylum Streptophyta; class Magnoliopsida; order Asparagales; family Amaryllidaceae; genus Agapanthus; species Agapanthus africanus. Next base: position 245,380,888 of record JASDDO010000004.1, read on the forward strand.
GTTCTCCCCTGGGTTGGATTGATACCTGCTTACAACACTAAGTGCATAAGCTACATCTGGGCGTGTACATAACATCGCATACATTATAGATCCTACTTCCGAAGCATAGGGTATAATGCTCATGCGAGTTCTCTATTCATCGGTCTTTAGACAAGAATCCTTGGAGAGAGTGACTCCATGGAAAGCGGGTAAGGCACCCGCTTGGAGTCTTCCATACTAAACCTTTTTAGGATGGTGTTGATCTATCCCTATAGATCCTTATGCCCAGGATGTATGTGGCATCACCCAGGTCCTTCATGGAGAACCTTAGTGATAAGAATGATTTGACCGACTGTAGCATAGGAATATCATTTCCTATCAGAAGAATGTCATCCACGTACAATACGAGGAATGTGACAGCTCTTACTACAGCCTTCTTATAAACACAAGGTTCATCTGGATTTTTGATGAAATCAAACTCTTTGATAACATCATCGAAACAGATGTTCCAACTCCGAGATGCCTGCTTTAACCCATATATGGATTTAAGCAGTCTACATGCTTTCCCACTGCTCCCACTGTCAATGAAGCCCTCTGGCTGATCCATATAAACGCATTCTTCTAAATCTCCATTTAGAAATACTGTTTTAACGTCCATCTGCCAGATTTCATAGTCGTAGTGAGCAGCAATAGCAAGTAGGATCCGAATGGATTTAAGCATGGCTACGGGCGAAAAAGTTTCGTCATAGTCCAAACCTGGTCTTTGACGAAAACCTTTCGCCACAAGCCTTGCCTTATAGGTCTCTACCTGTCCATCTACACCAATCTTTCTTTTAAAGATCCATTTGCATCCCACAGGTTTTACCCCAGGGGGTACAATGTCCAAAGTCCATACTTTGTTGGTGTACATAGACTCCATTTCGGATCTCATGGCATCCAGCCACTTCACAGAGTCACCACTCGTGATAGCTTGCTGAAAACTGGTAGGATCATCATCATCCATGATGCAATCTTCTCCGTCACCATCAATGAGGAAACCGTAGTACCTCTCCGGTGGGCGAGAAGTCCTACCAGACCTTCGGAGTGGCCGAGTTTCCTCAGTTTCTATTGCAACAGCCGGTTCAACCAAATCGTCACTTGTAGTTTGTGTCTCTAGAACCTCTTCTAGATCCACCACTTTGCCATCATCTTTATCTGTGAAAAACTCTTTTTCCAAGAATGTGGCATACTGAGAAACAAACACCTTTTGTTCCTCTTTGTGGTAGAATAGATATCCATAAGAATTCTTTGGATACCCCACAAAATTACACATGACTGACCGTGTCTCGAGTTTGTCCGGATTCTGCTTTTTAACATAGGCCGGGAAACCCCAAATCTTTATTCTCTTAAGAGATGGTCTCTTCCCATGCTATATCTCATATGGCGTGGTAGATACGGTTTTGGTTGGAACCCTGTTTAGTAGAAACGCTGCAGTCTCTAATGCATGCCCCCAAAACGAGACTGGTAACTCAGCGTCACTCATCATGGACCGGACCATATCTAATAGGGTCCTATTCCGTCGTTCTGACACACCGTTGTGCTGTGGTGTGTAAGGAGGAGTGAGCTGAGAGAGAATCCCATTCTCTTTTAGGAAGTTTGCAAATTCTGTACTAAGGTATTCCCCACCTCGATCTGATCGAAGCATCTTGATACTCAAGCCGGTTTGTTTTTCTACTTCTTGTTTATATTCAATGAATTTCTCGAAAGCTTCGGACTTGTGCTTTAATAAAAATACATGACCGAATCTTGAGAAATCGTCAGTGAACGTAATGAAGTAAGAAAAACCACCTCTAGCATGTGTAGACATTGGCCCGCATACATCACTATGTATGAGGCCTAGGAGCTCAGTAGCTCTTTCTCCGTGTCCGGTAAACGGAGTTTTGGTCATTTTACCCTTGATACAAGACTGGCAAGTCGCATAAGATTTATATTCAAAAGAGTTTAAATATCCATCTTTGTGTAACTTGTTTAGGCTTGTTTCGTTAATATGACCAAGTCTACAGTGCCAAAGAAAAGCTTCATTTAATTCTGAAAGTTTTCTTTTATTAGTGTGTTGTATACTGAAAACTGTGTGTTGATTTAGGACGTATATCCCGTTATTAAGTGTACCATACCCAACCAACATTTGATTCAGGTGAATGTTCATAACATTGTTGTGCAATATAAAGTTATATCCTTCATTGTCTAACAAAGAAACTGATATTATATTACATAGCATACTTGGTACAAAATAACATGGGTTCAAAACCAAAATACATCCAGATGGCAACCCCAAGTGATACTCTCCCACTGCGACTGTATGTACATTGGAACCATTTCCAACACGGAGAGTATGGTCACCTGTCTTCAAAACTTTGCTATTTCTCAGTCCCTGCATAGAATTGCAAATGTAAGAACCTGAACCGGTATCTAATACCCAGGAAGCAGAGTTTATTGAAAAACAGTTTTCTGTCACAAACACACCTGAAGCGGAAGCATCCCCATGCTTCTTCTTGAGGTTCAAGTACTCTGTACAGTTGCGCTTCCAATGTCCTGTCTTATGGCAATGAAAACATTCGCCTTTCCCTGGGTCTCCAGCTTTGGACTTTTCCTTTCCCTTCACCTTTTTAACTCCACCCTTAGGATTGGTGGGCTTCTTCTTTTTCTTTCCTTTGGCCTTAGCTTTTGGGCGAGAAGAAGAAGATTGCCCAATAGTCATAACGGGAGTTTTCATTGATTTCATAGTGCTCTCTGCACTCCTTGACATATTAAGGAGTTCAGGTAGCTCCTTCTCCATGCCGTGCATGTTGAAGTTAACTATGAACTGAGCAAAGGTGGAGGGGAGGGACTGCAAAATAATATCTGTATATTGTTCATTGTCCATTGTCCATCCTAGGTCCTCAAGCTCTTCTATAAGAGCTATCATCTTCAGAACATGGTCTCCTACTGGTGTGCCAGGGGCCATTCGCATCTGAAACAATTTCTTTGATGCTTCGTATCGTAATACGCGGGGTTGCTCTCCATACAACTCCTTTGTATGGAGGAATATGGTTTGAATGTCCATATTCTCGTGCTACTTTTGATGTGTATTGTCCATCGATGCAAGCGCGAGGTATTTGGCCGTGGCACAGTCAGCGTCCCATGTCTTGCGGACTTCAATGTCCGCAACTGAGGATTTTGGACCTGGGGTGGGCGGGGATGAAGCCATGAGGACATATGATACTTTATCATAAGTCAAGGCTATTTTCAGATTCCTCAGCCAGTCTTTATAATTGGTCCCATTCAGTTTGTTTTTATCTAGTAGAAGCTTGAGTCCAGTCATTGGTATCTGCCATTAAGAGAGAGAAAAGAATACACTCAGCGAAAGCTCTTGCATAGATCAGATTGGTTATTATCTTGTCTAATCGATGTCTCCCACTGCTTTAATCAAGTTTTTCTTTCAAACCTTAAAAAGAAAACTAGCCAGGATTAATTACAGTCTACAACTTCGCTAACCGTTCAGCTAGGCCAGTGTCGGTACTTGAGGGAGGTTCCCCGTGCTTTCGCACGGACCTAATTAAAGTAAACCTCGTTTTCCCAGAGGCGTAGCCCCGTTAACACCATTCTAGACACCTAATGAGTTAGCTAATTGTAAACTGCAAAACTCTCCTAGGAGCAACTATTGCCCACAGTGGGATCGGGATCCAACCATCATATGGAAGGTATGCAATCTCATTGCAAATTTCAACACTTGAAATTCCCGATGTAATTTTTACCCCTAGTACTTATGACCTTAACTATGGTCAACAAATCATAAGTACCAGTCAAGTTCTACCCGTCATTTCTTGATCAATTAGACCCACCCATATGACTCTTAACTATGGTCAACAAAGTCGCATGAATGTCCTAATTAATCTGCATCATATGCAGTGTAGGAAGACATCACTTAGCTACCGTACACTACGCCTTAACTAAAGTCAACAAACGTAGCACGAATACTAAGTACTCTACTTCCTAAAATGACGGAGGGTTGCGGATGATTTTTAAGAAAATCTTTAACGCTTTGAACTTGATATCGTTGTAGAATCAAATGGTTTTCAAAAGGAGTGGCTTAAGCTCCGCAGTTTTGAAATGTAGCTTTTTCATAAATAACCGAGTGGTTTTCAAATCCGATTCTACAACATCTTTTTAGGTTTATTTTCTTTACATTAATCACATTAATGTAATCCCATCATTTAAGTTCTTAAGCCAATCACAGAAAAGAAACGAAAATAACACGTACGCTTATGCCATCCGCATTCGCCGCAATGTTCCGTTATGCACCGTTAGGTTACTTAACTAACGGCATACCGGGACGGGACTAGCGCGGGTGTAAAACATAAGCAACGTCTACTATATATCATATATATAATATGTCATTCGTCTCAGATATTTCAGAACACAGGCAGCAGAAACATATATATAATGTGGGATATACTAGGACGTCCGTATTTAGTATTTAGCCAATAATAGAAAATACGGATTCCACAGTCGCGATGAATAGCCAAGCCCACACCCCTAGACCCCTACGAGAGCGGCAAGCGACCCTACCAATCCTGGAGTTTAGGAGACGCGGTCTCGACTCCTCGAGATGGCCTCCCACTGAACCCCAGAACCCTGTCACTTGTGCTCCCCTCCTTGGGTCTATCCTAATGCGGAAAAGTAAATAATATACAACACTGGTGACACAACCTCAACCCGGAAGTGCCCCAAATAAAAGAATATTACATTACATTTGAATTTACATGAATGAAAATATAAAACTCTCATCTCACATAAAAAAAACCCCGGCTATTCGATCGCGACAATCCTGCACATCATATCTCAGCAACACATAATATCACTTATTATCAACGTAAGTAAGTATGCGTACCCCAATTGTCGTTGATGTATAGCAACGAAACCGGCGATATCGAACATACTACACTTACGGTCACAGAAAAGAAAGTGTAAAACTACAATATTTGGAATCCACATACACTTTAGACATCATAAATGCGAAATATCACATACTTCGTATTTCATACCTAAACTTTATGAATTCCACATATTGTATCACGTTCCAGATAAACAGACAGTATTAAAATTTTCGAACGAACGATCAAATACCCAAGATTCACTAAAGCTCAACACTTGAGCAGAGTTCAAAAACCCGGAGTGGGACACAGTAGTAGCGGTCCAGCCGTAGAAGGGTCAAGCCAACGCCTTACATGTGGCACGCCGTACTGCCCCAAACCCTAAGGTTCAAAGGGCAGTTCAAGACGATCACATAATCGAGTTAAGGTTTGTTGTCTTCTAGAGGGTCCACCACAAAAAAACTTGCACGTATCTCCAAAATATTTAAACCCCGTGAATAGTGAGCAAATGATACTCATTCAAACACTTCAATACTTTCTAGTTTACCCGCAAAAGAAACGAAATGAAAATTCCGATCGAATCGTCGAGTCCAAAACCATCTCCAGAATTTACAGTACTTAATTCAGATTAAACATACCTAAAACAATATACAAGAAGTGGTATGAATTACTGTGCAAAAATGAAGCAATGAAGCCTCTGTACGGCCGCGGAACCGCGGCCTAAGCAAGGATTTGCCGCGGTTCCGCGGCGGTTTGTACGGATCATTGGTTCGTTTTTCACAATATTTCTTATATTTTCCTGCTATATTTTTTAAGTATTTTTAATTCTGAAAAATGTCAGATTTTAAAATTTGTCCAGAGAAGGTCTCATAAAATCGTATTTTGATCTGATCGGGTTTTTTACTTCGTAAAAGTGTCGCCTAATGTTCTAGGTCGTCTCTGATACCAATGTTAGGTTTACCTAGCACCCTATGTAGAGTTTGGAAGCATCACATGTCACAAAGATCAAATTTTTATGGTGCTAAGCAAGCATGCAAAGGATCTTATCCTAGAAAATTAGGGTTTCATGATATTACAAGCGACAAAGGCTAGGGTTTCGAGACTACAACCTTTGTAGCTCCCTTCGCTGGACTCTTTGGCCTCTTGAGTGTTGGAGGAAGGTTCTCTTGAAGTCTTCTAGCGTCCACGACGATCCACCCGAAGCTCCTAGTCCAAGCTTGCAACTTCACTTTTCAAGAGGAGAAATGAAGATAACACTCCACACAAGTGGGCTAAACTTGTGTAGAATGATGTTGTGGTTCTAATTCTCATTTCAAAAACCTTTCTTGATGTATGTTTTGCTCACTAGAAGAAACTAGAGAGCAAAGGAAGAAGAAGGAGGAAGATGATGATTTTTCTTTTGAAGAAGAGAAAAAATTAACCTAAGAAATGAAATGAAATATATCTATATATATTTTATTTCTTCTCATCTCAAACCATGGTTAAATGTTTGAGTTATTATTTAATTAGAGTTTAAAACATAGAAGGAAAGTTTAATCCAAGGTTAATGGTAGGTGAGGATGGTTAGGTTAAAGAAGGATGTAGAAACAAGTCAAGAATTATCCTTTCCTTTTCCATTTTGTTTTAAACACAAAATCAAATAATAATCCATATATTTATCCATGGTGTGAGTCTTATATTTCCACCATTTTCCATGTGTAATCAACTATGATAGATGGTGTATGTATTTATGTATGTATGCACATCCATATGTGCATGAAACTAAAAGAAAGATAGCATACATGCATGCATACATCCATCATGAACAAGAAAAGGTTTCAAGTGAGAAAAATAATGGTTAAATGATAAATCAACACTTGATTTATCAATCCGGCCATATCACATATGACCCCACCAAAAGCAAGCCGCCCGATCAATATACGGTATCCTATACGCGCATTTTAATCGGGTCTATGCGCATATCACATACGCGCACCACAACATTTCGCTTGGACCAGGTAACTCCTTTGTGGGACTCTAAGACTCGTCAATACGCCGGCAGTGGGTGATGATCATATCAAGCACCCCCAAGCCGCAAGTGGTCAGCTAAACGTAACGGCCACCCGGGTATTGAGCGATCAGAAGAAAACAAGCGAACCTGCTACAACTCGCGTCGAGCCAACCGGCAACACTACCGTACAGTCCGGTCTCTTCGTCAGATATGCTGCATATCGAGCCTAGGGATGGTCACGTCGACCCTAATAACTCAATAAGTCGTGCCGGTGAAAGGTCTATAACAGATCGAGAAACTACTGATAACACTTATCAGCAAATCTCAGCAGCCCTGGACAGGGACTTACTGATATAACCAGTCGGGCACAACACAGCATCATCTCCCAATACCGGGAGAGACGAAACCCCTCCTATCGCTCATCGCCTTTGTGTGTCTCGGGACTGTACCCAACGACCACCTGTTTGCACGACTCAGTAGAGCCGTGGTAGGGCAGCAATCAAAATACAGTGGGAGAACACACAAGTCTCTATGACGATCTCGGGTCTATAGACTAACCTGTACCAGTGTCACCTGAGAACTGCTATCCGACGATAGATATAATTCCATATAGGAGTTCTCGGTGAGTCCGTCCGGTATACCCAGTCACCACTGAGCACCCGTATATGATCTTGATGTCAAACATTGATGAACGTGGGAACACTCATCGCCCATCGTATGGGTCTAGTATCATATACGCTAGTCTACTGTAGCGCCTTGAAAAGTCGTTTTGGTGTTTTCCTGAAAATCGGTGAAAATTCGGTATTTTTCCGTAAACCGTATTTTTTGTTATTTTGCAGTTTAGGACTAATTATACCTAATTTGGATAGGTAATTGCTTGTTTTTAGTAGCTAATGAGTTACTTATTAATTTTTGGTCATTTAAAATTTTTTCCCTATTTTTCAATTTTTTAATATTATTTTAAGCCGGTAAGAAAATACATTAAATTAGCGATAAATACAAATTTCTTTGGGCTAATTTTAATCTTTAAAATCATGTTAATTAAAATCTAGTTGTAATATAAATTTTTAGTATTTTATTTTAAGTTTTAAATAATTTTTATTATGGAAAACGAAATTTATTGAATTTAAGCTAAAACTTGCAATTTTGGACTTGTAGGGGGTCTTTTTGCATAATTTTTTTTTGTAAAACCCCATTCACTCTTCCCTCACCCCTAGGCCGGCCCACTTTCAGCAGCACAAGGAAAATTTCCTTGCCTCTATTGACTTTTTATTATGTGTGGAAATGAGGTATTTTGAAAAGGGTTTTGATTTTTTAATGTGGGTATGGGTCTTTGGTTGATTGGTATGGGTTGACCATGAGTTTTCCATCACCACCCACACCAATCTCCCTCCATTCTCTGCTGGAAATCCGCAGCTCTCCCTCTTCATTTTTTTTTCTTTCCATTTCCTTCAAAATTCCATCATATTGCTCCAAAATTCCAATTTAAACCTCACAAATTAACCCCCATCCTTCATTCCATTCTCCTTAGCCTTTCTTGCTTGGATCATGGTGCTATGAAGCCATCTTTGGAGGCATCTTGTTCTTGCTAGATCTCTAGTGTGAGGTATAATTTCTAATCTAAGGTTAATTTGTAGTTAAAGTGTGCTAACTAGAACTTGCATGTTGTGTTAGTGTTAAAATTATAGCTAAATCCTAATCTAGTTTTTTTCTAGTTCATGGTTTGAAATTAAACTAGGGTTTTAGAAATATTTAGTAGGTTAATTAAATCTATTTTGTTATCTAGTTGTTTTGCTAACCTAATCTAAGAGGTTAACTTGCTAATTGGGCTATAAACTAGTGTTAATTTAGGGTTTTTCATGTATAGTTTGGATTAAGATTGCTAGTTATGAAATTCTAGAAAGGTTTTGTTTATGGAAAATGTGTTTTGAAGCATGGTAAATGGGTTAAATTGAGTGTTGTGGCTAGCTAGTTGTGTGGATTGTAGGATTGTGCGATGATGTGAGCACTTTATCGCAAATACGCGATGTTTGCACGAATTTGGAATTTTTAGTGCTTACTAGGTTTTTATAAAAATATTGTGATGAATTATTTGCGATATCTTGATGATATTTTTGGCATATCCTATGACATTTAGGATGTGTGAGTGCGGTTTTTTTTGAGTGAGCGGGTTTTAGCTTTGCCGGGAGACCAAATCGACGATTTAGTTAGTTTTTGTGATTTTCGCGTGTGTTCCGCGCAGCTTGTGCACGTTGTACCTAGCTTGTGAACGTTAGTATTTTCGTTTGGGATTTGCGTCGTTCTTGATTTGTAACCTATGTTTGGTATTGATGTAAATTCCAGGTTCGGTCGCGGAGACGTCAGACGCGGCACGAAAGGGGAAAGCGGTGATTGGACGTGGTTAGCTAGGGATTCCGGTGAGTAGATTTAACATCTACGGGGGACTATCGTTTGGATGGCGCAAGTCTCCCGATAGTTTAAGCAGTTAAGATTTTAGTGATATTAGTAACTACATCCATGCCTTATTTGACCTACATATGCGAACCCATTCTATTGGACACCTGCACCATTGCCAGGGTTTTTATATGCAGCACGAGCACTATTCATGCTTACACACACGCCCTGGTAATTGCCATGCCACCACACTAGATAACCTATAATTTGAAACCTTTTACTATAATTGATGCTTAAACCTGTGCTATTGCCTTTAATTCCTTAAAATGAAATCATAAGATTGCTAATCATGTGCATGTACCTCATCATGTTATTTGTTCATGCCTAGTCTATCAATCATACATCGCAACTTGATTATTGATACCATATGCATTCATTATCATTGGCATATGCATTTATGAGGATTTCTTGAGATTTTGTGATATTTCTGGATTTCGGGGGAAAGCCGCAAAATTTCTAAACTTATTATATTTTTAAAATATGTAAATTGCGGTTTTCTAGTGATGTAAGTGTCGTCCACCATGAGTTTGCTGTGGTTTTCGAGACCCGTTTCGAGGAGTTGGATTAACCGTCTCGGGTACATGGTGGGCCCGGTATGGTACCCCGGGGCAAGAAGCTCGTGTTGCTGACGATGAGCCTGGCAGGGGGCGGATTACCTACCGGTGACTGTTTGGGACGGTGGATATCCAGAGGATACCGACCGTGGCCGCGAGATGTTGAGATAGTGATATTGAGATGGGTCAGCCGGATGGCTGAGGCCAGAGATACTATGACATGGATATATGAGATTTGTGATAGTTTTGAGGTGTCGTTGCTGGACACAGGTTCTTGTTGATTCTATTGGTATTGTGCTGGTATTTCAAAAGAGATTACTAAAGGAAAAACATGATTCTTATACTTACACATTCAGATCATGAGTTGATTCACATTGCATTCATACCTGCTAGTATATTCATATTGCATACATACCTGCTATTATGTCCTGCCATACCTGTATTATAGATGCTAGGATGCTTGTGTGCATACTTGCGATAGCCTCTATAGATGTTATTTATTACTCACGAGTTGGCAAATCACCCCCGTTGTGCCACAGTCTTTTGCAGGTCCGCTCCGTCAGCACAGTAGCGGCGGGCGCACCGCTTCTTTTGCCTCTCTTGCCAGGACTCGAGGTTTTTGCTCGTAGGTGGGTTGTATTATTATTTTTGTACCATCTTGTATATTCTTTGTATCTAGAGTACTCCATCTACTGTATCTACCAGTATTGTTGTATATTGACCTAGAGATGAGACTGTGAGATTTGTGGACTTTTTTTTATGCTGTATTTTGGGGTCGAGCTCACTTGAGTCGACATGCGGTTTTTCTTATGCTTCCTTATGTTTATTTTGCATGTTGTTGTTTTATATTGCGTAGGATTTGTGACCGCCTTGTGGCGAAGAGCTAGCTCCCGCTTGGGGATGCCTTATTTGTTGTAGAGATATATATTCTTGTTGTACCCATTTTGGGGGCCAGTATTTACAAAGGAGACTCTGCCGAAATTTTCGGAAAAATTGATATTGTTTTTAAAAAGGGTTGATATGACTTATTTGATAAACTCGCTTTCAATTGATTGGTTTTTCTTCACTCTTTTGCTTATTTGGTTTTGGTTTCTAGGCTTTGGCTCACTTATTTTACGGACGTCTTGAGACGTCTCATAAATTTAAGTGCCAGTCACGTTCCGTACCCTGCGGGTCGTGACAAAGTTGGTATCAGAGCGAGATTTTACCTTTTTGAGTGTAGGATGACCCTTGGTAGATGGAGTAAGTGACTTAAGTAGGGTAACGTAGCGTGTGTATGTCCGCGGCATACTTGCGATACGGTACTCCGCCTAAGTGACTTTAGGATATATTTGCTTGAAATTCCTTCTTCAATTCCGTGTATCCTATGATTCTATTGCACTGTTCTTATTATCCTTTTTCCTGTACCAGCCACTATGCCGCCGAAGGCTACGAGGGCATAGAGGGCTGCCGCCCGAGACGAGATTCGAGCTGGCTCATCCGAGATTAGGACTGAGCAGGGTGGTATGCCTACGCCGCAGGGACAGACCGATCCACCTTCCCCAGGCCGTATGGATAGGCTTGAGACTGGTATGGAGGAGTTGCGACAGATGATGGGGAGTATGCAGGAGCTACGTCAGATGGTAGGATCCCTAGTTGCAGCCAGTCGTACACCGAGGCCGGATGACGTACCTACTACATCCCAGACTACTATGATACCTGCTCCTACTACTACCGCCGTGACCATTCCGGTTTCACTACAGGATTTCATGAGGCTGAGACCTCTAGTATTCACCGGCACCGAGGCAGCGGAGGACCCACAGACGTTCCTTGACAGTTTAGCCAGGATCTGCCGTTCGCTGAGATGTTCGGATGATCGATGGGTGGAGCTTGCGAGTTTCCGTCTAGAGGGTCTCGCGCAGATATGGTGGGAGTCAGTCTTGAGAGGTCGAGCTGCAGGTTTACCGCCTATGACTTGGGCCGAGTTTACAGCGGTCTTTCTAGCTCGTTTCCTCCCAGAGAGCATTCGTGACGCCAGAGCTCGTAGCTTCGAGGCCTTGGTCAAGACACCTGGGATGACGGTGTCTGAGTATGACGTTCAGTTTACACAGTTGTCCCGATATGCCCCGTACCTGGTAGATACCGAAGCGAAGAGGGTGAAGAGGTTCATACAGGGACTTGATGCCCAGTTATATCTTGCCATTGGCGCCCAGCACTACGACACTTATTCAGCTGCTATAGATACGACATTACGGATGGAGGCACGCATATCACAGACTTCGGCCGTTTCTGGGCCGAAGAGGATTCGCACCGAGGTGCCGTCTCAGAGGCAGCGTGCCAGATTCTTTCCGAGGGATGGGCCCGGCAAAGGATTTGGACGGGGACAGTTATATGGTTCATATCCCCAGGGACAGCAGCCGTCGCCAGGGTGTTTTGGGTGTGGGAGTCCGCACCATCTTGTCAGAGACTGTCCGACGAGACGACAGGGAGCGGCGACAGTTCCGCATGTGACCCTACCACCATCACCACCCCTCCTCAGAGAGCCCTACTTCCTACCACAGGCGATGCTCCACGCCAGTTAGGTGCACCCAGAGGCCGTGGACGCGGCGGTCCTGTTCAGAGAGGACGAGGAGGCAGAGGCCGAGGTCGAGGTCAGCCCGCTATCGGTGGAGGACAGGCCCGAGTATTTGCTTTGACACCGCAGGATGCACAGGCATCCAATGCCATTGTGACAGGTACCTTGCCAGTTTGCTCTTTCGACGCACGGGTATTATTCGACCCAGGTTCCACACATTCGTACGTATCTACACACTTTGCACCGATGTTGGGCCGTGAGTCGTCGTCGTTAGATCATCCGCTTGTTGTTATTACTCCGGTAGGCGAGTCGTTTGTCGCTCGTTTTGTATTTCGATTGTGTTCCGTTCGTATCGGGGAGAGGGATTCATCGGTTGATTTGATTCTCCTCGATATGTTGGACTTTAATGTGCTTCTGGGCATGGATTGGCTAGCCACTTGATATGCTTCGGTAGACTGCCGTGAGAAGGCAGTCAGATTTATCTTTCCGGGAGAGCCAGTCCTTGTTATTCAGGGAGACCGCAGCGTCACCCTTCCCAGCTTGATTTCGTCTCTTCGCGCTGGTCAGCTCTTGCGGAAGGGATGTCAGGGATTCTTAGCATATATTTGTGATACTCGAGCTGCAGAGGTTCCGTTGGACCGGGTCCCGGTTGTTTGTAAGTTCCCTGATGTTTTCCCTGATGAGCTACCTGGGCTACCACCTGAGCGCGACGTTGAGTTCTGCATCGATTTGATTCCCGGCTCGGGGCCTATTTCTATATCGCCTTATCGGATGGCCCCGGCAGAGCTTCGAGAGCTGAAGGATCAGTTGCAGGATTTGTTAGATAAGGGGCTTATTCAACCTAGTGTTTCTCCGTGGGGTGCTCCGGTCCTGTTTTTCAAGAAGAAGGATGGAAGTTTGCGCTTATGTATCGACTAACGCCAGCTGAACAAGGTTACCGTGCGGAACAGATATCCGTTGCCACGCATTGATGATTTGTTCGACCAGCTTCAGGGTGCGGGGTATTTTTCGAGGATCGACTTGCGATCAGGATACCAACAGCTGCGAGTTCGACAGGAAGATATACCGAGGACAGCTTTCCGCACGCGCTACGGCTACTATGAGTTTTTGGTGATGTCGTTCGGACTCACCAACGCCCCAGCAGTATTCATGGATTTGATGAACCGTACATTCAGGCCGTATCTTGACTTGTTCATCATCGTGTTTATCGACGATATCTTGGTGTACTCCCGGAGCAAAGAGGAGCACGAGCAGCACTTGCGGATTACGTTACAGACTCTGAGGGAGCACCAGCTGTTCGCAAAGTTCTCCAAGTGTGCATTCTGGCTGGACAGCGTCGGATTCTTCGGTCACGTGATTACGAGAGACGACATATGTGTGGACCCGAAGAAGATTGAGGCTGTTCAGCAGTGGCCCCGACCTACATCGGTTACTGAGATCCGTAGTTTTCTAGGCCTGGCGGGCTACTACAGGCGTTTTGTTCATGACTTCTCCCGTATAGCTGCACCTTTGACCGGTTTGACCCGGAAGGGAGTTCCTTTCGTTTGGACAGAGGAGTGCGAGCGCAGTTTTCAGCAGCTACGGACTTGTTTGACTACGGCGCCAGTATTATCTTTGCCTTCGGGATCAGGCGGATTTGTGGTCTACTGTGATACTTCGCGAGTGGGGTTAGGATGCGTATTGATGCAGCATGGCCGGGTGATCGCATATGCTTCTCGGCAGTTGAAGAAGCATGAACAGAACTACCCCACTCACGATTTGGAGATGGCTGCAGTGGTCTTTGCACTGAAGATTTGGCGACATTACCTATATGGCGAGTCGTGCCAAATATTCACAGACCACAAGAGCTTAAAATACATATTTCAGCAGCGAGACCTGAACCTCAGACAACGTCGTTGGATGGAGTTGGTGAAAGACTACGGCTGCGAGATCTTATATCACCCAGGCAAGATGAATGTAGTGGCAGATGCTTTGAGCAAGAGGCCCGGGGGTAGTCTATCCTTTTTGCGCGCAGTGCAGAGGCAGTCGTCAGCAGATTGGCAGATTTTATGCGACAGCCGAGTTGAGTTCGAGTTCACTCAGACAGGGGGACAACTCGCGCATGTTCGTGCACGCCCACAGTTGCTTGACCGTATATATGAGGCACAGCGCAGAGACGATCGTTGCTCAGAGATCATGGCACAGATGGGACATGGCAGATTTTTCGAGTTCGTGATTGATGATCAGGGAATTTTACGATATGGATCTAGACTGTGCGTACCAGATGCTGATGGATTGCGGCACGGCATTCTTGAGGAGGCACACCGATCAGTGTATAGTGTCCACCCCGGTTCCACCAAGATGTACCATGATATGAGAGAGACCTACTGGTAGGACGGGATGAAGAGGGACACTGCGGAGTTTGTATCGAGATGCCTGACTTGTCAGCAAGTCAAGGCCGAGCACCAGAGGCCCGCAGGAGAGCTACAGCCGTTACCCATTCCAGAGTGGAAATGGGAGCAGATTTCGATGGATTTCGTTGTGGTTCTACCCAGGACAAGTCGAGGGTATGACTCCATCTGGGTGATCGTAGATCGATTGACGAAAGCGGCTCACTTCCTGCCAGTGAAGACCACTTTCAGCTTCACTCAGTATGCCCAGCTTTACATCGACGAGATCGTGCGGTTGCATGGCGTACCGACTTTTATCGTGTCAGATCGAGGCACCCAGTTCACCAGCCGACTTTGGCAGAGACTTCAGGAGGCTTTGGGCACTCGTTTGAGCTTCAGCACAATGTTTCATCCGCAGACCGACGGACAGTCAGAGCGGACCATTCAAACTCTCGAGGACATGCTCAGAGCGTGCGTTTTAGACTTCGGCGGTAGCTGGGATCGTCATTTACCGTTAGTGGAGTTCTCCTACAACAACAGCTTCCAGGATACTATTCAGATGGCACCTTTTGAGGCATTGTATGGGAGGAGATGCAGATCGCCCGTTTGTTGGACAGAGCTCAGCGAGAGCAGTATATTGGGGCCGCAGCTTGTTGAGGAGACGACAGTGAAGATACAGTTGATTCGAGACCGGATGAGAGCAGCTCAGAGCAGGCAGAAATCGTATGCAGACAGGTGCCATCACAGGCTAGAGTTCGCAGTTGGCGATCATGTTTTTCTGAGGGTCTCTCCGATGAAGGGCGTGATGCGATTTGGGCGAAAAGGAAAGCTTAGTCCCAGATTTGTGGGTCCCTTCGAGATTCTCGAGCGTGTCGGCGCAGTTGCATATCGTTTGGCTCTTCCACCTAGCTTTCTCGATGTTCACCCCGTCTTCCATGTTTCGATGCTCCTCAAGTACCTTCACGACCCTTCGCATGCGATTCAGCACCCGACAGTCCAGCTAGAACGCGACCTTTCTTTTGCAGAGTAGCCGGTGACCATCCTAGATCGGCAGGTGAATAAGTTGAGATCGAAAGTTATACCGACCGTCAAGGTCCTTTGGCGTGGCCCGAGCAGCGAGGAGGTCACCTAAGAGACCGAGGGCGAGATGAGGAAGAAATATCCCCATCTCTTTGAAGGTACGCGTAGTTATATTTTTAAATTTGGGAAACGAATTTCTTTAAGGGGGAAGATTGTAGCACCTTGAAAAGTCGTTTTGGTGTTTTCCTGAAAATCGGTGAAAATTCGGTATTTTTCCGTAAACCGTCTTTTTTGTTATTTTGCAGTTTAGGACTAATTATACCTAATTTGGATAGGTAATTGCTAGTTTTTAGTAGCTAATGAGTTACTTATTAATTTTTGGTCATTTAAATTTTTTTCCCTATTTTTCAATTTTTTAATATTATTTTAAGCCGGTAAGAAAATACATTAAATTAGCGATAAATACAAATTTCTTTGGGCTAATTTTAATCTTTAAAATCATGTTAATTAAAATATAGTTGTAATATAAAATTTTAGTATTTTATTTTAAGTTTTAACTAATTTTTATTATGGAAAACGAAATTTATTGAATTTAAGCTAAAACTTGCAATTTTGGACTTGTAGGGGGTCTTTTTGCATAATTTTTTTTTTGTAAAACCCCATTCACTCTTCCGTCACCCCTAGGCCGTCCCACTTTCAGCAGCACAAGGAAAATTTCCTTACCTCCTTTGACTTTTTATTATGTGTGGAAATGAGGTATTTTGAAAAGGGTTTTGATTTTTTAATGTGGGTATGGGTCTTTGGTTGATTGGTATGGGTTGACCATGACTTTTCCATCACCACCCACACCAATCTCCCTCCATTCTCTGCTGGAAATCCGCAGCTCTCCCTCTTCATTTTTTTTCTTTCCATTTCCTTCAAAGTTCCATCATATTGCTCCAAAATTCCAATTTAAACCTCACAAATTAATCCCCATCCTTCATTCCATTCTCCTTAGCCTTTCTTGCTTGGATCATTGTGCTATGAAGCCATCTTTGGAGGCATCTTGTTCTTTCTAGATCTCTAGTGTGAGGTATAATTTCTAATCTAAGGTTAATTTGTAGTTAAAGTGTGCTAACTAGAACTTGCATGTTGTGTTAGTGTTAAAATTATAGCTAAATCCTAATCTAGTTTTTTTCTAGTTCATGGTTTGAAATTAAACTAGGGTTTTAGAAATATTTAGTAGGTTAATTAAATCTATTTTGTTATCTAGTTGTTTTGCTAACCTAATCTAAGAGGTTAACTTGCTAATTGGGCTATAAACTAGTGTTAATTTAGGGTTTTTCATGTATAGTTTGGATTAAGATTGCTAGTTATGAAATTCTAGAAAGGTTTTGTTTATGGAAAATGTGTTTTGAAGCATGGTAAATGGGTTAAATTGAGTGTTGTGGCTAGCTAGTTGTGTGGATTGTAGGATTGTGCGATGATGTGAGCACTTTATCGCAAATACGCGATGTTTGCACGAATTTGGAATTTTTAGTGCTTACTAGGTTTTTATAAAAATATTGTGATGAATTATTTGCGATATCTTGATGATATTTTTGGCATATCCTATGACATTTAGGATGTGTGAGTGCGGTTTTTTTTGAGTGAGCGGGTTTTAGCTTTGCCGGGAGACCAAATCGACGATTTAGTTAGTTTTTGTGATTTTCGCGTGTGTTCCGCGCAGCTTGTGCACGTTGTACCTAGCTTGTGAACGTTAGTATTTTCGTTTGGGATTTGCGTCGTTCTTGATTTGTAACCTATGTTTGGTATTGATGTAAATTCCAGGTTCGGTCGCGGAGACGTCAGACGCGGCACGAAAGGGGAAAGCGGTGATTGGACGTGGTTAGCTAGGGATTCCGGTGAGTAGATTTAACATCTACGGGGGACTATCGTTTGGATGGCGCAAGTCTCCCGATAGTTTAAGCAGTTAAGATTTTAGTGATATTAGTAACTACATCCATGCCTTATTTGACCTACATATGCGAACCCATTCTATTGGACACCTGCACCATTGCCAGGGTTTTTATATGCAGCACGAGCACTATTCATGCTTACACACACGCCCTGGTAATTGCCATGCCACCACACTAGATAACCTATAATTTGAAACCTTTTACTATAATTGATGCTTAAACCTGTGCTATTGCCTTTAATTCCTTAAAATGAAATCATAAGATTGCTAATCATGTGCATGTACCTCATCATGTTATTTGTTCATGCCTAGTCTATCAATCATACATCGCAACTTGATTATTGATACCATATGCATTCATTATCATTGGCATATGCATTTATGAGGATTTCTTGAGATTTTGTGATATTTCTGGATTTCGGGGGAAAGCCGCAAAATTTCTAAACTTATTATATTTTTAAAATATGTAAATTGCGGTTTTCTAGTGATGTAAGTGTCGTCCACCATGAGTTTGCTGTGGTTTTCGAGACCCGTTTCGAGGAGTTGGATTAACCGTCTCGGGTACATGGTGGGCCCGGTATGGTACCCCGGGGCAAGAAGCTCGTGTTGCTGACGATGAGCCTGGCAGGGGGCGGATTACCTACCGGTGACTGTTTGGGATGGTGGATATCCAGAGGATACCGACCGTGGCCGCGAGATGTTGAGATAGTGATATTGAGATGGGTCAGCCGGATGGCTGAGGCCAGAGATACTATGACATGGATATATGAGATTTGTGATAGTTTTGAGGTGTCGTTGCTGGACACAGGTTCTTGTTGATTCTATTGGTATTGTGCTGGTATTTCAAAAGAGATTACTAAAGGAAAAACATGATTCTTATACTTACACATTCAGATCATGAGTTGATTCACATTGCATTCATACCTGCTAGTATATTCATATTGCATACATACCTGCTATTATGTCCTGCCATACCTGTATTATAGATGCTAGGATGCTTGTGTGCATACTTGCGATAGCCTCTATAGATGTTATTTATTACTCACGAGTTGGCAAATCACCCCCGTTGTGCCACAGTCTTTTGCAGGTCCGCTCCGTCAGCACAGTAGCGGCGGGCGCACCGCTTCTTTTGCCTCTCTTGCCAGGACTCGAGGTTTTTGCTCGTAGGTGGGTTGTATTATTATTTTTGTACCATCTTGTATATTCTTTGTATCTAGAGTACTCCATCTACTGTATCTACCAGTATTGTTGTATATTGACCTAGAGATGAGACTGTGAGATTTGTGGACTTTTTTTTATGCTGTATTTTGGGGTCGAGCTCACTTGAGTCGACATGCGGTTTTTCTTATGCTTCCTTATGTTTATTTTGCATGTTGTTGTTTTATATTGCGTAGGATTTGTGACCGCCTTGTGGCGAAGAGCTAGCTCCCGCTTGGGGATGCCTTATTTGTTGTAGAGATATATATTCTTGTTGTACCCATTTTGGGGGCCAGTATTTACAAAGGAGACTCTGCCGAAATTTTCGGAAAAATTGATATTGTTTTTAAAAAGGGTTGATATGACTTATTTGATAAACTCGCTTTCAATGGATTGGTTTTTCTTCACTCTTTTGCTTATTTGGTTTTGGTTTCTAGGCTTTGGCTCACTTATTTTACGGACGTCTTGAGACGTCTCATAAATTTAAGTGCCAGTCACGTTCCGTACCCCGCGGGTCGTGACATCTACTCTGGTATATCAATGCCCCGTCTCGATATACTTACGACTAGGGGCTTTCCAGGATATGCTTATAGACTACAGATGTCCCACTAGTATGATCTCTATCATAATCACTGTAGTCAAGCCGATATTCTCAGGGATTTATCAGCATGTATGAATGAATAAAAGCATGATCAAATCAACATGTCAGATAAAGAAGAACCAGATAGCATACTATCATGTCGAGCAAGAATGCTTACTGAATATATATATACATGTATAGATACATCCACTATCATATAATGGCCTCTAGGGAATACACATATCCAACAGCTATTACACAAAGTCCCTGTCCAGGGCAAGCATGATTTACTGGTAGGTACTCCGGTAGTTTCTCAGGGTGTTTTGGACTGTACTTTGACATGACTTATACCACTATTAGGGGTCTGACGTTTACGGTCCCCCTAGGCCCGACATGCGATACTCTTAGACGAATAGACCGGACTGTACGGAGATTGTCACATTCATGCTCAGTAGGAGTTCAGATGGATTTTCCTCATCGGCCTTCTTATCGACATCTGCCTGGGGACCGTTACGTACAGCTAGTACCGCTTGCGGCCTGTGGTTAAACCCACTGCCAGCGTAGTGTCGAGTCTTTAGAGTCCCACACAGAGAGTTTCCTAGCTTCGGGCGAAACGAGTAGAGGTCGTATGGTTTTACGACAGGGTTCGATCACATACGTGTACTTATGCACGTGTAGTGTTTGAGCAGACAATACTAGTGGGCTTTGGTTTAAGCCGGATCCTAGTATTTGATTATTGGATTAGCTTCGTTTCATAGTATTCATGTTTTTCGGAACACGGATGCGGGTATGTATATACGGATGATAGGGGGTATAGAAGGAGACATCTCATTAGGGTTTTGACCATTGACTTGGTCAAAACAAAAATGAGGTGGAGAAAAGATATTGTTATTTTTGGTAAATGATAATTTGTGGCATGGCTACTTGGATTGACCATTTGACTTGGGTTGACCTTTTGACTCTAGATATTTTGATAAGATATTTTTGACCTAGATATTTTGAGGAGATATTTTTGTTGTGCCTTGCTTGTGGTCATATCAAGCTAGCCATTCTATTTTCTATTATCATTATCTCAAATACTTTCTCTTTCCTCAAGCTTGCTCTCTCCTTCTTCCTCTCAAAAACCCTAGTGTATCATGTGTTGATAATCAAGGGTTAATGAGACTTAGCTACCCAAAATCACACTCTACTCATTCTAGGTTACTTAGTTTAGCACACCAAGTGATCTAGTTGCCTCAACTTGGAGGTTTAGCTCAAGGTTGGAACTCTCGGGTGGATCTTCTACGACTTCGAGAAGCCGACGAGGAGGTGCTTTCCATTTCCACTCCAAGGAGCTTGCGAGGTGAACGAGGACAGCGGGGATGCAAGAAGGACTTGGAACTTTAGGTATAATCTTCTAACATAGTAGATAATACCTCTAGCTAGTTTGTTAGTTATGGTTTAGCTAAGATCTTGGTGTTAAAGTTGATGTTACCTTGTTGTAAAAATCGTTTTTTACCCGTTCCGCCTCCCCGCAGACCCGTGGGGTGTGTAACGTCGACTTACAGTGGTATCAAAGCCGACTAAACCATAGCTAACAGTTTAAACGACAAGTTAAACTACGAAACCGAAATAACCCAAAAATATCGAAGCGTAGATTCATGTTTCTGTCGATTTTTCACGAGACTCTAAAAATTATTTTAGTAACTGCAGAGTACTCTTTGAACTGTAAAAAGACCACTCACTAAAAATGAGACATTTCCACCCAAAATTGGCCGGCCACAATGCCCAAAAATCCGGCGAGCTCGGTCCAATTTGAGGGAAATGCTTCGTATTTTGGTGTGTGGCTTTGTGACTTGGATTTAGGGCTTCAGGAGTTGTTTGTTTTTGCCAATTTTGATTTTACTGTAAATTCATTACTGTGGCAAATACCGGGTGTTTTGAAGTCACAGTTTAATGTCGTTTAATGTTTCAAGTTCTGTTAAATGTGTTTGTAAACTTCCGCTAATTGCTATATGTCGGTTAGTTGGGGGTTGCACATTTCTGTGATGATTATTTTGGTTTGTGTATATGAACTTATTGGATCGTCGTGATGAATAGCCGGGGATGTGAGATGAGGGTTTTCATTCTTTCATTCGATATAAAATTTGTAAAGTGATGTAATATTATTTTTGCGGGGAACATCCGGGTTGAGGTTGTAGCCACTGTTGTATTATTTCTTTTACTGTTTTTGCTCCTAGGATAGACCCAAGGTGGGGTGCACAAACTACCGGGTATTTTGAAGAGCCGAGTGGCCTACTCACTTTGTTGAGAGAGGTTGCTTCACTTTGGGTATTTGGCGGGTAGTTTTCCTCACCCGTAGGCGTCTAGGGTATGGTTTGGCTATTCATCACGACCGTGGAATCCGTCTTTCGTTACAGGCTCAAAGGAAACGCAGATTCCTAGTATATCCAATGTGTTTATCTGTGATCTGGAATGCCTATCATTGCGTCTGACGAATGTATATATCTATATATGATATCTAGTAGACGTTGCTTATGTTTTGCATCCGCGCTAGTCCAGCCCCCACTCTGTCGTTAGTTAAGTAATCTAACGGGTGATGACGGGGCCCCGTGGCGAATGCGGATGGCATAAGCGTACGTTGTATTTTCGTTGTTTTCTGCAATGGTAGGATTAATTGATTGGACTGCATTAAATTAATGCTAAGCAAACAAACCAAAGTTGAATCATTGGAACAATTCAAAACCACTCGGTTCTTTCAAAACAGCAAAACTTTTAAAATGCGGAGCTTAAACCACTCATTTTAAAAGCTATCAGGTTCCTTCGATTATATCAAGTTCACTACGTTCACGGTTTTTCCAAAACCATTCGTAGCCCTCCGTCATTTCATATGAATATTCAATAGTATTCAAGCTATGTTTGTTGACCTTCGTCAAGGCATAGTGATTGGTAGTTGCTGGGTGTTCATATATAGCATAGATAGATGCCTTGGTTTGGGACAGTCGTATTACCTTGTTGACCTTCGTCAAGGGTATATATGGGTGGGTTCAAATTAACCTGGACAATGATGGGTAGAACTTGACATGTGACTTATGATTTGTTGACCTTCGTCAAGGTCATAAGAGCATGGGGCAAAAATCCACATCGGGAGTTTCTAAAGAAACTGAAACTTGCTAGTGTTGCATACCATTTGGAGTTTGATAATGTTGGTAGGATTCCTTCAGCATTATCACACAATGATATTTGGATCCCGATCCTACTGTGAGTATCCGCTACTCCTCGCGAGATTTTTTTACTTAACGATCAATGCTATAAACCAAGTAGGTGTCTAGAACGGTGTTAGCGGGGCTACGCCTCCAGGGAAAAGAGATTATTTAATTAAGGAACTTCACGAAAGCATCGTAAAACCTCCCTCGAAGTACCAACACTAGCCTGGCCGAACGGTTAAGCAAGAATTGTACGGTGAGATCAATCCTGACTAATTCTTCTTTTATGGTTGGAGGAAGGATTCGAGAAACAGTGGGAGCCATCCTGTTTAGATAAATTAAAAACCAATCTAAACTTGCAAGAGCATCATGCTAAAGTGTTTTCTTCTCTCTCTCCTACAGCGACCCAGTGACCAGACATATGTTACATCTAGAAAATAAAATGACTGAATCTGACTATAATGACTGGCAAAGATCTGTCCAGATGTCCATTTCCTATGACAAGCTGGGACACCTCATTACTACTCAAGCCCCTGCTGTCCCAGGTCCAGTTTCCACCGTCACGGATAATGATATCCGTAAGACATCGGAAAAATACTGTGCGAATGCCAAGTGTCTCGTGTTGGCCTCAGTAGATGGTGTAAACCAGAGGCATCACGAGAAGATGGACTTAGCCTCCATCTTCCTCCTTAACAAAAAATTATATGGAGAGCAATCTCGTATCGCAAGATATGAGACCTCAAAGGAATTGCTTCAAGCGAAGTTGGATATCGGATCATCTGTAGGGGACAACGTCCTTACGATGACTAGCTATATTGATGAGCTCATGGACCTGGAGACCACGTTGGGAAACGGGTCATATGCTGACTTGTTTCTACAATCCCTACCATCTACCTTGGCCTATAGGAAGAAAGTTATACTTTCAGTTGAGGGCACCCTGAAGGAAACTAGGGTGACACCCACTCATCTTATTGGGGAATCTTCCTCTTCTGCATCCAAGGCGAAAGCAAAGGATGAGAAGAAGAAGACCTCCAGAAAGCTGATATGCAGTGTCAGGAAGGTAGAAGGAAAGGGAAGGGCAAAAGTTTCGGGACTAAAAGTAGGAAATGAGGGACGGTCCTATTATTACGGGAAAGGATATTGGCAAAAAGATTGTTTGGCTTGGAAAGCCAGTAGCCAGGATTCGAAGGACGTTGTGGCTTCGGCTTCGGGTGTGTTTGTAGTTGAAAACTATATGTCAATTAACCCTACTTCCTGGGTACTAGATACCGGATCGGGATCTCATATCTGTAATTCATTGCAGGCTTTATGAAACCGTAGAGTTATCAGGAAAGGTGATATGACTCTCAGGGTTGCTAACGGAATGAGCGTGGACACTGAATCCGTAGGGGAATATCACCTAGGATTAACAAGTGGCATATATTGATTCTACGTAACTGTTTATATGTACCTAGTCTAGCTTGTAATATTATATCTGTATCCTTACTTTTCTAAGGAAGGATATGATTTTACATTTGTAAGCGATGTGGTCCACATCCACCTAAATCAAGTTCTGATTGGGTCAGGCACATTAGAAAACGGAATATATGTATTAAATCAAGCTCAGGTTTTCAGTGTCCAGAACACACTTAAAAGAAAGACTCCGGAAACAAATCAGGCTTTCTTATGGCATTATAGACTGGGTCACATCAATGAAACACGGTTGACGAAGTTACATAGAGAGGGATATTTGAATCCGTTCGAATATCAGTCTTATGTTACTTGTGAATCTTGTCTCATGGGAAAGATGACAAAGATTCCGTTTACTGGACACGGAGTAAGAGCAAGCGAGCTCTTGGGACTCATACACAGCAATGTGTGTGGTCCAATGTCTACACATGTGCGGGGTGGTTATTCCAATTTCATTACTTTTACGGATGATTTCTCTAGGTATGTACATGTCTTCTTGATGAAGCATAAATCCGAGGCCTTTGAAAAATTCCGGGAATACAAGAATGAAGTGGAAAAACAAACAGGCAAAAGTATCAAGACACTGAGATCTGATCGAGGTGGTGAATACTTAAGTGCCGAGTTCCTGGGCTACTTGAAAGTGAATGGAATTCTCTCTCAGCTTACTCCTCCATACACACCTCAACACAACGGTGTATCAGAAAGGTGGAATCGAACTCTATTGGATATGGTTCGTTCCATGATGAGTAATGCTGAGTTACCGTGATCCTTCTGGGGTTATGCACTAGAATCAGCTGCATATCTTTTGAACAAGGTTCCAACCAAGTCTGTGCCTACCACACCATATCAGATGTGGAGTGGGAAGAAACCCTGTCTTAAGTACCTTAAGACATGGGGATGTCTAGCTTTTGTAACAAAGCAGCATGCGGACAAGCTCGAGGCACGCTCAGTGCTGTGTAAGTTTGTGGGATACCCTAAGAACTCTAGGGGTATATTTTCTATTCCGCAGAGGAACAAAAGGTTTTTGTTTCTCAGCATCCCCACTTCTTGGAAACTGAATTTTTAGAAAATCAGATAAGTGGGAGCGCAATAGAACTGGAAGAAATTCCAGAACCACAAGCTATTACTGAAAGCTTGGTGGAACCAGAAGTTTCAGGAGAACCGGACATCCCAGCGCCACTCCGCAGGAGTAGTAGGTAGTCTCATCCGCCCGAGAGATACTACAGTTTTCTTATAGACGGGGATCGAGAGGATTGCATCATTGACAATGATGAGCCTACTAGCTTCCAGCAAGCCATTCAGAGCGGCGACTCGGTAAAATGGCTGGATGCAATGCGGACCGAAATGGAGACCATGTACACCAACAAAGTATGGACTTTGGACATTGCTCCAGAAGGGGTAAAACCCGTAGGCTGCAAATGGATCTTCAGAAAGAAGAATTGTGTAGATGGACAGGTTGAAACCTATAAGGCTAGACTTGTTGCAAAGGGTTTTCGTCAAAGACCTAGTTTGGACTATGACGAAACCTTTTCTCCAGTGGCTATGCTCAAATCCATTCAGATCTTTCTTGCCATTGCTGCCTTCCACGATTATGAGATCTGGCAGATGGACGTAAAGACGGCTTTTCTAAATGGTAATTTGGAAGAGTGCGTCTATATGAATCAGCCAGAGGGTTTCATTCAGAGTGGGGGCAGCGGTAAAGTGTGCAAGTTGCTTAAGTCCATTTATGGACTAAAGCAGGCATCGTTGGAACATCTTTTTTGATGAGACGGTCAAGGAATTCGACTTTATCAAAAATCCAGATGAACCATGCATTTACAGTAAGAATGTAGGGAGAACTGTGGTATTCCTCGTCTTGTATATGGATGACATTCTCTTGATAGGAAATGACATTCCTACACTGCAGTCAGTCAAAGGATTCTTGTCACAGAGGTTCTCCATGAAGGACCTGGGTGATGCCTCCTACTGTGGGGTTCCTAGGCACTCTCAAGAGGTCTCACAAGGCATCAACCATGCCAATTTCAAAAATTACGGTGCCGAGAAACCCTAGACTACGGATCGTTAGCAAGATGTCTAGGCGAAACAAGAAACTAGTTTACAATTAAACTAAAAGAACGGAAATACAACCTTTGTAGATCTGTTTCTCCACCTCCATAGCTCCATGAAGAAGTCCTCTCCGCTGTACAAATCCGATCTTGGACTCTCGCGTTAGCTTCATCGGAGAATGGACGGGCTAGGTCATCGACGACGATGCTGAAGATGATCTACGTCGAGGCATCGCTAGATCAAGCTCCAACTTCACCAAGTCCAAAAACTTGTGAAGAAAACACACTCTAATACTTGGCAAGAGGTAGAGGATGAAGAAATAGGAAGTGGGTAGACTTTAGAATTGGATTTCTCACTCATTTTCATCAATCACCATTGATGGAATCAAGGTTCTTCATCTTGAAGAAGAAGAAGAAGATGATGATAATGTTATGATAAGTTATTTAGAAAATAGAAAATAAAAGAATACTTATCATAATCAACCATGGTCAAGTGTAGAGAATTGACTAAGGTTAGATGAATGGTTAGGGTTAAAGATGAAGACAAAGTGGTCACTTTGGTCAAAGCTTCATGAAGATTCAAGATGCAAACAAAGAAAGCCACCATTTTGTTTTCTTATCCATTTCTTTTTAATCCAATTAAAAAGATAAATGAATGAATAACAAAATAAAAACCCTAACCATTTACTTAACCAAGGTTTAATTCTTTACACAAACCCTAGCAAACATGTATCATCAAACATGATACATCCAAGTGCACAAAAGTATATCACATATACAACTTGTGAACTTCAAGTGAGAAAATCCATTTAAAGTGAACCAATACTAGTTAATGCAAAGTAATATATCAAATATATAATTATACATTAAATCATTAAATCAACACTTGATTCAATGATCCGGTCATGTCGCACACAACCGACTAGTATACAATGTATCGGCTTATCGAATCAACGCTTGAATCGATAACTAGGTTATATCGCATACAACCATTCGACACATTGATCGCGAGAATGAAATACAGTATCACATACACGCATTATTCTCGGTCCCGCACATATCTCATATGCGCTCCTATTTCGTTTCGCTTGAGCCAGGAAACCTCTGTGTAGGACTCTAAAGACTCGTCAATACGCCGGCAGCAGATGATGATCATATCAAACACCCACAAGCCGCAAGCGGTCTGCTAAACGTAACGGCCACCCGGGTATTGAGAGATCAGAAGATCGACGAGCAAGCCCGCTCACACTCCAGTGAATCCAACCAGTAACACTACCGTACAGTCCGGTCTCGTCGTCTGGTATGTCGCATATCTTGCCTAGGGGTGGTAAACGTCAGACCACAATAGCTCGATAAGTCGTGTCGATATGAGGTCTATAACAGTTCAAGAAACTACTGGTAACACTTACCAGTAAATCTCAGCAACCCTGGCCAGGGATTTCCGGTTATAGCCAATCGAACACAGCGCAACATCAACTCCCTATACCGGGAGAGACGAATCCCCTCCTATCGCTCATTGCCTCCATGTGATTCGGGACTGTACCCAAAAGCCACCGTTTTGCACGCCCTCTTGGACGTGGTAAGGTGGAAATCAAAGCACAGTGGGAACCACACAAGACTCTATGACGATCTCGGGTCAACAGACTACTCTGTACCAGTGTCACCTGAGAACTGCCATCTGACGTGAGGTATAATACCATCTGGGAGTTCTCGGCTAGTCCGTCCAGTGTACCCAGTCTCTACTGAGCACCCGTATATCATCTCTGATGTCAAACACCAATGGATATGGGATCATCCATCGCCCATTTGTATGGGTCGAGAAGGTACACGCTAGTCTACTCTGGTATATCGATGCCCCGTCTCAATACACCCACGACTAGGGACTTTGAAGGATGTACTTATGGACTACCATGTCCCCACTAGTATGATCCGCATCATAGTCCAGGTAGTCAAGCACACATCCTAAGGGCTTTACCAACATGTAATAGAGAGACAGCCTGTGTACACGTTAAGGTAAAGATCAACCAGATAGCATACTATCATGTCGAGCAAGAAAGTCCTCCCTATATATGTCCCAACATCCACTACAATATACATCCAGTGTACAGTAATGGCCTCTAGGGCATACATATAACTAACAATCTCCCACTTGCACTAGGGCCATCTGTAGCAGTGGTTGTAGTATCTCATACTCAACCATCCCATAAATGTCTCTCTCTGGGAATAGGCCTTCGTGAGTGGATCCGCCGTGTTGTCCTCTGAGTCTACTCTCCTAACCTCGATCCCTTAGAGATCAACCATCTCCATGATCAAGTGATACTGCCTTCGAGTATGTCTGGATCACTGATGGGACCTGCGTTCCTTGGCATAAGCCACAACACCATTGTCACACAATGGGAGGAACATAGTTCATCTCATGAACCAATATACACCCAAACAGCCTCTTTGGTAGCATCTTAAGTAGCGATGTATCCTGCCTTTATCGTCTAGTATGTCACGGTATCTAGCTTGGAACTCTTCCAACATACCGTCCCTCTACTGAGGATTAAGACAATGCCTGTGACAGACATTCAGTCGTCTTTATCACCCTGGAACACTTCCAGTGATTCTCCCCAGGATCGATTGATACCATCTCACTACAACTAGTGAGAATCCTAACATCCAATTAAATCTATCTCATAGATCCAAAACTCAGGATTTAGGAGGTATCATTTTGATCCTACACGGAGAATCTTTGTGATAATCGGAGATTGATCGAGCGTAGCATAGGAAACTCCTTCCCTATCAAGAGTATGTCATCCACGTACTCTACGAGGATCGTCACCATACTCCCTACTACCTTTTTGTTTATACAAGGTTCATCTACCATTTTGATGATGTCAACTTCTTTGACTAATTCATCAAAATAGATGTTCCAACTCCGCGATGCCTGCTTCATCTTATAAAGCATCTTGTGCACGTTTCCGCTGCTCCCACTGTCTACGAAGCCCTCTGGCTGTGTACTTATAGACGCACTCTTCTAAAACATCATTTAGAAAAGCAGTCATGACACCCAACCACCAGATATCGTAGTCATGGTGTGTAGCCGTGACAAGTAGGATCTGGATGGACTTAAGCATAGCTACTTGAAAAGGTTTCATCATTATCCACACCTGGTTGATGACGAAAACCTTTAACAAGTCTAGCTTTGAAAGTCTCAACTTTTCTATGTACACCAAGTAATCTTCTCAAGATATACTTGCTCCTGATGGGGATTTAACCCTTCAGATATAGCACCCAAAGTCCATACTTTGTTGGTGTATAAGGATTCCATCTCAGATCACTAAACATCCAGCCATTCTTACAGAGTCCCACTCTTGATGGCCAGTTCGAAACTAGTTGGGTCATCATCTCATGATGCATTCCTCGCTCCCACTGTCATAGAGAAACTGAAGTATCTCTCAGGTGGGTGAGGATCCCTACTAGATCGGCGGAGAGGCTGAGGTTCGTTGGATTCTACTGAATCCTTTGGTTCTATCAAATCATCAGCTGCAGTTTGTATAGCTGGAACATTTCCAATTCTACATAACAGATCTTGCCTCGAGCTTGTCCGGATTTTGCTTTTAGACATAGGCCGGACAACCCCAAATCTTAACTAACTTAAGATATGGGCTCTTCCCTTTCCATATCTCATATGAAGTGGTAGGCAACTGATTTGATCGTGACCCTATTCAATAGGTATGCAGCTTCATAAGTGCATAATTCCCAAAAGGAAATAGGTTACTCAGTAGTACTCATCATAGAGCACACCTTATCATATAGGGTGTAATTGCTCCGCCCCGATATACCATTGTGCTATGGTGTATACGGAGGAGTAATGCTGAGAGAGAATCTTCTTCTCCTTTAGAATAGTCCAGGATTGCCGTGCTCAAGTATTCTTCTCCTTGATCTCATCATAGGACATAATACTTAAACCCGTATTTTGGTTCTCTACTTCTAACTTATATTCTGTGAATATCTCAAAAGGTTCGGACTTGTGTTTCAACAGGAACATATGTCTGAATCTAAAGAGATCATCAGAGAATTTAATGAAGTACAAAGAACTGGTCCTGGCATATGTAGACAGGGGACCTTACATACATCAACATGTATCATCCCAAGAGTTCACTAACTCTTTCTCTGTTTCCAATAAACAGAGCTGTGGTCATCTTACCTTTGTGACATGACTGGCGTATTTCACAAGATGTAAATTCAAACTAATTTAAATATGCATCTTTATGCAACTTCAGCCAGTCGGGTCGCATTGATCTGACCTAGTCTACAATACCTCAAGAAGGATTCGTTCATTTCTGAACTCTTCCTCTTGTGTGTGTTCCATATACTAAGAACTGTAGTTTGATTTAGAACATTAATGCTTTTAGATAACATGCCTGAACCGATCAACTTTTGATATAGGAAATGTTCAAAACATTATCCAACAATACAAAATTTTATCGTTTCTTTACTAATAAAGAGACAGATATGATTTTGTATATCAGGTTCGGTATCTAATAACATTCGTTCAGAATCAATGTATTACAATACAGGGTGACAGTGACCAACAGACTTGGCTGCAACACTTGCCCCGTTTTCTGCCTCATGAAACTTATCACCCGTTCTCAGTTCTTTACCTATTTGTAGCCCATGTAACAGATTACATATCTGGGATCCTGATCTGGTATCATATACCCAGGACGTAAAGGACATTGAGAAACAGTTCTGTATAATGAACACACCCGAAGATGATGCATCAGCATGCACTCTCTTCGTTTGGGCGGCACGGGAATTCTGATATTTCCCAATTTCCTGCTCTGTCTTATAACAATTATAAGTAGGAGCGGGACCAACGTTCCCCAGCTCAGTATAACAAGCGGGTTCGGTCAATATTCCGTATTATTATCTTGATTAAGGCGTGATATGGTCGCTACCTGGAGAGAGAGAGAAGAAAACACTCAGCGTGCGCTCTTGCAAGAATAGATTGGTTATTATTTTATCTAATCAGGATGGCTCCCACTGCTTTTTATCAAATCTTCCTTCAAACCCTAAAAGGAAAGACTAGCCGGGATTAATTACACACTACAAGTTCGCCAATCTTTCAGCCAGGCCAGTGTCGGTACTTTGAGGGAGGTGCCCCGTGCTTTCGCACGAACCTAACTAATTAATGTAAACCTCATTTTCCCAGAGGCGTAACCCCGTTAACACCTTTATAGACACCTACTTGATCGGCTAATTGTAATGTATAAAACTCTCCCAGGAGTAACAATTACTCGCAGCGGGTATCGGTATCCAACTATCTCATAGAAGGTATGCAATCTCATTGCAAATTTCAACACTTGAAATTCCCCATAATATTTTGCCCCTAGCGTGCTATGACCTTGACGAAAGCCAACAAACCATAGCCCGCTAGTCAAGTTCAACCCGTACATTTCTTGATCGAATTAAATCCACCCGCACGACCCTTGACGAAAGCCAACAAGGCCGCACGACTACCCTAATCCAATCGCATCGTATGCTGGCAGATAAGCAGCATATAGCTACCGCACACTGCACCTTGACGAAAGCCAACAAATGCAGCACGAATACTATATACAACTTATCTGAAATGACGGAGGGCTACGACAGGTTTTTCTGAAAACCTATTGCGTAATGAACTTGATATCGTTGTAGAATCAAATGATTTTGAAATGGAGTGTTTTTGAGGCTTTTCTAGTTTTGCTAAAGGAGTCACTCCCGGTGAAGGGATCGTCGGTCCTTTCCTCGTCGAATGAGGTGCGGGATATATCATATATATCATTGTGCAAAGCAAAAACACTTAAAAGCAATCAAAAGACAAACCGAGTGTGTAGCATCTGCCAGTTATTGCTAAAGGAGTCACTCCCGGTGAAGGGATCTCGGTCCTTTCCTTATCGAATAAGGTGCAGGATATATCATATATACCGCTGTGCAAAGCAAGAACTGTAGCTACCTGTTTTATTTTGAAATTCGATTCTACAACATCTTTGGGTTTCTTTTATTTCATTAATCACATTAATGAAGTCCCATCATTTAAGTACCTAAACATCACAGATAAATACGACGTACACTTATGCCATCCGTATTCGCCTCGATGTCCCCTCGTGCACCGTTAGGTTAGGTAACTAACGGCAGAGCGGGGCAGGGCTAGCGCGGGTGTAAAACATAAGTAACGTCTATATAATATATCATATATACTATATACTGTATCTATCACTGAACATCACATGATCACATCACAGATATCGCAGCAGAAGAAACATATGAAATATTGGATATACTAGGACGTCCGTGTTTTCAATACGAGCCAGTATAAAACACGGATTCCACGGTCGTGATGAATATCCAAACCCACACTCCTAGACCCCTACGAGAGCGGCAAGCAACCCTACCAATTCTAGAGTTAGGAGACCCAGCCTCGACTCCTCGAGTTGGTCTCCCACTGGACTCCAGAACCCGGTTACTTGTGCCCTCCTCCTTGGGTCTATCCTAGTGCGGAAAAGTAAATAATATACAAAAGGTGACAACTTCCGCAACCTGGAAGTGCCCCAATAAAAGAATATTACATACAAGTTTTTACATGAATGAAAATGAAAAACACTCATCTCACATAAAAAACCCCGGCTATTCAAACACGACGATCCAATATAACATATCCAGCAACACATAACATCACATGTCATCAACGTAAGTAAACATGCATATCCCAATTGTCGTTGACATATAGCAACGGAACCGGCGATATCACATATTACACTTACGGTCACAGAAAAGAAAGTGTAAAACTACAACAGTTGGAATCCGCAACCACCTCAGACATTGTATGCCTGACCAAGTGAATTACTTAGACATCGCATGCCTAACAATTATAAACCCCGCATTTTAGTCTCAAAATCGAAAACTCTTTTCAATATCAAGTCGGGCAATTCAACAAGATTCCCGACATACTGATCGAATGCTCGTCGCAAACTTTAGTAGACGGTCGCACCCCCGATACCGTCGACGAAGTGCACCAAGGCGGAACACCGCTACCGGGAGCACCCGAACGGATGCTTTCGGTGACGGGGTTATCCTACAGTCACTTGGTCGGGGCAATGGAGTGAGGCTGTCTATTAAGTTTACCCGGCGAGTATCCGCGTACGCTACGTGATTGCGACGGACTTTTGATCACATCAAAATTCCGTGGCAACCGATCAAGTGAGACTAAAGTGCTATGTTTATAACATTCATTCAGTTATCACATAACTTTTTGTGAATTCCAATTATTGTATCCCATTCCGGATAAATAGAAAATGTCAAACTTTCCGATCGAACAATCGAACACCCAAGTTTTCTCGATATAGATCAACACATGAAACAAGTCTAAAAACATTCAGTTCGTGCCTCAGTACCAACGGTCCAGCCGTAGAAGGGTCAAGCCAACGCCTCACATGTGGCACGCCGTACTGCCCCAAACCCGAAGGTTCAAAGGGCAGTTCAAGACGGTCACATAATCGAGTTAAGGTTTGTTGTCTTCTAAAGGGTCCATTGCGTTACTTGCACTACTTAGAACGTCTTTAAACCACGGAAAAATCCAACACTTGGAAATTTCCCGACAGGGGAAAAATTGGGTATTTATATCCGGTCGAACTTTTTAACATATTCTAAAATTTATCCGGAAAGCCACACAGACAAAATTTGATAATCCGATCGAACATTCGAATCCCCAAAACAACCCTGAAAATTAAAACTCTGGAAAAAATATTAAAAATACCCAGGAAAACCAGAACTGATAACTAAGAATTAAGGTGCAAAATTCGATGCACAAAAAGACAAATTGGCCGCGGAATCGCCGCATAAAGATGCTCATGCCGCGGATCCGCGGCGATCTTATGGAATCAGGACCTCGAATTTTGCAGTAACCCTTATATCTTCCTGCTTATTTTTCTGAATATTTTTAATCTAGAAAAAACCACGATTTTAGAAAATGTCCAGAGAGCTATTTTGGGGTTAGGTTATCGGTTCGTCCGGCTTTCAAACTCCGTCTAGACTTCGCCTAAGGCTCTAGCTTGGCTCTGATACTACTGTGGGGTTCCTAGACACTCTCAAGAGGTCTCACAAGGCATCAACCATGCCAATTTCAAAAATTACGGTGCCGAGAAACCCTAGACTACGGATCGTTAGCTAGATGTCTAGGCGAAACAAGAAACTAGTTTATAATTAAACTAAAAGAACGGAAATACAACCTTTGTAGATCCGTTTCTCCACCTCCATAGCTCCATGAAGAAGTCCTCTCCGCTGTACAAATCCGATCTTGGACTCTCGCGTTAGCTTCATCGGAGAATGGACGGGCTAGGTCATCGACGACGATGTCGAAGATGATCTACGTCGAGGCATCGCTAGATCAAGCTCCAACTTCACCAAGTCCAAAAACTTGTGAAGAAAACACACTCTACTACTTGGCAAGAGGTAGAGGATGAAGAAATAGGAAGTGGGTAGACTTTAGAATTGGATTTCTCACTCATTTTCATCAATCACCATTGATGGAATCAAGGTTCTTCATCTTGAAGAAGAAGAAGAAGAAGATGATAATGTTATGATAAGTTATTTAGAAAATAGAAAATAAAAGAATACTTATCATAATCAACCATGGTCAAGTCTAGAGAATTGACTAAGGTTAGATGAATGGTTAGGGTTAAAGATGAAGACAAAGTGGTCACTTTGGTCAAAGCTTCATGAAGATTCAAGATGCAAACAAAGAAAGCCACCATTTTGTTTTCTTATCCATTTCTTTTTAATCCAATTAAAAAGATAAATGAATGAATAACAAAATAAAAACCCTAACCATTTACTTAACCAAGGTTTAATTCTTTACACAAACCCTAGCAAACATGTATCATCAAACATGATACATCCAAGTGCACAAAAGTATATCACATATACAACTTGTGAACTTCAAGTGAGAAAATCCATTTAAAGTGAACCAATACTAGTTAATGCAAAGTAATATATCAAATATATAATTATACATTAAATCATTAAATCAACACTTGATTCAATGATCCGGTCATGTCGCACACAACCGACTAGTATACAATGTATCGGTTTATCGAATCAACGCTTGAATCGATAACTAGGTTATATCGCATACAACCATTCGACACATTGATCGCGAGAATGAAATACAGTATCACATACACGCATTATTCTCGGTCCCGCACATATCTCATATGCGCTCCTATTTCGTTTCGCTTGAGCCAGGAAACCTCTGTGTAGGACTCTAAAGACTCGTCAATACGCCGGCAGCAGATGATGATCATATCAAACACCCACAAGCCGCAAGCGGTCTGCTAAACGTAACGGCCACCCGAGTATTGAGCGATCAGAAGATCAACGAGCAAGCCCGCTCACACTCCAGTGAATCCAACCAGTAACACTACTGTACAGTCCGGTCTCGTCGTCTGATATGTCGCATATCTTGCCTAGGGGTGGTAAACGTCAGACCCCAATAGCTCGATAAGTCGTGTCGATATGAGGTCTATAACAGTTCGAGAAACTACTGGTAACACTTACCAGTAAATCTCTGCAACCCTGGCCAGGGATTTCTGGTTATAGCCAATCGAACACAGCGCAACATCAACTCCCTATACCGGGAGAGACGAATCCCCTCCTATCGCTCATTGCCTCCATGTGATTCGGGACTGTACCCAAAAGCCACCGTTTTGCACGCCCTCTTGGACGTGGTAAGGTGGAAATCAAAGCACAGTGGGAACCACACAAGACTCTATGACGATCTCGGGTCAACAGACTACTCTGTACCAGTGTCACCTGAGAACTGCCATCTGACGTGAGGTATAATACCATCTGGGAGTTCTCGGCGAGTCCGTCCAGTGTACCCAGTCTCTACTGAGCACCCGTATATCATCTCTGATGTCAAACACCAATGGATATGGGATCATCCATCGCCCATCTGTATGAGTCGAGAAGGTACACGCTAGTCTACTCTGGTATATCGATGCCCCGTCTCGATACACCCACGACTAGGGACTTTGAAGGATGTACTTATGGACTACCATGTCCCCACTAGTATGATCCGCATCATAGTCCAGGTAGTCAAGCACAAATCCTAAGGGCTTTACCAATATGTAATAGAGAGACAACCTGTGTACACGTTAAGGTAAAGATCAACCAGATAGCATACTATCATGTCGAGCAAGAAAGTCCTCCCTATATATGTCCCAGCATCCACTACAATATACATCCAGTGTACAGTAATGGCCTCTAGGGCATACATATAACTAACACCTACATTCTGGGGATCCAGATCTATCGTGATAGATCTAAACGGATAGTAGGACTTTCACAGTCAAGGTACATCGACACCATACTGAAAAGATTCAGTATGGAAGATTCCATGTGCGGTAACCTACCGGCTTGTCACGGAATCACCCTCTCCAAAGAGATGTCTCCCAAGAATGATTTGGAAAGGGCTCGCATATCATCTATACCCTACGCATCTGCGGTAGGCTCTATAATGTATGCGATATTATGTACCAGACCAGATGTAGCATACGCATTGAGCGTTGTAAGTCGGTTTCAGTCGAACCCAGGGGAGAAGCACTGGATAGCAGTAAAGAACATTCTCAAGTACCTGAGAAGAACTAAAGAGATGTTCTTAGTTTATGGCGGAAAAGAACTCCAGATCGAGGCCTTTGCTGACTCCAGCTTCCAGAGTGACAAGGATGACTCCAAGTCCATGTAAGTCTACGGTAGCGCCCCGGCCGTCTAATAGACGCCAAATGCGGAACAAAAACTTTTACAACTGGCGCTATCGTGTACTATAACCCGGATCTGCCATTAAAGCTAAACAAACAAACTACAAAGTAGGTAGAAATGTTATACCGAGCGATCCGAGTCCCTCGGTCTTCAACCATCATCCCACGCTTTGTTGCGGCTGCTCCGATCTCCGCAATCTCCAGTCTTCTCGTCCAGGTGGCACCACGTCAACGGATCATTAAACGGGCTCCCGCCTCTGAACCGAGGCAACTCGATCATCAAGTTTGCTAAAAGAGATGACCAAGATTGATGTAGAGAATCAGTAGAACATTTTGTCTCACTTTGTCCAGAGCCGTGGACGAACGGTTAATGAAGTTGCCTTTTGGATCGGGTAAATGAGAAAATGAGTATACAAATTATCATGAACCTAAACTATATCTTTTTTTCCAACAACTATCACCCTTTTCAAGAGGGGCCAGCCACAATTTATAGGAGGGAGGTGAGTGTAGGAGAGAGGAGGGGGTGACCACAACATTAATGAAAGAATGAGTCATTTTAACCTTGTCACCAAAAACCATTAATGAACTAATGAATCATCAAAACACCTCACCAAATCATTAAATGCAATAAGTGACTCACTAATCCTAGTCACCACAACATGAAGCTTCCACTCATGACTCACCCTTAAGAAGAAAAGATAAATCCGCATTTAACCGAATGTTAAATACGGCCGATAGAAAACTGGAAACTGGCAACTTCTAAAAGCGATCCCGAAACGAATTTCAGGATATCTCATAACAGTATAAACATACCCGTATTTGTATTACGACCGAATACAAATGCAACTGAGACAAAGATATTATATCTACACAGTATAATACTCAGATCCGGCTTAAACCAAAGCCTACCAGTATTATTTGCCCGAAATATGACACGTGCGTAAACACACGTGCATTTTCCGAACCTTGCCATAAAACCATACGGCCTCTACAACGTTTCGCCCGAACTTGGGAAACTGTCTGTGGGGGACTCTAATGACTCATCAACACACTGGAACTGGGTATAACCACTAGCACGTCAGAGGTACAAGCTGTACGTAACGGTTGCCTATGTATTGATTGGAAGGGAAGCTGACGAGCGAACTCATCCAGAAACCCTACTGAGCCTGACAGTGACAATATCCATACAGTCCGGTCCGTTCGTCTAAAGAGTATCACATATCGGGTCTAGGGGGGTGGATAAAGTCAGACCCCTAATAACGCGATAATTCGTGTCGGTATGAAGCCCATCACTACCTGAGAAACTACTGATCCAAATCAGTAATTCTCCACTACCTCGGCCGAGGATTTCTAGTGATGGCCACCCGTGCACTGTGCGACATCAACCCCCAATACCGGAAGAGACGAATCCCGGACGATCCGCTCACTGCCTCCATATGGCTTGGGACTGTACCCAAAAAATACCTGTTTGCACGTCTCCTTTGAGCGTGGTAGGGTAGAAATCAAAGCACAGTGGGAACTCACACGAGACAAATGACGATCTCAGGTCGACAAACTAACCTGTACACATGTCACCTGGGAACTGCTATCTGAAGATATGTATAATACCAACTAGCATGTTCCCGGCGAGTCCTGTCTGGTGTACTCATAACCCAATGAGCACATGTATACATCTTAGGTGAACTAACTGACACCAATGGCTTGTGAGACCGGCCACCGCCCCTCGTCGGGGTCTTGACTGTATACACTAGTCTACTCTGGAGTATCGATGCCCTGTCTTGAAACTCCCACGACTAGGGACACTTTAAGGTTGTGCTTATAGACCCCAGCTCCCACGTATATGATCGCCATCATACTGCTGGCAGTCAAGCAAGAATCCTATGGGCTCTATCATCATGCAATAGTGAACTAAAGCATGCATACGATGATAAAGACAAACCAGATAGCATACTATCATCTCGAGCAATACCGTCATATCGGTATAGGTCCTGCATCAATCATTGTAATCACGTACCTGCGATCCAATAATTGACTTTGAGGGCACTATATCCAACAATCTCCCACTTGCACTTAAGGCTAATTATTGCGATGTCGCATACTCACAGCCCGTGTGATGCCGAACATCCAACTCCTCTACTAATCAGTTTCACAAAACTAGTTTGTAAAACTCTTGTGTTCGAGAAATAGCCTCAGTGAGTGGATCCGCCCTGATGTTTCTTTCTATGTCTCTCTTAATCTCAAGTTCGCGGAGAAATCCATCTCCCGAATCGAGTAATACCTGTCTTAGAATATGTCTGAATATCTGATGGGACCTAGTTCATAAATGAACTCCAAATCCAAACTTCTTAGACTTTATTGATAACTGAACCTAATCAGTATCCAGCATCATGCCTCCCACAGTATCCTCTTGGACTACTCGTCTATAATACTGTCCATCGTCAGAGGGAAAAATATAACTCTGACAATCACTCTTTCATCCATGTTACCTTGGAAGCCTGGAATGATAACCGTCTCCCGAAGGAGGCTGCCGTCATCAAATCCGTAGAACATACACTCATGTTCTAAAACTGCTTCCTTATGTTTCTTCAGGATTGGATTAATATAAACTTATCGCATCTAGTGCAAAAAACAACATCTGGTTTGGTACTTGACATCTCATAATTGACTTAATTGCCTAAGCAAGTGATCTGCCAATCATGCACATCCCTCTCCTCTTTAGTCTTTAAGACACCTTTAGAGAGGGTGACTCCATCATCTGCAGGTACACCACCATGCCAGGAGTCATCTATTCTAAAATACCATTAGAATACTGTCAAAGTACCCAAATTGGGAAACTACCTAATTCTAGATCTAAAACCATAGATCTAGTAACCAGAATGTCTGATATTATATCCATATCCTTTGTGGAGAAATAACTGTGTGACGACCAAAGTACAACCAATCGTAGGATATGAATTTTACTTCCTACTCTGTGTATGTCATCCAAATACCAGGACATCACACCCTACTACCTTCTTAACAGATCCATCCCCTATTCTGATGAAGTCAAACCCATGACTGTCATATAAAAAATTAGATGATCTTATTTCCGCTATATCTGCTCAAGCCTATAAATAGACATAAGCTTCTTGCCCATTATGCTTCCGCTGCTCCTACTGACTACGACAACCCTCTGGCAGAATAATATATACGTATACTTCTAAAGCTAGTTTAGAACGACGCTATACTTATCCTCCTGCCGGGTCTCATTGTCTGGAACAACAGTAGTGTAAAGTCTGGGTAAACAAGAACCTCCCTGTCACTGTTCTTGAGGCTACCGGAGTACCTCTCGGGTGTCTGAGGTTACCCACCATGTCTGCGGAGTGGCTATTGGAATGTCAAAACCTCATTGAATATATAGGTCTTATTAAATTTTCCGTAATCGTTTGCGGTTCTGGAATCACTTCCAGTTCTACCATACTCCCACTACTGTTTTCTGAAAAAATCCATTTTAATAAAACTGTGGCGAGTCAAGAACAATATCACTATTGATCTTCCAGATGGTAGAAAATCAACCCTCGTCAAGGCCAGTGTTAACCCACAAACTGCTATTACAGAAACGTGTCTTGAGTTATCCAGTGTCTGGTTTTAAGCATAAGCCGGATAACTCCCCGTATCTTAACATCGTTATGATATGAACCATTCTATATACAATATAGAAATAGAGTCACTAATTTAACTGGAACCAGATTCAAACCATGCAACTGTCTCCAGTGCATATCAACTTAATGAAGAGAGGCTAATCAGCATTACTCAACTTAGGAATCCATCCAATTATGAGTAACCTGAAAGAGAAACAAGTTTCTCAAAACCA
The DNA here is from genome assembly GCA_030015575.1 of Agapanthus africanus. NCBI lineage: Eukaryota > Viridiplantae > Streptophyta > Magnoliopsida > Asparagales > Amaryllidaceae > Agapanthus > Agapanthus africanus. The sequence goes on from JASDDO010000004.1 coordinate 245,421,729, forward strand.
TTATTTGAATACCAGTCACAAGAATCTACATCTTCGATCTCTTTGAAGAATCCCAATACTTGCGACATCTGGTTCTCTACTTTATTCATATACCCACAACTTCTCAAAACTTAGACATTGTATTTCTACGAAACACTTGTCTAAAAACTAGAGAAGTCATAAGTAAACAGAACATAGTATGAGGACCAACCCCTTTGTCCTGACGGACACTGGATGTAACACCCTAGAATGTGTTTAGTGGCTAATTATATTTTAATATGTGATTTTAATAAAAAGTTTACCAAATTGATTTTCAAATAATTTTTCAAATTTAATAAATATTTTTCTAAAATTTTCCCAAGCTTGCACAAACTTGTGCATGTAAACTAGGGTTAAAATTTGGGTTAAAACATGTTTAACAACCATGGTAGGTTAACCCCACCATTAGTAAGTTAACATGATTTTAATTGAGGTTTTTTTTAAAAATGAAAAGGGATTTAAAATGCATTTTTGGTTGACTTGAGAGAATGAGAGAGAGAGAATGTATCATGGCTAAGCCATGCTTACATTAAATAGGAAAGAGAGAGGGGTGCATCATGGCAAGCCCATGCTTGCATTTAATGAAGCAAGAGAGAAGATGAGGGTTTGACCCTCTTGTGTTATCATTTTCCTTGTTGCCTACTCTCATTTCCCACTCACTCACTCTCTCACTCACACACACACAGCCCCAGCACCAACAGCAGCTACATCAGCAGCAGCTTCAGCCCCAGCAGCAGTGTAAGCAGCAGCAACAGCAACAACAACTTCAGTAGTACCAGCATCCACACCAGTAGCCTCAGCACAGCAGCAACAAGAGCAGCACCAGCATCCACACCAGTAGCCACAGCACAGCAGCAACAAGAGCAGCACCAGCATCAGCAGCCGCAGCCCAAGCAACAGCAGCAAGCACAGCATCAGCAGCAGCAGCAGCTGCAGGCAGCAACAGCAGCTCTAGGCAGCAGCAGCTGCAGGCAGCAACAGCAGCTCCAGGCAGCAGTAGCAGCTCCATCCCCTCTTCTTCTTCCTCTTCTTCTACTTGCTTGTGAGATCCGTAGAGGGTATAATCTCTAAACTTATTCCTACTTTCGCTTAATTGTGTAGTTAGCTTCGATTAGCGATAGTTAGGTGTTTTTAGTGCTTATCGTGGTGATTAGTGGGAACTTTGATCAAGTGAAGTGTGTTGTGGTTCAACTAAGTTGTTCGGGTGTTGTTAGGGCCATATTAACCTAGCTTAGCCCCCAATTTCACTAAAATACCACCAAATATCTGTTTGATGCTAAACTTGTCGTTTTTATGCAAATTCTAGCTTTCTGAAATCTGCTGTGACCCCAGTAAGTTTAGAACAAATCTGAGTTGGTTGCAATATAGTTGTAGGGTGCTAATCCCATGTGTAGAACACGATCCCCAAATTCCGTACTATGGCCGGCGAAAAATTGGTTCTGGCCGCAATTTGCGGCCAGATAGGGGGGCATGGGTTTGGGTTTTGGCTCTGTAGGTGTCTGCTGCTATCCTTAGACTCATGGCATGTGCAATTTTATTTAATTGTTGCTGTAGAAAAATCTGGATCTAAATACCTGTTTCTCGTATCTTTAAACTTTCGCGACACGTGTGATACGCGTGTGGGTTTGGGGTTTCTGCGTATCGCGACGCGTCGGGGTAGATTTAGGCGCGTAATCACACGTTTTAGCGTATCGCGCACACGCGCGCTTGGTTCGCGACGCGGGTCACTAGTTCGACCTTAATATCGCGTTTTTGTAGATTTGAGCTCATGTGTGATATTCTGTGAAATTCCAGGTTCGCAGGCAGGTACGTATGACACCGCCAAGAAGGGAAAGCAAGTGGTCGGCTACGTGTAGCACGCGACCATGTGAGTAGATTTAACATCTACGGGGAAATCGCCCGTATGGCGTTAAGCGTCAGGGCGTAATAGGATTTGTAGTCATGAGTGTCCATATAGATATATTGGTAGTATAGAACACTGCACTGTCACTAACGGTCTAAGTTGCACGAGCACGATTTATATGCTACACTCACACCGTTAGTGATTGCCATGCCACTCACATTATAGGATTGCTATAAACCGCATATCATATTGATTCTGCTTATTTGACGTTGTCATGTTTTGCTGCATACTAGTACATATATATTCATACCATGCACACTGTATACGCACTTTTGTGCGCACCTACATCACATATATCTTTACTTGTGCCATATACATCACATATATTCATACTTGTGCCATATACATCACATATATTCATACTTGTGCCACATACATTACATATATTCATACTCGGGCGCATATACATCATATGTCTACATTAGCTCACATGTACATTGCTATATTCATTTTGCGTACTTATCCATTCGCGCATCCATACCTATACCCATATTCATCTGTTACCTACATGGATGATATTGACTTGATTTGAAACTAAGGGACCGCAAGCAGTATTTTTAAAACGGGATCTTTTAAAAGAGCGGTTCTCCATTTCTTTTATCCTTAGTGTTATACGACATATTACATGGATTTACGCATTGGATTTGATTTATGTGATTTCTGGATTTGGGAACCGGAGTACTATTTTAAGAAAAACACGCACTGTTTAAAAACCCGGTTTCCTTGATATGATATTTAGTGCGTCCACCATGAGTTTTCTCGGTTCCAGAGAGCTTGTGTGAGTATACCCAATTCGAGGAGAGGTAGGCACCGATTGCGGGTACATGGTGGGCCCGGTACGGTACCCTGGGGCGAGAAGACTCGTATTGTTAGACGGTGAGCCGGGCGGAGGGACTACTACCTACCGGTGATTGGTTGGACCTGACGGTTATCCGGAGGATACTGACTAGAGTAGATTGATGGATACGGGACGATGCGTACTGCCGGGGCCGAGGGCCGATTCCGCAGACGGAGCCCGTGGGCAGATCCGATGGACGGACGCCCCATATTGGAGGATTTGCGTGTCGATGCTGGACACGGCTGATTTCATGATATTTTGAGTGCCGATGATGGGCACTCCCGATCTTATGAGGTTCACAGGATTGAGGGCCGATATGGATGACGGTGCCTAAGTTTTTACTGGGATTTAGGTGTATTGTTGGACACCGACTATTCTTCCACGTGATATTCCGTGTAGATTTTATTATTCCCATGCTCAGCATTTAGTATTTGACATCTCATCCCGTATCTATTGTACTTGATATAGTACACATGCTTGCACGATCTTTGCATACCCAGCTCATGCTATATAGGATTGTTAGATTTTATCATTTGACATGATTATTCTATACCTTGCACATCATATGGTGAGATTATTAGATCGTACTCGTTGCATGATATTGAGCACCCAGTTCATCATATAGATGTTTATCTATTGGCATAGGTTAGAGTATCGCAGCACGTGCATACTCGTGATTACCTTTATATGTTATCTACTATTCACGAGTTGGCAACTCACCCCCGTTGTGCCACAGTGCTTGCAGGTTGCCCCTTGGAGTGGTCGCGGCTGTCTGTTTACCGCATCTTTTGACACAGATACCATTGCTGAGGCGTGTTAGCCCTTTTGCTTTTTAGGTGGGTTTTGTACGGTATCTGTTTATCTTTCAGTTGTATATTGATGTATCTAGTATTCTCCATCTACCTTCCTGTGTTGACTTAGAGACAGTTATGAGGACGATGTATATGATTTTATACTCTGGTGTCGAGCTCGCTGTGAGCCGAATTTATTTATGCAGTCTTATCTTTTATGATTTTGTCTTTGCTTTACTGCTCATTCTTCGCTACGGTGTCATATATCATATTGTGATGCTCTATTCATTTCACATGTTATTTCTACTACACCTTGCCTTTACCCGACTTGCGGGACAAATTTTTATAAAGTAATTGTCGCCAAAATTATTAAAATGTAACTCTTGAACTAAAAAGGATTTCTACTAAATTACTTAAGGTTTTCTAAACATTCTACAAATGCTTCTACTAAAATGTTTTAACACTCTATATTTAAAATGGTTTTGATTTCTGGGTTTCGGCTTACTTAGTCGCGTTACGCCTATAGACGTTACGTGGTTAAGTGCCGGTCATGGGCCGAACTTTGGGTCGTGACAAAGTTGGTATCAGAGCGTAGGTTTTACCTTCAGAGTATAGGATGACCCTGGTATGATGGAGTAGGTAGCTGCAGCAGTGTGGCGTAGCGTGCGTATGTTCCGCGGTATACTCACGACACGGTACTCCGCCAAGGCGACCTTAGGACTTATTGATTTAAATTCCTTCTTAAGTATATATATATATATTCTTGTGCCGTATTCTTATCGAATCCTAATTTCCTTTCAGCCATTATGCCGCCAAAGACTACGAGGGCGCAGAAAGCGGCCGCGAGGGCCGAGATTCGTGTTGACTCGTCCGAGACGAGGACTGATCCGTGCAGTGCACCCATTGTACCCGAGCAGACTGTTCCTACTATGACAGATCAGATCGCCACGCTAGGGGCTGGTATGCAGGAGATGCCCCAGACGGTGGGATCCAGCATGCAGGAGATGCGCCAGATGATAGGATCGCTAGTTGAGACGCTTCGAACGCAGCGACCAGAGGTATCTCCACCAGTCATAGGGACCGCGATGGTACCGACCGTATAGCCAGTTGCCCTGTAGCCACGGAGTTGATTGCAGTATCGCTATCAGAGTTCATGAGGCTGAAGCCTCCGGTCTTCACAGGCACAGATGCAGCCGAGGACCCGCAGTCTTTTATTGATAGGATGGCCCAGATATGCCGTTCCCTCAGATGCGTAGATGCGAGATGGGTCGAGTTCGCGAGTTTTCTCCTGGAAGGACTTGCACAGAAATGGTGCGAATCAGTTGAGAAGGGCAGAGCAGCAGGTCTTCCTCCTATGACCTGGACGGAGTTCGTGACGGTGTTCCTTACCCGCTTTCTTCCCCAGAGTGTTAGGGATGCCCGAGCACGTAGATTTGAGTCCTTGCGCCAGACGCCAGAGATGACAGTGGCAGAGTACGACGTGCTGTTCACCGAGCTAGCTATTTATGCTCCGTACCTAGTGGCGACTGAGGAGATGCGAGTCAAGAGATTTGTCCGAGGCTTGCTTACCCCGCTATTCCTTGCGATCAGCTCCCAGCATTATGAGACCTATGCCGCAGCGGTAGACGCAGCCCTATTTGTCGAGGAGCACCTTGCAGAGACCTCGGTAGTTCCAGGGCCGAAGAGGGTTCGTACTGATACAGCAGCTCAGAGACATCCATTCAGACGCCGTGATAGACGTTGTATAGGTGGCAGCGACTTGGGGTGAGGTCAGATGTTTAGCTCATACCCCCAGGAGGGTCAGCAGTCGTCCCGTGGATGTTTTGGATGTGGTAGTCTTCATCACCGCGTCAGAGATTGTACCGAGACATGTAGGAGGGAGCCAGCCGTACCGCATGTCACACTTCCACCTTCTCCACCCCAGAGGGCATTACCTGTTGTACCCACAGTTGCTCCGTGTCAGACCCATACACAGAGAGGCCGTGGTCGCGGAGGGTTTGTTCCTAGAGGGCGAGACGGTCGAGGCAGAGGACAGCCAGCCACCGGCAGAGTACAGCCAGTTGCTAGTAGGGGATCGCCAGTTTCAGGTGGAGGACAGGCACGAGTTTTCGCGTTGACGCATCAGGACGCGCAGGCGTCCAATGCGGTGGTCTCAGGTACCTTATCAGTATGTTCTGTTGATGCACACGTGTTGTTCGATCCCGGATCCACGCACTCGTACGTATCCACACACTTTGTGCCGAGTTTGGGTAGAGAGTCCGGTCTGCTTGATCAGCCGCTTGTTGTGACCACTCCCGTGGGAGAGTCGTTCATTGCTATGCACGTGTTCCGATCTTGCGTCGTCCGTATTGGCGATAGAGATCTGCCTGTCAATTTGATCCTTCTTGAGATGTTGGACTTCGACGTTCTTTTGGGCATGGATTGGTTAGCCACGTGCTATGCGTCTGTGGACTACCGCGAGAAGACAGTGAGGTTCTGTTTTCCCGGCGAGTCGGCTTTTGTTGTGCAGGGTGACCGTGGTGCCACCCCTCACATTTTGATTTCTTCTCTTCGCGCTGGACAGCTGTTGAGGAAGGCATGTTAGGGATTCCTAGTCTATGTTTGCGACACTAGAGCTATAGATGTTCCATTGGACTAGGTTCCGATCGTATGTGAGTTCCCTGATGTGTTCCCTGACGAGCTTCCTTGGCTACCGCCTGAGCGCGATATTGCCTTCTGTATTGATTTGATTCCCGGCACGGGGCCTATTTCTATACCGCCTTACCGGATGGCCCCGGCGGACCTTTGTGAGTTGAAGAGTCAGTTGCAAGATTTGCTGGACAAGGGACTTATTCGACCTAGTGTTTCTTCTAAGGGTGCTCCGGTCCTGTTCGTCAAGAAGAAGGACGGAAGCTTACATTTGTGTATCGATTACCGGCAGCTGAACAGGGTGACCGTGCGGAACAGATATCCGTTGCCACGTATCGACGACTTGTTCGACCAGCTTCAGGGGGCAGGATATTTTTCGAGGATCGATTTACGATCAGGTTATCATCAGCTGCGAGTTCGACAGGAGGATATACCGAGGACAGCTTTCCGCACGCGCTACGGCCACTATGAGTTCTTGGTGATGTCGTTCGGACTCACCAACGCCCCAGCAGCGTTTATGGATTTGATGAACCGTATATTCAGGCCGTACCTCGACTTGTTCATCATCGTATTCATTGACGATATCTTGGTGTATTCCCGGAGCAGAGAGGAGCACGAGCAGCACCTGCGGATCACACTGCAGACCTTGAGGGAGCACCAGCTTTATGCAAAATTCTCCAAGTGCGCATTCTGGCTCGACAGCGTAGACTTCTTGGGTCACGTGATTACACAGGATGGTATATGTATGGACCCAAGGAAGATTGAGGCCGTTCAGAGTTGGCCTAGACCTACATCCGTTACTGAGATACGCAGCTTTCTAGGACTGGCCGGCTACTACAGGCGATTTGTACAGGATTTCTCCCGTATTGCTGCAACCTTGACCGGATTGACCCGGAAGGGATTTCCCTTCGATTGGACAGAGGATTGCGAGCACAGTTTCCAGCATCTACGGACTTGTTTGACTACGGCGCCAGTATTATCGTTTCCTTGAGGATCAGGCGGATTTGCAGTCTATTGTGACGCTTCACGAGTGGGGCTAGGGTGCGTATTGATGTAGGATGGCAGGGTGATCGCGTATGCTTCGCGGCAGCTGAAGAGACATGAACAGAACTACCCCACTCACGATTTGGAGATGGCTGCAGTGGTCTTTGCACTTAAGATCTGGCGACATTACCTATACGGCGAGTCGTGCCAGATATTCACTGATTACAAGAGTTTAAAGTATATATTTCAGCAGCGAGACCTGAACCTTAGACATCGCCGATGGATGGAATTAGTGAAGGATTACGACGGCGAGATCTTGTATCACCCGGGCAAGGCGAATGTGGTGGCGGATGCTTTAAGCAGGAGGCCCGGGGGCAGTCTATCTTGTTTGAGCACAGTACAGGGGCAGTCGTCGGCAGATTAGCAGATATTATGCGACAGCAGAGTGCAGTTCGAGTTCACGCCGATCGGGGGACAGCTTGCGCATGTTCGTGCACGCCCACAGTTACTTGACCGTATACATGAGGCACAACACAGTGATGACCGATGTTCAAAGATCATGGCACAAATTGGACATGGCAGATTTTCCGAGTTCGTGATCGATGATCAGGGGATACTGTGATTTGGGACTAGACTATGTGTACCAGATGCTGAGGGACTGCGGCGTGATATTCTTGAGGAGGCGCATAGATCGACATACAGCGTTTACCCGGGTTCCACCAAGATGTACCATGATATGAGAAATGTTTACTGGTGGGACGGAATGAAGAGGGACATTGTAGATTTCGTGTCTAGATGCCTGACTTGTCAGCAAGTCAAGGCCGAACACCAGAGGCCAGCGGGAGAGTTACAGCCGTTACCCATTCCGGAGTGGAAATGGGAACAGGTTTCGATGGATTTCGTGGTGGGTCTACCCAGGACTAGGCGAGGGTATGACTCTATTTGAGTGATCGTGGATCGTCTGACGAAAGCGGCTCACTTCCTGCCAGTGAAGACGACTTTCGGATTTACTCAGTATGCCCAGATTTACATCAACGAGATTGTACGACTGCATGGAGTCCCGACGTGTATTGTGTCCGACAGAGGCACCCAGTTTACCAGCCGACTATGGCAGAGGCTTCAGGAGGCTTTAGGCACGCGCTTGAGTTTCAGCACAACATTTCATCCGCAGACCGATGGACAGTCAGAGCGGACCATTCAGACTCTCGAGGACATGCTCCGAGCGTGCATTTTAGACTTTGGTGGTAGCTGGGATCATCATTTACCCTTGATAGAGTTCTCCTACAAAAATAGTTTCCAGGATACTATTCAGATGGCACCTTTCGAGGCTTTGTATGGGAGGAGATGTAGATCGCCTGTCTGTTGGACAGAGCTCAGTGAGGGCAGTATTTTGGGGCCACAGATCGTACATGAGACGACTGAGAAGATACAGCTGATTCGAGACAGGATGAGGACAGCTCAGAGCAGGCAAAGATCGTATGCTGACAGGCGCCGCCGCAGATTAGAGTTCGCAGTTGGAGATCACATTTTTCTGAGGGTCTCTCCGATGAAGGGAGTGATGAGGTTTGGACGGAAGGGGAAGCTTAGCCCCAAATTCATAGGTCCCTTCGAGATCCTCGAGCGTGTGGGCGCAGTAGCTTATCATTTGGCTCTTCCACCCGACTTCCCAGATGTTCACTCCGTATTCCACGTATCGATGCTTCGCAGATACCTACATGATCCTTCGCACATGATTCAGCATCAGACCGTTCAGCTCGAGCGCGATCTTACGTTCACCGAGCAGCCAGTCGTGATTTTGGACTGGCAGGTGAAGAAACTTAGATCGAAGGTCTTGCCATCAGTGAAGGTGCTTTGGCGCAGCCCGAATGGTGATGAGATCACTTGGGAGTCCGAGGGAGAGATGCGGAAGAAGTTCCTTCATCTCTTTGAAGGTATGCGTTGCTTTATATTTTAAATTCGGGGACGAATTTTCTTTAAGGGGGGAAGATTGTAACACCCTAGGATGTGTTTGGTGGCTAATTATATTTTAATATGTGATTTTAATAAAAAGTTTACCAAATTGATTTTCAAATAATTTTTCAAATTTAATAAATATTTTTCTAAAATTTTCCCAAGCTTGCACAAACTTGTGCATGTAAACTAGGGTTAAAATTTGGGTTAAACCATGTTTAACAACCATGGTAGGTTAACCCCACCATTAGTAAGTTAACATGATTTTAATTAAGGTTTTTTTTAAAAATGAAAAGGGATTTAAAATGCATTTATGGTTGACTTGAGAGAATGAGAGAGAGAGAGAGTGTATCATGGCTAAGCCATGCTTGCATTAAATAGGAAAGAGAGAGAGGGGTGCATCATGGCAAGCCCATGCTTGCATTTAATGAAGCAAGAGAGAAGATGAGGGTTTGACCCTCTTGTGTTATCAATTTCCTTATTGCCTACTCTCATTTCCCACTCACTCACTCTCTCACTCACACACACACAGCCCCAGCACCAACAGCAGCTACATCAGCAGCAGCTTCAGCCCCAGCAGCAGTGCAAGAAGCAGCAGCAACAACAACAGCTTCAGTAGCACCAGAATCCACACCAGTAGCCTCAGCACAGCAGCAACAAGAGCAGCACCAGCATCCACACCAGTAGCCACAGCACAGCAGCAACAAGAGCAGCACCAGCATCAGCAGCCGCAGCCCAAGCAACAGCAGCAAGCACAGCATCAGCAGTAGCAGCAGCTGCAGGCAGTAGCAGCAGCTCCAGACAGCAGTAGCAGCACCCCAACAGCTCCATCCCCTCTTCTTCTTCTTCTTCTACTTGCTTGTGAGATCCGTAGAGGGTATAATCTCTAAACTTATTCCTACTTTCGCTTAATTGTGTAGTTAGCTTCGATTAGCGATAGTTAGGTGTTTTTAGTGCTTATCGTGGTGATTAGTGGGAACTTTGATCAAGTGAAGTGTGTTGTGGTTCAACTAAGTTGTTCGGGTGTTGTTAGGGCCATATTAACCTAGCTTAGCCCCCAATTTCACTAAAATACCACCAAATATCTGTTTGATGCTAAACTTGTCGTTTTTATGCAAATTCTAGCTTTCTGAAATCTGCTGTGACCCCAGTAAGTTTAGAACAAATCTGAGTTGGCTGCAATATATTTGTAGGGTGCTGATCCCATGTGTAGAACACGAACCCCAAACTCCGTACTATGGCCGCCGAAAAATTGGTTCTGGCCGCAATTTGCGGCCAGATGGGGGGGCATGGGTTTGGGTTTTGGCTCTGTAGGTGTCTGCTGCTATCCTTAGACTCATGGCATGTGCAATTTTATTTAATTGTTGCTGTATAAAAATCTGGAGCTAAATACCTGTTTATCGTATCTTTAAACCTTCGCGACACGCGTGATACGCGTGTGGGTTTGGTGTCACGTCCCGAAAGTATGGAATATGACCGGCACTTAAACTACGAACGTCTCAAGGCGTACGTTTTCTAAGTAAGCCGAAAACCCAGAAATCCAAACCAAGAAAAGTAGTAGAGTGTAGGAAAACCTTTTTTTTAAAATCAAACAGTTTGCAACATATGCCGAAATATGCATTTTAAAAACATAAGTCTTCCCAAAAATTTCGGCAGAGTTTCCGTTGTAAAACTGACCCCAAACGTGTACAAAACCTGATAAAGCATATAAATAAAGAATAAAGGCTTCCCCAAGCGGGAGCTAGCTCTTCGTCAAACGATGGCCACAACCACACAAACAATATAATATACAACGCCAAGGGCGAGGATCAAAACTCAAAAGGAAACTCAAAACGGCAAGAAATCAATAGAAATACAATGCGCGACTCTAAGGTCGAAAGAATAAACAACACTGGTCTCTATCCGAAATAAATACATGTTTGGTTGATGGAATTTACTAGATACAACTGAATAATATAATACAAGGTAATATGATGGGTACGATACCAATAAACCAACCTACTAGCAAGTCACCCGAACGAAACTGTGCCCGCAAAGCCGTAATGAAACCTGTACGGCAAACCTGCAAGAAACTGGGGCACAACGGGGCTGAGTTGCTAACTCGTGAATAGAAAAACATCTACGAATAAAAATCGCATGTATGACGCAATCCTAGGTCATACGATCAATATACATCCTCAAATATAACCAGCAGCTTATAACAATGGCTAGGGTATACCTCTAAACGACAGTAATACCAAGTTCTCGTGTCAGTGCCTCAGATAACAATATATCATATGGATGATGTATGAATGCATGAAAACATAATACATATACTGAAGGAACTTTTTTCATAACTTAGTGAGATTTCTGCATTTTTAAAATGAGGTAACATAAATGAAATCAGCATAAACAGTGTCTAGCATCGACACAAAACATAAATCCCAATATCTCAATATCTCAGGCTCCGGCTATCCGGACTGGCCTGTATCATCAAATATGAGTACCTCAATATCTCGAAATCTCAATGTCTCAGTGTCAATATCCAGGGCGCCGTCAGTCCAGACCGGCCCCTACCATCAATCTCAAGACCACGACGGTATCCTCCGGATATTCGACGCGTCGGGTAAAATCACCGGTCGGTAGTTCTCCCCTGCCAGGCTCAACGTCAACAACACGACCTTCTCGCCCCGGGGTACCGCACCGGGCCCACCATGTACCCGAAACGGTTCATCCATCTCCTCGAACCGGGTCTCAAAATCCATCAGCAAACTCATGGTGGACGACTCATACATCATGGGAAAACCGCACTTTTTATTTAAAAGAGAGGAAAGAAGCTTATACAAGTTTTGCGGTTTTCCCCTATATCCAGAAAATCTCATAGAAATCCGAATCCAAAACATCAATAGCATATAAACCCATGAATATAGGCATGAGAATCCATGAATACGGCATAACAATGAATAACAGTATGCATGAAGTGATAAGTAATAACTACAAAATATAAGCTGGCATATAAGGTAAGTACACTAATATTATGTCAAACTACTAGCTATCAAGCTAAGTTAAGCAATAATATTTTCTAAGGTGTACGTGACATGGCAATTACCGATGAAGATGTGTGTGAGCCGGCAAGTAAGTGTATGTGGTACATACGCATCATCGGTAATGGTGCTGGTGTCCTAACAGCATAATGTCAACAATGCAATATGAAATAACAATGTAAGTATGCGATGCGGAGCGAGCAACCAAAATGAGCGGGAGCTAAATATTAAACAATGGTGCCATTTGAAATAACACGAATCGTGGGGTTTTGAAAATAGGGGCTACGGTGGTTTTAAGAAAGGATACGTCTTTTGAAATATCCGTAGATCCCTTGACCTGTCTTTTAAAATACCCACGACCCGCTAGTTTTGAAATAGGTAGGAGTCTAATCTAATCTAACAACTACACTAAACTATACGACTGAACTAACAAGCTGAACTACAGGTAAGGAAACCGCCTAACATCTGAGTCGATACATATATATATCTGTATATGTATAGTCGGTGATCCCGCCTCAATAATATCATATCCGATACCACATTTATAATCAGACATCCCAAGTCAAGAGTGAGGATCAATCATCAATATATAGCTCGTACGTAAATCCGTCGTACGGCATCCCAAATCTGGGTACAGGTCAATATCACATTCATCATACTATTCATCTGGTATCCTCTTTATCAAATATCCTGATCGGGGTACTGATCTACGTCTAGTACAATACTGATACTGCCTAAGTATGCATGCAGGTGTAAGAATCACTACGCCAAAAGACCCGCGAAAACATCATGTCGTATCTCAATACGAACCAAATCACATCACCGATCTCCTGGCCTCAAGCCCAATCTCATCGACTCATCTCAAATCCCAAATACTATCCTCAAATCCAGTATATGAACACATAGTCCCATACCCATGTGAACACATAAATATATATTCCCATATACGCACATATGAAAGAAGGAATGTATGCAAGTATGTGTGTGCGTGCGTGTGTGAGTGCGACCACTACTCTAGGGTTTCGCAACTACACTAAACCAATCCAAAAATACCAAATATCCATCTTATCATCAATAATCTCAACAACATACAATCAATATATGTGTGTATACGTATTCGTATACATTCCCACGAACTGCGGGGGTGCTATACGCCATCCACCCGACTTCTCCCCGTAGATATAAATCTACTCACCTGTATCCTGCGTGTCGATGTCGATAACGCCATGCTCCGTCGCCTCGGAATCCACGTGAAGGTTGTAGGGTTCCTAGGCACTCCCAAGAGGTCTCACAAGGTATCAACCATGCCAATTTCAAAAAATACGGTGCCGAGAAACCCTAGACTAGATCGTTGGCTAGAAGTTTAGGCGAAACAGAACTAGTTAACAACTTAACTACAAGTACGGAAATACAACCTTTGTAGATCCGGTTGTCCACCTCCATGGCTCCGCGATGAAGTCTCCTCGCTGTACAAATTGGATCTTGGGCTCAAGCGTCGGCTTCATTGGAGAAAAAGCGGGCTAGGTCATCGACGACGATGCCGAAGATGATCTACGTCGAGGCATCGCTAGATCAAGCTCCAACTTCACCAAGTCTAGAAATCTTGTGAAGGAAACACACTCTACTACTTGGCAAGAGGTAGAGGATGAAGAAATAGGAAGTGGGTTCACTTTAGATTTGGATTTCTCACTCTTTTTCACAAGTTGCCATTGATGGAGGCAAGCTTGCTTCAATGTTGAAGATGAAGAAGAAGAAGAAAGAATATGATAAGTTAATTTGTAAAATAGAAAATCAATGAATACTTATCATAATCCAACCCTAGTTAGGTGTAGAGAATTAACTTAGGTTAGGTTGTATGGTTAGGGTTAGAGAAAGAAACAAAATGGTCTACCATTTCAAAGCTTCATGAAGCTTCAAGGATAATCCAAAATTGGCCACCATTCTATTTCTTTCATAAATCAATGAATAAATAAAAGAATAAGTAAATGAAGAATAATAAACCCTAACCATTGACCAACCATGGTTTAAACCATACACCAAACTATTATGTATCATCAAACATGATATATACAAATGCACAAAAGTATATCATATATACAATGTGCACATCAAGTGAGAAAATCCTTTTTAAGTGAACCTATATTAGTTAATGTAAAGTGATATATCAAATATATAATTATACATTAAATCATTAAATCAATACTTGATTTAACGACCCGGTCATATCGCATATAACCGACTAATATCCAATGTATCGGCTTATCGAATCAACCCTTGATTCGATAACTAGGTTATATTGCATACAACCAATCGATAGATTCATCGCGAGAATGAAATACGGTATCACATACACGCATTATTCTCGGTCCCGCACATATCTCATATGCGCTCCTATTTCGTTTCGCTTGAGCCAGGAAACCTCTGTGTAGGACTCTAAAGACTCGTCAATACGCTGGTAGCAGATGATGATCATATCAAGCACCCACAAGCCGCAAGCAGTCTGCTAAACGTAACGGCCACCCGGGTATTGAGCGATCAGAAGATCGACGAGCAAGCCCGCTCACACTCCAGTGAATCCAACCAGTAACACTACCGTACAGTCCGGTCTCGTCTTCTGATATGTCGCATATCTTGCCTAGGGGTGGTAAACGTCAGACCCCAATAGCTCGATAAGTCGTGTCGATATGAGGTCTATAACAATTCGAGAAACTACTGGTAACACTTACCAGTAAATCTCAGTAACCCTGGCCAGGGATTTCCTGTTATAGCCAATCGAACACAGCGCAACATCAACCCCATATACCGGGAGAGACGAATCCCCTCCTATCGCTCATTGCCTCCATGTGACTCGGGACTGTACCCAAAAACCACCGTTTTGCATGCCCTCTTAGACGTGGTAAGGTGGAAATCAAAGCACAGTGGGAACCACACAAGACTCTATGACGATCTCGGGTCAACAGACTACTCTGTACCAGTGTCACCAGAGAACTGCCATCTGACGTGAGGTATAATACCATCTGGGAGTTCTCGGCGAGTCCGTCCAGTGTACCCAGTCTCTACTGAGCACCCGTATATCATCTCTGATGTCAAACACCAATGGATATGGGATCATCCATCGCCCATCTGTATGGGTCGAGAAGGTATACGCTAGTCTACTCTGGTATATCGATGCCCCATCTCGATACACCAACGACTAGGGACTTTGAAGGATGTACTTATGGACTACCATGTCCCCACTAGTATGATCCGCATCATAGTCCAGGTAGTCAAGTACACATCCTAAGGGCTTTACCAACATGTAACAGAGAGAGACAATCAGTGCACACGTTAAGGTAAAGAGTAACCAGATAGCATACTATCACGTCGAGCAAGAAAGTCCTCCCTATATATGTCCCAGCATCCACTACAATATACATCCTATGTACAGTAATGGCCTATAGGGCATACATATAACTAACAATCTCCCACTTGCACTAGGGCCATCTGTAGCAGTGGTTGTAGTATCTCATACTCAACCATCCCATAAAAGTCTCTCTCTGGGAATAGGCCTTCGTGAGTGGATCCGCCGTGTTGTCCTCTGAGTCTACTCTCCTTACCTCGATCCCTTAGAGATCAACCATCTCCATGATCTGGTGATACTGCCTTAGAATATGTCTGGATCACTGATGGGACCTGCGTTCCTTGGCATAAGCCACAACTCCATTGTCACACAATGGGAGAAACATAGCTCATCTTATGAACCAATATACACCCAAACAGCCTCTTTGGTAGCATCTTAAGTAGCGATGTATCGTGCCTTTATCGTCTAGTATGCCACGGTATTTAGCTTGGAACTCTTCCAACATACCGTCCCTTTACTGAGGGTAAAGACAATGCCTGCGACTGACATTCAGTCGTCTTTATCACCCTGGAACACTTCCAGTGATTCTCCCCAGGATCGATTGATACCATCTCACTACTACTAGTGAGATTCCTAACAT
The DNA here is from genome assembly GCA_030015575.1 of Agapanthus africanus. Lineage (NCBI taxonomy): Eukaryota > Viridiplantae > Streptophyta > Magnoliopsida > Asparagales > Amaryllidaceae > Agapanthus > Agapanthus africanus. The sequence continues at coordinate 245,437,844 of JASDDO010000004.1, forward strand.
CCAATTAGATCTATCTCATAGATCCAAAATCCAGGATTTAGTAGGTATCACTTTGATCCTACATGGAGAATCTTTGTGATAAACGGAGATTGATCGAGCGTAGCATAGGAAACTCCTTCCCTATCAAGAGTATGTCATCCACGTACTCTACGAGGATCGTCACTATACTCCCTACTACCTTTTTGTTTATACAAGGTTCATCTACCATTTTGATGATGTCAACTTCTTTGACTAATCCATCAAAACAGATGTCCCAACTCCGCGATGCCTGCTTTAATCCTATAAAGCATCTTGCACACGTTTCCGCTGCTCCCACTGTCTACGAAGCCCTCTGGCTGTGTACTTATAGACACACTCTTCTAAAATATCATTTAGAAAAGCAGTTATGACACCCAACCACCAGATATCATAGTCATGGTATGTAGCCGTGGCAAGTAGGATCCGGATGGACTTAAGCATAGATCCTTAGAAAAGGTTTCAACATAATCCATACCTGGTCAATGATGCAAACCTTTAACAAGTCTAGCTTTGAAAGTCTCAACTTTTCCATGTACACCAAGTAATCTTCTCAAGATATACTTGCTCCTGATGGGGATTTAACCCTTCAGATATAGCAACTAAAGTCCATACTTTGTTGGTGTATAAGGATTCCATCTCAAATCGCTAAGCATCCAGCCATTCATACAGAGTCCCACTCCTGATGGCCAGTTCGAAACTAGTTGGGTCATCATCTCATGATGCAATCCTCGCTCCCACTGTCATAGAGAAATCGAAGTATCTCTCAGGTGGGTGAGGAACCCTACTAGATCGGCGGAGAGGCCGAGGTTCATTGGAATCTACTGAATCCTTCGGTTCTACCAAATCATCAGCTGCAGTTTGTATAGCTGGAACGTTTCCAGTTCTACATAACAGACGTTGCCTCGAGCTTGTCCGGATTTTGCTTTTAGACATAGGCCGGACAACCTTAAATCTTAACTAACTTAAGACATGGGCTCTTCCCATTCCATATCACATATGAAATGGTAGGCTACTGATTTGATTGGAACCCTATTCAATAGGTATGCAGCTTCTCAAGTGCATAACTCCCAAAAGGAAATAGGTAACTCAGTAGTACTCATCATAGAGCACACCTTATCATATAGGGTATGATTGCTCCGCCCCGATATACCATCGTGCTATGGTGTATACGGAGGAGTAATGCTGAGAGAGAATCTCATTCTCTTTTAGAAAAGTCCAAGAATTCCGTGCTCAAGTATTCTCCTCCTTGATCACATCAAAGGACATAATACTTATACCCGTATCTTGGTTCTCTACTTCTAACTTATATTCCGTGAATATCTCAAAAGGTTCGGACTTGTGTTTCAACAAGAACATAAATCTGAATCTCGAGAGATTATCAGAGAATGTAATGAAGTACAAAGAACCGGTCTTGGTATGTGTAGACTGGGGACCTACATACATCAACATGTATCATCCCAAGAGTTCACTAACTCTTTCTCTGTTTCCAATAAACAGGGCTGTGGTCATCTTATCTTTGTGACATGACTGGCGAGTTTCACAAGATGTAAATTCAAACTAATTTAAATATGCATCTATATGTAACTCTAGCTAGTCGGGTCGCATTGATATGACCTAGTCTACAATACCTCAAGAAGGATCCGTTCATTTCTGAACTCTTCCTCTTGTGTGTGTTCCGTATACTAAGAACTGTAGTTTGATTTAGAACATCAATACTTTTAGATAACGTGCCTGAACCGATCAACTTTTGATATAGGAAATGTTCAAAACATTATCCAACGATATAAAATTTTATCATTTCTTCAATAATAAAGAGACTGATATGATTTTGTATATCAGGTTCGGTATCTAATAACATTCGTTCAGAATGAATGTATTGGTAATACAGGGTGACAGTGACCGACAGACTTGGCTGCAACTCTTGCCCCGTTTTCTGCCTCATGAAACTTATCACCCGTTCTCAGTTTTCTACCTTTCTGTAGCCCTATGTAACAGATTACATATCTGGGATCCTGATCTGGTATCATATACCCTAGATGCAGAGGATACTGAGAAGCAGTTCTTTATAATGAACACACCCGAAGATGATGCATCAACATGCACTCTCTTCGTTTGGGCGGCACGGGAATTCTGGTAATCCCCAATTTCCTGCTCTGTCTTATAACAATTATAAGTTGGAGCGGGACCAACGTTCCCCAGCTCAGTATAACAAGAGGGTTCGGTCAATATCCGTATTATTATCTTGATTAAGGCGTGATATGGTCGCTACCTGGAGAGAGAGAGAAGAAAACACTCAGCGTGTGCTCTTTCAAGAATAGATTGGTTATTATTTTATCTAATCAGGATGGCACCCACTGCTTTTTATCAAATCTTCCTTCAAACCCTAAAAGGAAAGACTAGCCGGGATTAATTACACACTACAAGTTCGCCAATCTTTCAGCCAGGCCAGTGTCGGTACTTTGAGGGAGGTCCCCCGTGCTTTCGCACGAACCTAATTAATGTAAACCTCGTTTTCCCAGAGGCGTAACCTCGTTAACAACTTTCTAGACACCTACTTGATCGGCTAATTGCAATGTGTAAAACTCTCCCAGGAGTAACAATTACTCGCAGCGGGTATCGGGATCCAACTATCTTATAGAAGGTATGCAATCTCATTGCAAATTTCAACACTTGAAATTCCCGATAATATTTTGCCCCTAGCAGCTATATGACCTTAACATAGTCAACAAATCATAAGTGCTAGTCAAGTTCAACCCGTCATTTCCCGATTGAATTAAACCCACCCGCACGACCCTTAACATAGTCAACAAAGTCGCACGACTACCCTAATCCAATCACATCATATGCTTATGCAGATAAGCACTAATTAGCTACCGCACACTACGCCTTAACATAGTCAACAAGCGTAGCACGAATACTAACTAGTACTTATCTGAAATGACGGAGGGCTACGACAGGTTTTTCATAAAACCTATTGCGTAATGAACTTGATATCGTTGTAGAATCAAATGATTTTTGAAATGGAGTGTTTTTGAGGCTTTTCTAGTTTTGCTAAAGGAGTCACTCCCGGTGAAGGGATCGTCGGTCCTTTCCTCGTCGAATGAGGTGCGGGATATATCATATATATCACTGTGCAAAGCAAAACACTTAAAAGCTATCAAAAGACAAACCGAGTGTGTAGCATCTGCCAGTTATTGCTAAAGGAGTCACTCCCGGTGAAGGGATCTCGGTCCTTTCCTTATCGAATAAGGTGCAGGATATATCACATATACCGCTGTGCAAAGCAAGAACTGTAGCTACCTGTTTTATTTTGAAATTCGATTCTACAACATCTTAGGTTTCTTTTATTTCATTAATCATATTAATGAAGTCCCATCATTTAATGTACCTAAACATCACAGATAAATACGACGTACACTTATGCCATCCACATTCGCCTTGATGTCCCCTCGTGCACCGTTAGGTTAGGTAACTAACGGCAGAGCGGGGCAGGGCTAGCGCGGGTGTAAAACATAAGTAACGTCTATATAATATATCATATATACTATATACTGTATCTATCACAGAACATCACATGATCACATCACAGATATCGCAGCAGAAGAATCATATGAAATATTGGATATACTAGGACGTCTGTGTTTTCAATACGAGCCAATATAAAACACGGATTCCACGGTCGCGATGAATAGCCAAACCCACACCCCTAGACCCCTACGAGAGCGGCAAGCAACCCTACCAATTCTAGAGTTAGGAGACCCGGACTCGACTCCTCGAGTTGGTCTCCCACTGGACCCCAGAACCCGGTTACTTGTGCCCTCCTCCTTGGGTCTATCCTAGTGCAGAAAAGTAAATAATATACAAAAGGTGACTACTTCCGCAACCTGGAAGTGCCCCAATAAAAGAATATTACATACAAGTTTTGACATGAATGAAAATGAAAAACACTCATCTCACATAAAAACCCCCGGCTATTCAAACGCGACGATCCAATATAACATATCCAGCAACACATAACATCACATGTCATCTACGTAAGTAAATATGCGCATCCCAATTATCGTTGACATATAGCAACGAAACCGGCGATATCACATATTACACTTACGGTCACAGAAAAGAAAGTGTAAAACTACAACAGTTGGAATCCGCAACCACCTCAGACATCGCATGCCTGACCAAATGAATTACTTAGACATCGCATGCCTAACATTTATAAACCCCGCATTTTAGTCTCAAAATCGAAAACTCTTTTCAATATCAAGTCGGGCAATTCAACAAGATTCCTGACATCCTGATCAAATGCTCGTCGCAAACTTTAGTAGGCGGCCGCACCCCCGATGCTGTCGACGAAGTGCACCAAGGCGGAACACCGCTACCGCGAGCACCCGGACGGATGCTTTCGGCGACGGGGTTCTCCTACAGTCACTTGGTCGGGGCAATAGAGTGAGGTTGTCTATTAAGTTTACCCGGCGAGTATCCGCGTACGCTACGTGATTACGACGGACTTTTGATCACATCAAAATTCCGTGGCAACCGATCAAGTGAGACTAAACTGCTGTGTTTATAATATTCATTCAGTTATCACATAACTTTTGTGAATTCCAATTGTTGTATCACATTCCGGATAAACAGAAAATGTTAAACTTTCTGATCGAACAATCGAACACCCAAGTTTTCCCGATACAGATCAACACATGAAACAAGTCTAAAAACATTCAGTTTGTGCCTCAGTACCAACGGTCCAGCCGTAGAAGGGTCAAGCCAATGCCTCACATGTGGCACGCCGTACTGCCCCAAACCCGAAGGTTCAAAGGGCAGTTCAAGACGGTCACATAATCGAGTTAAGGTTTGTTGTCTTCTAGAGGGTCCATCGCGTTACTTGCACTACTTAGAACGTCTTTAAACCACGGAAAAATCCAACACTTGGAAATTTCCCGACAGGGGAAAAATTGGGTATTTATATCCGGTCGAACTTTTTAACATATTCTAAAATTTATCCGGAAAGCCACATAGACAAAATCTAATACTCCGATCGAAACACCGAATCCCCAAATCAACTCCAGAAAATTCAACTCTAGAATAAATATTAAAAATTCCCCGAAAATCCAGCACCTGATAATAGGAATTACTGTGCATAAAGCTAACAGTGATCTATTTCAATAGCCGCGGAACCGCCGCAGAAGCCAAGCTTCTGCCGCGGTTTCGCTGCACTGTAGCAGCTTCAATAGAAAAATTTTGCATCGTAATTCTTATTTTTCCCTGCTGAATTTTTTAGCAATTTTTAATTTGGAAAAATCCACGTTTTCAGAAAAAGTCCAGAGAGCGTGGAAAAATGGGGTTTCGGGTTCGATCGGACTTCAAACTCCGTCTAGACTTCGCCTAAGGCTCTAGCTAGGCTCTGATACCACTGTAGGGTTCCTAGACACTCCCAAGAGGTCTCACAAGGCATCAACCATGCCAATTTCAAAAAATACGGTGCCGAGAAACCCTAGACTAGATCGTTGGCTAGAAGTTTAGGCGAAAAAGAACTAGTTAACAACTTAACTACAAGTACGGAAATACAACCTTTGTAGATCCGGTTGTCCACCTCCATGGCTCCGCGATGAAGTCTCCTCGCTGTACAAATCGGATCTTAGGCTCTAGCGTCGGCTACATCGGAGAAAAAGCGGGCTAGGTCATCGACGACGATGCCGAAGATGATCTACGTCGAGGCATCGCTAGATCAAGCTCCAACTTCACCAAGTCTAGAAAACTTGTGAAGGAAACACACTCTACTACTTGGCAAGAGGTAGAGGATGAAGAAATAGGAAGTGGGTTCACTTTAGATTTGGATTTCTCACTCTTTTTCACAAGTTGCCATTGATGGAGGCAAGCTTGCTTCAATGTTGAAGATGAAGAAGAAGAAGAAAGAATATAATAAGTTAATTTGTAAAATAGAAAATCAATGAATACTTATCATAATCCAACCCTAGTTAGGTGTAGAGAATTAACTTAGGTTAGGTTGTATGGTTAGGGTTAGAGAAAGAAACAAAATGGTCAACCATTTCAAAGCTTCATGAAGCTTCAAGGATAATCCAAAATTGGCCACCATTCTATTTCTTTCATAAATCAATGAATAAATAAAAGAATAATTAAATGAAGAATAAGAAACCCTAACCATTGACCAACCATGGTTTAAACCATACACCAAACTATCATGTATCATCAAACATGATACATACAAATGCACAAAAGTATATCATATATACAATGTGCACATCAAGTGAGAAAATACTTTTTAAGTGAACCTATATTAGTTAATGTAAAGTGATATATCAAATATATAATTATACATTAAATCATTAAATCAACACTTGATTTAACAACCCGGTCATATCGCATATAACCGACTAATATCCAATGTATCGGCTTATCGAATCAACCCTTGATTCGATAACTAGGTTATATCGCATACAACCAATCGATACATTCATCGCGAGAATGAAATACAGTATCACATACACGCATTATTCTCGGTCCCGCACATATCTCATATGCGCTCCTATTTCGTTTCGCTTGAGCCAGGAAACCTCTGTGTAGGACTCTAAAGACTCGTCAATACGCCGATAGCAGATGATGATCATATCAAGCACCCACAAGCCGCAAGCGGTCTGCTAAACGTAACGGCCACCCGGGTATTGAGCGATCAGAAGATCGACGAGCAAGTCCGCTCACACTCCAGTGAATCCAACCAGTAACACTACCGTACAGTCCGGTCTCGTCGTCTGATATGTCGCATATCTTGCCTAGGGGTGGTAAACGTCAGACCCCAATAGCTCGATAAGTCGTGTCGATATGAGGTCTATAACAATTCGAGAAACTACTGGTAACACTTACCAGTAAATCTCAGCAACCCTGGCCAGGGATTTCCTGTTATAGCCAATCGAACACAGCGCAACATCAACCCCATATACCGGGAGAGACGAATCCCCTCCTATCGCTCATTGCCTCCATGTGACTCGGGACTGTACCCAAAAACCACCGTTTTGCACGCCCTCTTGGACGTGGTAAGGTGGAAATCAAAGCACAGTGGGAACCACACAAGACTCTATGACGATCTCGGGTCAACAGACTACTCTGTACCAGTGTCACCAGAGAACTGCCATCTGACGTGAGGTATAATACCATCTGGGAGTTCTCGGCGAGTCCGTCCAGTGTACCCAGTCTCTACTGAGCACCCGTATATCATCTATGATGTCAAACACCAATGGATATGGGATCATCCATCGCCCATCTGTATGGGTCGAGAAGGTATACGCTAGTCTACTCTGGTATATCGATGCCCCATCTCGATACACCCACGACTAGGGACTTTCAAGGATGTACTTATGGACTACCATGTCCCCACTAGTATGATCCGCATCATAGTCCAGGTAGTCAAGTACACATCCTAAGGGCTTTACCAACATGTAACAGAGAGAGACAATCAGTGCACACGTTAAGGTAAAGAGTAACCATATAGCATACTATCATGTCGAGCAAGAAAGTCCTCCCCATATATGTCCCAGCATCCACTACAATATACATCCTATGTACAGTAATGGCCTCTAGGGCATACATATAACTAACAAAGGTACCTACAATGATCAACCATAGCAATGCGTATGAAAATCAAGGCAGAAAATCGATACAGCGTACAGTGTGCTCATAGGTTGGAACCTATGGCCCAAACATGCAAATCCAACAAACAACCCCTGTTGTCGATGTACGAACACCCGACAACCAAATACAAATCCAAATATCAAGAAAGTGCATTTAAAAATACGGAAAACATCGCCTAAAACACACCAAAATGCTCCCAGATTTTCCCCAGATGACAATTAGCCAAAACTGCATATAGGAGGGGTCTAATTTAGTGCAAAATGAGCCCTGGAACAAGAATGGACCGATTCTCTTCTACTCTGGCCTCAAATTGCGGCCAGAATGATTAAATCTGCGGCCGTAGGTTTTAGTTAGGGGCTCGGGTCTTGGTGGTAGCTTCCTAGGTGCCTGCACGACTCACTGTCAGCTCAATTTTATTTTTGGTGCCCCCGGGTTGCTCCAGATTCCAGAACACCTTCACAGATCACACAAACCGAAATGAAACGTTCCGTAATTCCGTATTTTTGGATTTCAGGTTGTGCTAGGCCAGTGTTTTGGTCAATATAGGGTCTAAGGTCACCATTTACGTCCAATTGCAAAGCAACATCTCAACTTTACCCTAATCCTCTCTAAGTTGGTCCAAAATACACGATATCTATATGAAACTTGAATTGAAGCTTAAGCACAAGCAATAACACTCTAATTGTGAAGAAATTACCTCATAAGACCCTCATGAATCCTCAACAGCGCCAAAATGAAGACTTTCTTGGTCCAATGTGTAGCTAGTGAGCTTGGGAACAATTTTTGTGAAGTGGGGATAGGGGTTTGAGGTGTTTTTGGATGTGTTTTGAGGAGTTGAAGAGGGGAAGGAGGTGAAGAGCAGGAGCAGCAGCAGCAATGAAGGAAGAGGGAGAGAAATGAGTGAAGGAATGAAGGGAAATGGCCAAGTCAACACCCTCACCTACTCTTTCTCACCCATACCTCAATATAATATCCTTTTTCCCTTTCTTTTCTTTTCTTTTCTTTTCCAATTTCATTAACCCAAATCCTTCTCACACCAATAGTAAACCCAAAGTAACATGGTAGAAATGCACAAGTGTAAAACAAAAATGATATGTGCATGTTTTGCACAAAAATGCTAAAAAACCGATTAGTGATTTTTAATCGCGATTAGCACTAAATTAGCATATAATTAATCATAAAAACTTAATGTAGATTGATTCGATAAGTCGATACATTGGATACTAGTCGGTTATGTGCGACATGACCGGATCATTGAATCAAGTGTTGATTTAATGATTTAATGTATAATTATATATTTGATATATTACTTTACATTAACCGGTATTGTTCACTTTATATGGATTTTCTCACTCGATGTGCAAGAAGTATATATGATGTACTTTTGTGCACATATTTGTATCATGTTTGATGATACTTGATAATTTAGTTAAGTATATAGAATTAAACCATGGTTAATTTGATAATTAGGGTTTTGCATATTCATTTATTTATTTATTTGTTCATTTATTTATTTGGAAAAGATTTAGATAAGAATGGTGGAGAAGTTTGTTTTTAGTTGAAGCTTCATGAAGCTTTGACTTCTTAACCATTCTTGTCTTCATGCTTAACCCTAACCTATCTAACTAACCATGGTATATTCTCTACACTCAACTATGGTTTGCTTATGATAAGTATTGAATTATTTTCATTTTAATTCAACACTTATCATATTCTTTCTTCTTCTTGACCTTCTTCTTCAAGAAAGAAACCTTGATGCCATCAATGGCAACTTGAGATCTAAAGTGAGAAATCCAATTCTAAAGTGAACCCACCTCCTATTTCTTCACCCTCTACCTCTTGCCAAGTTGTTTTGGGTGTTTTCTTCACAAGTTTCACAACTTGGTGAAGTTGGAGCTTGAACTTGTGCAACCTCGACGTAGATCATCTTCGGCACGAAGCCGACGACATTGCCCGCTCGTTTTCTCGATGAAGCCGACGATTGAGTCAAGGATTCGAGATGGACAGCGAGAGGACACCTACGTGGAGCTAAGGAAGTGGAGAACCGGATCTACAAAGGTTGTAGCCTCTCTCCTTTAGTTAAAATGTTAACTAGATTCGTTTTTCGCCTAGGATTCTAGCCGACGATCCGTATTAGGGTTTCTCGGCACCATAATTTTTGTAAATTGCCATGGTTGATGCCTTGTGAGGCCACTATAGGGTGCCTAGTAACCTTTCACTGGTATCAGAGCCTAGCTAGAGCCTTAGGCGAAGTCTAGACGACGTTTGAAACCCGAACGAACCCGAAACCCTAAAACCCAAGTGCTCTCTGGACTTTTTCTAAAATCTGGGATTTTTCAATATTAAAAATGCTTAAAAAATTCAGCAGGGAATTCTAAGAATTACGGTCCAATTTTTATTCAATGAACAGTGTAATGCGCGGCGGAACCGCGGCCTAAGCCAGCGTAGGCGGCGGTTCCGCGGCTAAAGAATGACGTCAGCCATCCTCCTATGCACAGTAATTCATAGTTTTTACAGCTGAGTTTTATGGGTATTTTTAATAATTATTCATGAGTTGAATTTTCTGGGGTGTTTTAGAGCTTCGGTGTTTCGACCGGATTATCAAACTTCGTCTTTGTGTATTTCCGGATAATTTTTGAATTTGTTAAATAGTTCGACCGGATACAAATACCCAACTTTTCCCCTGTCGGGAAATTTCCAAGTGTTGGATTTTTCCGTAGTTTAACGATGTTCTAAGTAGTGCAAGTAACGCGATGGACCCTCTAGAAGATAACAAACCTTAACTCGATTATGTGACCGTCTTGAGCTGCCCTTTGAACCTTCGGGTTTAGGGCAGTACGGCGTGCCACATGTGAGGCGTTGGCTTGACCCTTCTACGGCTGGACCGTTGGTACTGAGGCACGAACTGAATGTTGTTAGACTTATTTCATGTGTTGAGCTGTATCGGGAAAACTTGGGTATTCGACTGTTCGATCGGAAAGTTTAACATTTTCTGTTTATCTGGAATGTGATACAATAATTGGAATTCACAAAAAGTTATGAGATAACTGAATGAATGTTATAAATCTAGCGGTTTAGTTTCACTTGATATTGAAAAGAGTTTTCGATAATGAGACTAAAATGCGGGGTTTATAACTATTAGGCATGTGATGTCTAAGTATTTCATTTGATTAGGCATGTGATGTCTAAAGAGGTTGCGGATTCCAACTGTTGTAGTTTTACACTTTCTTTTCTGTGACCGTAAGTGTAGTATGTTCATATCGCCGGTTTCGTTGCTATACGTCAACGACAATTGGGGTATGCATACTTACTTACGTTGATGACATGTGATGTTATGTGTTGCTGGATATGTTATATTGGATCGTCGTGTTTGAATAGCCGGGGTTTTTTATGTGAGATGAGTGTTTTTCATTTTCATTCATGTAAAAACTTGTATGTAATATTCTTTTATTGGGGCACTTTCGGGTTGAGGATGATGTCACCATTGTATATTATTTACTTTTCCGCATTAGGATAGACCCAAGGAGGGGAGCACAAGTAACCGGGTTCTAGGGTCCAGTGGGAGACCATCTCGAAGAGTCGAGTCCGGGTCTCCTAACTCTAGAATTGGTAGGGTTGCTTGCCGCTCTCGTAGGGGTCTAGGGGTGTGGGATTGGCTATTCATCACGACCGTGGAATCCGTGTTTTATACATGCTCAAAATAAAACACGGACGTCCTAGTATATCCAATGTTTCATATGTTTCTTCTGCTGCGATATCTGTGATGTGATCATGTGATGTTCTGTGATAGATACTATATATAGTATATATGATATATTATATATACGTTACTTATGTTTTGCACCCGCACCCACTGCCCTGCTCTGTCGTTAGTTACCTAACCTAACGGTGCACGAGGGGACATCCAGGTAAATGCGGATGGCATAAGTGTACGTCGTATTTATCTGTGATGTTTAGGTATTTAAATGATGGGACTTCATTAATGTGATTAATGAAAGAAAAGAAACCTAAGATGTTGTAGAATCAAATTTTAAACAAAACAGGTAGCTACAGTTCTTGCTTTGCATAGCGGTATATATGATATACCCTGCACCTTATTCGATGAGGAAATGACCGAGATCCCTTCATCGGGAGTGACTCCTTTAGCAGTAACTGGCAGATGCTACACACTCGGTTTGGCTTTGATTACTTTTAAGAGTTTTTGCTTTGCACAGTGATATATATGATATATCCCGCACCTCATTCGACGAGGAAAGGGCCGACGATCCCTTCACCGGGAGTGACCCCTTTAGCAAAACTAGAAAAGCTTCAAAATCACTCCATTTCAAAACTTCATTTGATTTTACAACGATATCAAGTTCATTACGCTCATGGTTTTATGAAAACCTGCGTAGCCCTCCGTCATTTCAGATAAGTACTACTTAGTATTCGTGCTACGGTAGTTTGGCATTCGTCAAGGCGTAGTGTACGGTAGCTAACTAGTATTTATCTGCTTATGCATATGATGCAAATTGGATTAGGGTATTCGTACGGCGTTGTTTGGCATTCGTCAAGGGTCGTGCGGGATGGTTTAATTCAATCAAGAAATGTACGGGTGGAACTTGACTAGTGGACTATGGGTTGTTTGGCATTCGTCAAGGTCATAGGACACTAGGGGTAAAATATTATCGGGAATTTCAAGTGTTGAAATTTGCAATGAGATTGCATACCTTCTATGAGATAGTTGGATCCTGATACCCACTGCGAGTAAGAGTTACTCCTGGGAGAGTTTTACACATTACAATTAGCCGATCAAGTAGGTGTCTAGAAAGGTGTTAACGAGGTTACGCCTCTGGGAAAACGAGGTTTACATTAATTAGGTTCGTGCGAAAGCACGGGGGACCTCCCTCAAAGTACCGACACTGGCCTGGCTGAAAGATTGGCGAACTTGTAGTGTGTAATTAATCCCGGCTAGTCTTTCCTTTTAGGGTTTGAAGGAAGATTTGATCAAAACCAGTGGGAGCCATCCTGATTAGATAAGATAATAACCAATCTGATCTTGCACGAGCATACGCTATAGTGTTTTCTTCTCTCTCTCTCCAGGTAGCGACCATTTCATGCCTTAATCAAGATAATAATATGGATGTATTGACCGAACCCGCATGTTATACTGTGCAGGGGAACGTTGAACCCGTTCTATCTTATAAGTGTTATAAGAATGAACAGGAAACAGGAGAATATCTGGATTCTCACACCGCCCAAACGGAGAACATGCATGTTGATGCATCATCTTCGGGTGTGTTTGTCATTGAGAACTGTTTCTCAGTTCACCCTACGTCCTAGGTATTAGATACCGGATCAGGATCCCACATATGTAAGATGTTACATGGGCTGCGAAAAGGTAGAGAACTGGGAAAAGGTGATCATTCCGTTCAAGTAGGGAACGGTGCAAATGTTGCAGCCAAAGCAGTTGGCGAATATCACCTAGTATTACCAAGTGGCGATACAATAATTCTGAATGAGTGCTATTATATACCAAACATGATGTGCAACATTATATCAGTTTCTTTATTGAGTAAAGAAGGATATAATTTTGTAGTAAAGGATAATGTTATGAACATATTCCTAGATCAAAAGTTGATTGCATCAGGCTCGCTACATAATAGCATATTCATTCTAAATCAAAATACAATCCTCAATATACAAAACACACACAAGAGGAAAAGTTCAGAAATGAACGAATCCTTCTTGTGGCATTGTAGACTTGGTCATATCAATGCGACACGACTGGCTAGGTTACATAAGGATGGTTATTTGAATCCGTTCGAATTATCATCTTATGATACTTGCCATTCATGTCTCAAAGGAAAAATGACCAAAGCTCCGTTTAGTGGACACGGAGAAAGAGTTAATGAACTCTTAGGACTGGTACATAGTGATGTATGCGGTCCAATGTCTACCCTTGCCAGGAACGGTTCTTCCTACTTCATTACATTCACTGACGATCTCTCTAGATACGGGCATGTGTTCCTATTGAAACACAAGTCTGAAGCTTTTGAGAAATTCAGAGAATATAAGCACGAAGTAGAGAACCAAACGGGCAAAAGTATTAAGATCCTTCGATCTGATCGAGGAGGAGAATACTTGAGCAATGAGTTCCAAGATTATCTAAAAGAAAATGGGATTCTCTCTCAGCTTACTCCACCTTATACACCACAGCACAACGGTGTATCGGAACGAAGGAATCGCACCCTATTAGATATGGTGCGTTCAATGATGAGTACAGCTGAGTTATCTATTTCCTTCTGGGGGTATGCGCTTGAGACAGCCATACACCTATTGAATATGGTTCCTACCAAATCAGTGCCTACCACTCCATATGAGATATGGAAAGGGAAGAGACCATCTCTTAAGTATGTTAAGATATGGGGTTGTCCAGCCTATGTCAAAAGACAAAATCCGGACAAACTCGAGGCAAGATCTGTCTTATGTAAGTTTGTAGGATATCCCAAAAATTCACAAGGGTATATCTTCTACCACCCCGAGGAACAAAAGGTGTTTGTTTCTCGACATGCCACTTTCTTAGAAAAAGGTTTTCTTATGAAACAGATTAATGGCATTGAGGTAGAACTGGAAGTGGTTCCAGCAACACAGACTGCAACAGAAGACTTGGTAGAACCAAAGGATTCAGAAGAACTCGACGAACCCCAGCCTCTCCGCCGATCTAGTTGGGTATCTCGTCCACCTGAGAGATACTACGGTTTTCTCATTGACGGTGGAAGCGAGGATTGCATCATGGAGGATGATGACCCAACTAGCTTCGAGCAGGCCATCACGAGTAGGGACTCAGTGAAATGGCTGGATGCTATGCGGTCTGAGATGGAATCCATGTACACCAACAAAGTATGGACTTTGGACGTTGCTCCTGAAGGGGTAAAACCCATTGGGAGCAAGTGGATCTTCAAGAAGAAACTTGGTGTAGATGGGAAAGTAGAGACTTTCAAAGCTAGACTTGTTGCAAAGAGTTTTCGTCAAAGACCAGGTGTGGACTATGACGAAACCTTTTCTCCAGTGGCTATGCTTAAATCCATCCGGATCATGCTTGCCATCGCTGCATATCATGATTACGAAATCTGGCAAATGGATGTTAAGACCGCCTTTCTAAATGGTGATTTAGAAGAGTGCGTGTACATGACTCAGCCAGAGGGCTTCGTAGACAGTGGGAGCAGCGGGAAGGTGTGCAAGCTGCTTAAATCCATTTATGGATTAAAGCAAGCATCGCGGAGTTGGAACATCTGCTTTGACGTCGTTATCAAAGAGTTTGATTTCGTCAAAAATCCAGATGAACCTTGTATCTACAAGAAGGTGGCAGAGAGTAAGGTTGTCTTCCTCGTATTGTACGTGGACGACATACTCTTGATAGTAAATGATATTCCTATGCTGCAATCGGTCAAGCTCTTCTTATCACAAAGATTCTCAATGAAAGATCTTGGTGATGCCTCCTGCATATTGGGAATTAGGATCTATAGAGATAGATCCAAACGGATATTGGGATTGTCCCAATCCAGGTACATTGACACCATACTAAAGAGGTTTAGTATGGAAGAATCCAAGCGTGGGAATTTTCCCACGATCTCTGGACTCACTCTCTCCAAAGAGATGTCTCCCAAGACTGATTTGGAGAGAGCTCGCATGCAAGGGATACCCTATGCTTCTGCAGTAGGCTTTATCATGTATGCGATGCTATGTACCAGACCCGATGTTGCATACTCACTAAGTATAGTGAGTCGGTATCAAGCAGATCCTGGAGAGAGTCACTGGACAGCTGTGAAGAACATTCTCAAGTACTTGCGAAGGACTAGAGATATGTTCTTGGTGTATGGTAACGGAGAACTCCAAGTGGAGTCCTTTACCGATTCGAGCTTCCAGAGTGATAAGGACGACTCTAAGTCGTAGTCGGGATTTGTCTTTACCCTTTACGGAGGGGCGGTTAGCTGGAAGAGTTCCAAGCAGGAAACCGTGGCAGACTCGATGATGGAGGCTGAATACATCGCTGCCAACGATGCTGCCAAAGAGGCTGTCTGGATCAAGAAGTTCATTACTGAACTTGGAGTGGTTCCATCCATTGAGCATCCAATACCTTTGTATTGCGATAACAATGGAGCGGTGGCTTTGGCCAAGGAACCTAGGTCCCATCAGCGATCCAGGCATATTCTGAGGCGGTATCACCTGATCCGTGAGATAGTTGATCGCCGGGAGATCGAGGTCAGGAGAGTTGACACGAAGGACAACACGGCGGATCCACTCACAAAGGCCATTCCCTAGATACAGTTTGAGAGACTCTTCGGGATGCTCGGTATGCGATACTACAGCAGCTGGCCCTAGTGCAAATGGGAGATTGTTAGTTGTATGTATGCCCTAGAGGCCAGTATTGTACAGATGATGTATATTATATTGGATGCTTGGACATATATAGAGATGACATTCTTGCTCGATATGATAGTATGCTATCTGGTTACTCTTTATCTTAACATGTACACTAGTCTCTTTAAACTGTCTTATGGTTACATGTTGGTAAAGCCCTTAGGATGTGTACTTGACTACCTGGACTATGATGCAGATCATACTAGTGGGGACATGGTAGTCCATAAGTACATCCTTCAAGGTCCCTAGTCGTGGGTGTATCGAGACGGGGCATCGATATACCAGAGTAGACTAGCGTATACGCTTCTCGACCCATGAGATGGGCGATGGATGATCCCATATCCATTGGTGTTTGACATCAGAGATGGTATACGGGTGCTCAGTGGAGACTGGGTACACTGGACGGACTCGCCGAGAACTCCCAGATGGTATTATACCTCACGTCAGATGGCAGTTCTCAGGTGACACTTGTGCAGGTTAGTCTGTAGACCCGAGATCGTCATAGAGTCTTGTGTGATTCCCACTGTGCTTTGATCTCCACCTTACCACGTCCATGAAGGCGTGCAAAACGGTGGTTTTTGGGTACAGTCCCGAGTCACATGGAGGCAATGAGCGATAGGAGGGGTTTCGTCTCTCCCGGTATTGGGGGTTGATGTTGCACTGTGCTCGATTGGCCGTAACAGGGAAGTCCCTTGCCAGGGCTGATCAGAGATTTGCTGGTAAGTGTTACCAGTAGTTTCTCGACCCGTTATGAGCCTCACATCGGCACGACTTATCGGTTATTGGGGTCTGACGTTTACCACCCCTAGACTAAGATATGCGACGTATCAGACGAACAGACCGGACTGTACGGTAAGTGTTACTGGTTGGATTCACAGGAGTATGAGCGGGCTAGCTCGTCGATCTTCTGATCGCTCAATACCCGGATGGCCGTTACGTTTAGCAGACCGCTTGCGGCTTGTGGGTGCTTGATATGATCATCATCTGCTACCGGCGTATTGACGACTCTTTAGAGTCCTACACAGAGGTTTCCTGGCTCAAGCGAAACGAAATAGGAGCGCATATGAGATATGTGCGGGACCGAGAATAATGCGTGTATGTGATACCGTATTTCATTCTCGCGATGAATGTTTCGATTGGTTATATGCGATATAACCTAGTTATCGAATCGTAGATTGATTCGATAAGTCGATACATTGGATACTAGTCGGTTATGTGCGACATGACCGGATCATTGAATCAAGTGTTGATTTAATGATTTAATGTATAATTATATATTTGATATATTACTTTGCATTAACTGGTATTGGTTCACTTTATATGGATTTTCTCACTCGATGTGCAAGAAGTATATATGATGTACTTTTGTGCACATATTTGTATCATGTTTGATGATACTTGATAATTTAGTTAAGTATATAGAATTAAACCATGGTTAATTTGATAATTAGGGTTTTGCATATTCATTTATTTATTTATTTGTTCATTTATTTATTTGGAAAAGATTTAGTTAAGAATGGTGGAGAAGTTTGTTTTTAGTTGAAGCTTCATGAAGCTTTGACTTCTTAACCATTCTTGTCTTCATGCTTAACCCTAACTTATCCAACTAACCATGGTCTATTCTCTACACTCAACTATGGTTTGCTTATGATAAGTATTGAATTATTTTCATTTTAATTCAACACTTATCATATTCTTTCTTCTTCTTGACCTTCTTCTTCAAGAAAGAAACCTTGATGCCATCAATGGCAACTTGAGATCTAAAGTGAGAAATCCAATTCTAAAGTGAACCCACCTCCTATTTCTTCACCCTCTACCTCTTGCCAAGTTGTTTTGGGTGTTTTCTTCACATGTTTCACAACTTGGTGAAGTTGGAGCTTGAACTTGTGCAACCTCGACGTAGATCATCTTCGGCACGAAGCCGACGACATTGCCCGCTCGTTTTCCCGATGAAGCCGACGATTGAGTCAAGGATTCAAGATAGACAGCGAGAGGACACCTACATGGAGCTAAGGAAGTGGAGAACCGGATCTACAAGGGTTGTAGCCTCTCTTCTTTAGTTAAAATGTTAACTAGATTCGTTTTTCGCCTAGGATTCTAGCCGACGATCCGTATTAGGGTTTCTCGGCACCATAATTTTTGTAAATTGGCATGGTTGATGCTTTGTGAGACCACTATAGGGTGCCTAGGAACCTTTCATTTACCACTTGGATTATCAGCGGTTTGGGCACACATTCTTTTGGGGATTGATGGGTAAGTGAGTTTTTGTTGTATCCTACTCATTCTTGATTATTCATATATTTTTGTATCTAGTGGAAACTCCATCAACTTAGAAATGATATACTATGGACTTAGAAGCGATGACTTAGAGTTTATGTGTGGTGATGTCGCACTCTTTAGAGTCGACATCTGTTATAGATTTGTTTGGATGTTCCGTCTTTTGGACGTGAAAGCTAGCTTCCGTTGGGATGCTATATTATTATGTTGTATCGGGTTTTTATAAAAACGTAAAGGATGCGATGTCAAGTTTCAAAACGTCATAAAGGTTTTCCAACATATTTAGTTAAATTTAGATGTTATTTAAATTGATTTTATTGGATGATTATTTAAACCTCACCTCCAATATTTTTTCAAAAAGGGTTTAGATTCCGGGTTTCGGCTTACTTGGATTGCGTGGATGTCTTTAGATGTCACGTGATTTAAGTGCCGGTCACGTGCCACAATTGGGTCGTGACAAAGTTGGTATCAGAGCGTTTGGTTTAACCTTTGTTCGAGTCTAGGTTGACTATATAGAGTCTGGGGATACATTTTGTTACCTGGGCTTGACTTTATAGGACTTAGACTTGACTTTGGGGGTCTTATACCCGAACTTTCATTATATAGGATGACCTTTGTTGATGGAGTAGGTACTAAGTAGAGTGACGTATCGTACATATGTTCCGCGGCATATTTACGATATGATACTCCACCTAAGATACCTTAGGATTTACATCTTGAGATTCTCTTTCTGTTCCTTCCGTTGATCTATCTTCGTCAGTGCATGATTGGTTGTTCGATCACCATGTTATGAGGGCCGAGAATGCTACAGTTAGAGATACGGTCAGCGCAGACTTGTCTGGGACTAGGACTGACTGGAGTGACTTTTTGATGATATAAAGATACGTCGTTCATTCATATATGATCGAGTTCAAATGGTGGGGAAAGTTCTTCGGGATCCGCACCTGATGGTAGAGTCATTGTTAGAGATCAGACAGACTTAAGACGTCATGTTTTTATCCTCTCTGAAAATCGTGGTGTCACGTACTGTTTAGACAGTGGTAACAATCATTGCTGAGGTTACCGAGATGTTGTTTCCCGAGTCCATGAAGTTAAATGGTTGACGACGTTACTAGTATAAATGGACCAACAGGATTCATAGCCGTTCAGAGGTGAGATGGTTAGGATTTTAATCCGTAGTGGTGATTCGATAGGAGATCGGTGAAATTTATGCAATTCTTTCAATAGAGTTTGTTCAGACCAGGTGCAAGTAGTTCAAGAAGGAGATAGTATAGTAAACTTTTCTCCGACAAATTGGGACGAATCTTCGAAGGTGAGATTAACCAGACTATTCTACAGGGTATCAGAAGTAACGGATTCGCTAAATTTTCCAAGTGTGCCTTCTGGCTGGATAGTGTAGATTTCTTGGGTCACGTAGTTGCAAGAGATGGAATACGTGTAGACCTAAAGAAGATAGAAGCGGTACAACATTGGCCCAGACCTGTGTCAGTTATAGAGGTTCGAAGTTTCTTGGGTCTGGCCGGTTATTATAGACGTTTTGTGCAGGAATTTTCTCGAATCGCTGCATTGTTGATCGGATTGGCTAAGAGGAAAGTTCCATTTCTTTGGACAGATGCATGTGAACAGAGTTTCAAACAGTTAAAGACTCAATAGACGACTGCACCTGTCTTATCGTTACCTTCCGGGTCAGGTGGGTTCGTGGTATATTGTGATGCCTCTCGAGTGGGTTTAGGCTGTGTACTGTTGCAGCACGACAGGGTTGCAGCTTATGGTTCTCGACAGTTGAAGAAGCACGAGCAGAACTACCCCACTCATAATTTGGAGATGGTTGTTATAGTATTTGCACTGAAGTTTTAGGGGCATTACTTGTATGGAGAGCCATGCCGGATTCTCACAGATCATAAGAACTTAAAGTATATTTTTAGCAGAGGGATCGGAATCTGAGGTAGAGTAGATGGAACTCGTGAAGAATTATGATTGTGAGATCTTATATCATCCAGACAAAGCAAATGTTGTAGCAGATGTCTTGAGTCGGAGGCCTGGAGGTAGCTTATCTCGTTTGCGCACCTTACAGAGGCAGTCTTCTACAGACTGACAGATTTTATGTGATATTTGTGTACAGTTCGAGTTCACACCGACAGGAGGACAACTAGAACATGTTCGCATCGTCCTTAGTTATTAGATCGTATTCGAGAGACATAGCCGCAGATGCTCGTATGACAGAGATCATGGATCAGGTTAGGCAGGGTAGAGAGTCGGAGTTCGTAATAGATGACTGTGAAGTATTACGTTTTGGGACTCGTCATGGTGTGCCAGATTCGGATGGACTGACCTTAGAGGATGCCATAGATCAGCATACAGTATTCATCCTGATTCCACCAAGATGTATCATGACTTGAGGGATATTTATTGGTGGGAAGGAATGAAGAGGGACGTTGCGGAGTTTGTTTTGAGATGCTTGACTTGTCAGCAAGTCAAGGCAGAGCACCAGAGGCCGGTTGGAGAATTGCAGCCCTTAACCATTCCGGAGTGGAAATGGGAACAGATTTCCATGGATTTCGTGGTGGTCTACCCAGGACTAGCCGAGGGTATGACTCCATTTGGGTGATTATAGATAGATTGACAAAGGTAGCTCACTTTCTTCCGGCGAAGACGACGTATGGGTTTACGCAGTATGCTCAGAATTATATCAACGAGATTGTCCGATCGCAGGGAGTTCCAACGAGCATAGTATTAGATCGGGGTATCCAGTTTATTAACAGGCCACGGCAGAAGCTTCAAGAAGTTCCTGGTATACGATCGAGTTTTAGTACAGCTTTTCAACCACAGACGGATGGTCAGTCAGAGCAGACCATTCAGGCTTTAGAGGATATGCTTCGAGCTTGTATCCTTGATTTTGGTGGTAGTTGGGATCGTCACTTACATTCGATAGGATTTTCGTATAACAATAGTTTTCAGAAGACGATCCATATGGCTCTCCTTGAAACTTTGTATAGAAGGAAATGTCGATCGCTTGTTTGCTGGATGAACTGAGCGAGAGTAGCATTTTGGGGACCACAGGTAGTATAGAAGACTAACAAAAAGATCTAGTTGATATGAGGCAGGATGAGAGCGGTCTAGTGCAGACAGAGATCACATGTAGGTCGACGACGTTGTAAACTCAAGTTTGATGTGGGAGACCATGTGTTCCTTCGTGTATCTCCGATGAAGGTGTGATGCGTTACGGGAAAAAGGGAAAGCAAACCCAGATATGTTGGACCTTACGAGATTCTGAAGAGAGTGGGTGCAGTAGCTTATCGCTTAGCACTTCCACCGAGTTTTCCCAATGTGCATCTGGTGGTTAACATTTCGATGCTTCGCAAGTATCTTTACAATTCTTCTCACGCGATCCAACATCAGACCTTAAAGCTTGAGCCGGATTTATCCTACAGAGTGCAGCCAGTCGCGATTCTAGACCGGCATGCAAAGAAACTAAGATCAAGGGTACTTCCATCTGTAAGGGTTCTTTGGCAAGGAAGGAATCGCGAGGAAATTACGTGGGAAACAGAGGATGCGATGCGAAAGAGATTTCCACATCTTTTTGAAAGTACGCTTAGTTAAGTTTTAAATTCGGGGACCGAATTTTCTTAAGGGGGGAATATTGTAACATTCAGAAATTTGGAAACGAATAAAATTAATTAATTAAATAGTAAAAGGTTAAATTAAAAAGTTATTAAAGCCAAATAAGACAATTTCATAAGATATATGTAAAACAAATTAAATTTTAATTTTAGTATGCAACATAAATAAATTATAAGGGTTTTAATGTGAATTTTAGCTTCATTTTAATAAAAAGGGTGTTTATAATAATATAAGTTGTTAAGAGTTCTTATGTAAAGTTTAGAGTATTGTGCAAATTGGAAAATTGTTATGAGTATGAGTGAAAAAGGGGTAAATTAGGATTAGGTTCAGAATATTTTTCTAAGAGATAATTCATTTTGGAAAAAGAAAACCAGTTCCATATCATCCTTTCATGCACAACAACCACTCCACACCTCCTCCTTGCATGAAACCCCACATCTTGCTTGGTGACACCTCCTACTTCACCTTATCCTTCCTTTTTATCACATATCTCTTGTGATCAGATTATTCATCTTGTTTATAATCTAAAAATTTAAAAGATAGAAAAAGAAAACAAAGAAGAACCAAAGAAAAGAGAAGAGATGAACTAAGCCTAGGTTTTCCTCACCATCAAGCTAAGAGCTAGGAGCTAAGGGTTTGGGTGTCTTGGAGGAAGCTTTTCAATCATCTTCAGTTGGTAAAATCCTAACTCAGTAGAATAGATTCTGGATTTTGTTTAAGTTTGAAATCATAGTGTCCATAATATCGTATTTTAAGCAAAATTGGACCTTGTAGTAATCTGATGTAGGTTAGATAAGTATTAACTTAACAAAACAGTGCTAAAATGATGTATGTTAGACCTAGAACAAACCATAGGAACACGAACCAAGGGGATCGGTTTTGGGCCGGCGAGCCATAGAGAAATTCCGGCGTCGCCAGATTTTTGATTGGGGTTGATGTTTTGGTTTGTTGGGTAGATCTCTGTGCAGACTTTTGGTTAATTTGGTATTGTTTAATCAATTCAGTTTAACTGTATATAAAATCTGGGAGCAAATATCGGTTATGGAATCAAAAATCTAAAATACGACATGGGTAAAACGTAACGCGATCTGTTTTCTGTCGCGATGCAGAATTGGGTTAGATTCCAGTGAGGTTAAGTGCTGGATAGTTGAAATAGTCGTATGCAATATAACTAGTACGTAAGAACTTGTATTTTCATATTCGCCGTATCGGAATGTAGCCGTTTCCTTATACAATTTATTGTAATGTTAGATTCCAATACGGGAACTTCGGAGGCCGCGAGGAAAGGAAAAGGATTGGCGATTCCTGAGTAGATACGACGTATTTCCAGTGAGTAGATTTACATCTACTGGGGAAGTCGGGTGGATGGCATATAGCACCCCCGCAACCTTATGTTATTATTATGATATCTACTTAAATTTAGCTTTTCGTCAAAGCATCGATATGGTATTGCATCTTGTATATGTTCTATTTGCATAAAGTTTTATATGTAGCTTTTAAATGAGATATACGTGATATTTGATCCGTACGATATGGGTATGATTTGATGAGTTTGTACGAGAGATCATGCCGTACATAAGATGATATGGATATAGCGCTATGATGAATTATAATACAAGGATTTATACATAGCGGAAATGATGAACTTTGTATGCCGAATAACGGCCAAATTATTCTTCGACTCGTAGAGTTAGATTATGTTCTGTTTTATGATGTAATGCTGGTTTGAGCTATATTATTTTAAAAACCCCGGTTCATTGTCTTTTAAATAAACTACCAGGATGCGTGCCAATTTCTAAAACAAACATCTCTTTTAAATCTTAGGCAGCTTCCTTATTTTAAACTTAACGTTCCGATCATTTCCAAAGATAATGGTATAGCTCATAACAAGTAAATACAATAAATACGTTTAGACTCCTTATAGGGCTGTATTATGTATTCTATATTATATGTTTCCGCGTTACGCACACTCTGGTAGAACACTGTACAAATACCACTGAGCACTATGCTGCACAAGCATTTAACTATATGTTACACTACACCTCATTGGTATTGCCATGTCACTGTAGAATCGTTCTGTTATATATGTGTTAATATATAGACTGTTACACCGTAGAACACTTGCACAAATACTAATGATTTCTATATTGCACGAGCACAGACGCGTATGCTACACTACACATCATTAGTAGTGCCATGACACATTAGAATTGAATTCAATATGTTATGTGATATGATTTCGTAGTCTTTTCCTATTCATGTTGTAATACTATAGATGTTGTATTTGATTTCTTGAGATTTCTGAGTATTTTACTCCTGATGATATATATATATATATTTATATATGTATATATATATGTATATATATATCGGTGGTATGGGACACTGTTATATATATACATATATAGTATATCATCAATACAATCTATGCAAGTTTCTTATTCCTCACTTGATATTTTTATATGATAAATAAACGTCCACCATGAGATTTGTGTTTTCTGATTTTAATATCCGAACCGAGTCTGTGGGTATACGGTTACGGATTTACAATTTTATCCAGACTGAGTCGGAGGTGGATACAGTTGGGTACATGGTGGACCCGGTCGAGACCGAGGGGCAGGACAGCCGCATGATAGGCGGGGAGCCTAACGAGGTGACTCGATTCCGGAGATAAAATGAACACGGTAGATATCCAGGGGATACTGACCGGGGTTTGACTTGGTACGACAGATATCCAGGGGATACTGATCGTAGCCAGGATATCGGGTGGCGATCATCTGTTGAGATGGTGTCGACGGTATCTGTATTTACGTATCGATGCTGGACACGAGGGATTTCGGATTTCGATGTCGATGCTGGACATCCATATGTTTATTGATGTGATCATTATCTTGAGGTACACGGTAGATATATATTTATTGGATTCCACCAGGACTGATCCGGGGGACAGTACCTGCATATAATTGTACAGACATTCATAGACAAAAAGGGAATTCCAATACGGATAATAGATTCATGATGTTGATTCATATGACATTGAGATATTATACTTATTGCATGATATTTAGTATTGCACCTTTGCATATCATATAGTATATCGATATAAATTATGATAGTACTATACTTATGACCTAGGTATCGTCATGCATTTCGATTTCTACCTTTTGATGTACTTTTATTCACTGAGTTGGCAACTCATCCCCGTTGTGCCACAGTTCTTGCAGGTTTTACCGCTTGGATTATCAGCGGTTTGGGCACACATTCTTTTGGGGATTGATGGGTAAGTGAGTGTTTGTTGTATCCTACTCACTCTTGATTATTCATATATTCTTGTTTCTAGTGGAAACACCATCAACTTAGAAATGATATACTATGGACTTAGAAGCGATGACTTAGAGTTTATGTGTGGTGATGTCGCACTCTTTAGAGTCGACATCTGTTATAGATTTGTTTGGCTGTTCCGTCTTTTGGACCTGAAAGCTAGCTTCCGTTGGAATG
Source organism: Agapanthus africanus (assembly GCA_030015575.1). NCBI lineage: Eukaryota > Viridiplantae > Streptophyta > Magnoliopsida > Asparagales > Amaryllidaceae > Agapanthus > Agapanthus africanus. The sequence continues at coordinate 245,463,305 of JASDDO010000004.1, forward strand.
CTATATTATTATGTTGTATCGGGTTTTTATAAAAACGTAAAGGAGGTGATGTCAAGTTTCAAAACATCATAAAGGTTTTCCAACATATTTAGTTAAATTTAGATGTTATTTAAATTGATTTTATTGGATGATTATTTAAAGCTCACCTCCAATATTTTGTCAAAAAGGGTTTAGATTCCGGGTTTCGGCTTACTTGGATTGCGTGGATGTCTTTAGATGTCACGTGATTTAAGTGCCGGTCACGTGCCACAATTGGGTCGTGACATCCAAAAATCGAGTATGTCTCATGAAACCTGAGTGTCCTACATCAACACCCGAAAACATCATGAAAACCAGTGCTTAACAGCGACAAAAAAAAAGGTTTATACGTCCTTCGAATCTTAAGTGCCAAGCACCGACACTCTCGATCCCCGTATCGGTTTATACGTCCTTCGAATCTTAAGTGCCAAACACCGACACTCTCGATCCCCGTATCGGTTTATACGTCCTTCGAATCTTTCGATCCACGTATCGGTTTATAACAAAACTCAGAGTAGATGCATCAAACTTTCAAGTAAGGATTAAGAATACTTGCATAGATCAATATATATATATATTAGCGTCCCATCCACTAATATATATATATATATATATATATATATATATATATATATGCACATATAACAGCGTCCCACTCCACTGTTATATATACTTAGGAGTATAATATCAGAGCACATCATATGAAATCCATGAATGTAATATATGCAACAGAAAACTGTAATGTAAGCATATAAAGGAAAAGCCGCTTTTTAACTGCAACAAGTTAAAATTTAAATCATGCGGTTCCTAATTCTCTAAGTCTATAAAACATCAATGTAAAGGTAAACATGTAGCTATAACCAAATATATACGTAAACATAAAGGTATAGCATGGTATATGTATCTACCTATCAGTAATGGTACAATACCCTATAGGTAATACATAACTAGCATGTAAGCATGTCACGGCATATGTGTAAGCATGTAGGTATACAGGTATGCTATAAGTCATATGCATAAAGAAATATGAATCAATGTCTCAATGTCCCTAACCAACAATATCATATCTATAAGGGTGATGTGCATGACATGGCAATTATTGACGGTGTGTGTGGCATACAATGAGTGCTCGTGCAACATAAGCCGTCAATAATATGTGCAGTGTCCTAAGGATTCTAGTCCAAGCACAACAAGTAACTAAGCAATAGGGTGTATGCGCAACTCTAAATATGAAATAGAATATGCGAAAAGGTAAAGTCATTTCTAGCCCAGACGCATAACGCCATGCGGGCGATTTCCCTATAGATGTTAAATCTACTCACCAACCGTCCTGGCTAAGCAAAGCCAACCACCTATTTCCCCTTCTTCGCAGCGTCCGAAGTCCTCGCCTGCGAACCTAAAACAACAAAACGATAACACAAGTGTATATCAGCAAATGACCAAAAACACGTATAAACTACGTTTTACCGACACACCAACTCCAAACCTACTCCCAAGTGTTCGTATTGTGGCTAACGTACGTAGCGACACGACGAAACCAACCCAAGAGCAAAACCAGCACGAAGTGCACGGACCGTGTCGGATAAAGTATCGCGCGTAGTCATAACACTAGCAACTACCTATGTGATCCCAGATTTTTCATACAGAGAAAACTCAATAATCAAACAGAACCAAACACACCTAAACCAAAGCATAGAGCTACCCTAAAAAACCGATGTCGCCGGAATTCCTTCGTGTCGTCGCCGGCCGAGTCCGAGCTCCTTGGGTTCGTGCTCCAGGTGAGGTCCTATGGTCACTGGTACAACACAACTACATTGTTTGGTTTTCTAGTAAAATCACGGGGTCACAGCAGGTCACAGATATCACAAATCGACACTAAAATACGATATTATGCATAAAACTTAACTTTAAACATTCTAAATTGAAACTAAAAGTCTACATAACACAAAAACTACATAAAGAACAAATAGGGATCATTAACTAACCAAAATAACTAAAGGATCCAAGCTATCCAAGCTCCTAGGCATCCAAGAGGCAAAACTAGATCAAAGATGTGATTTTTGTGAAGTTGTGATGGATTTTGCGTGATGGAAGCTCAAGTGTTCAGTTTGAGTGATGAGGAAATAAAAAAAATAGAGAAAGTAATAAGTGAGAGAGGATGAGTGTAACATTTCAAAAAAAAAATATTAGTTTTGGGAATTTTTATAATTAAATAATAAAATATTGAATATTTTAATAAGGCGGTATAATTAAATACAAACAAATTGGGAAAAAATTGGGAAAATTATGGAAATTACTAAAAGAGGGTGTTCTATGTGAATTATGCAAATTTAAAGTTTTTATGATTAATTATATGTTAATTTAGCGATAATCGCGATTAAAAATCGCTATTCGGGCTTTAAGCGTGTCTTGTGCAAAACATGCACCATGTCTTTTTTTTCACTTGTTACCTTTTTCCTACATCATTTTGGGTGTATGGTTGTTTGTTTTGGGTTTACTATTGAGGAGAGAAGAAAAGAAAAGGAAAAGAAAAGAAAATGATAAAGGATTAGAATATTAGGTATGGGTGAGAGAGAGAAAGGTGAGGAGTTAACTTTGACATGCCATTCTCTCATCTCACCATTGTTGGATATAGTGCTCTCAGAGTCAATTATTGGATCGCAGGCATGTGATTACAATGATTGAGGGAGGACCTATGCCGGTAGGACAATCTTACTTAAGATGATAGTATGCTATCTGGTTTATCTTTATCATCGTGTACATGCTTTAGGTGATATTACAGATTACAATTATACGTTGATAAAGCCCTTAGGATTCTTGCTTGACGGCCAGCAGTATGATAGCGATCATATACGTGGGAGCTGGGGTCTATAAGCACATCCTTAAAAGGTCCCTATTCATGGGAGTTTCGAGACTGGGCATCGATACTCCATGAGTAGACTAGTGTATACGATCGAGACCCCGACGAGGGGCGGTGGCTGGTCTCACAAGCCATTAGGGTCAGTTGATTCACCTGATACGTATACAGGTGCTTATTGGGCTATGAGTACACTGGACAGGACTCGCCGGGAACATACTAGTTGGTATTATACCTGACGTCAGATAGCAGTTCCCTGGTGACATGTGTACAGGTTAGTTCATCGACCTGAGATCGTCATTTATCTCGTGTGAGTTCCCACTGTGCTTTGATTACTACCCTACCATGGCTCAAAGGACTCGTGCAAACAGGTTTTAGTTGGGTACAGTCCCGAGCCACATGGAGGCAGTGAGCGGATCGGCAGGGGTTTCGTCTCTCCCAGTATTGGGGGTGAGATCGCGCTGTGTCTAGGAGAGCCATTACACGAAGTCTTTGGCCAAGGCAGGAGATTTACTGGTAAGTATTCCAGTAGTATCTCAGGGTGTTCTGGGCAACACTCCGACACGACTTGTACCGATTTTGGGGGTCTGACTTTTACCAACCCCCTAGGCCCGACATGCGATACTCATAGACGAACGGATCGGAATGTATGAATATTGTCACTGACAGGCTCAGTAGGGTGTCAGGATGAGTTCGCTCATCGACCTCCCTTTTGGTCAATACCCGGTAGCCCGTTACGTACAGCTAGTACCACTGACGTGCTAGTGGTTAAATCCACAGCCAAAGTATTGACGAGTCTTTAGAGTCCCCCACAGACAGTTTCTCAAGTTTCGGGCGAAACATTGTAGAGGTCGTATGACATATGGCAGGGTTCGATCATATACGTGCAGTAGTGCACGGATCATGATCGGACATACTAGTGGGCTTTGGTTTAACCCGGATCCTAGTATTAGATTTGTTGGATTACTTTAGTCTCATTGCATTCGCATTCAGTCGGAATGCGGATGCAGGTATGTATATACAGGTGGGGGGTATCCTTGTGATCCATCACGAGTTTACTTTAGATGATGCGGTTCTTTTTATTGTCATAAACATTTGGGTTAATGTTTATTTTGGTGGAAAATGTGAGTGGATTTCATGATGAGGTGCATTTAATATGACATGGACATGCTTAGTAACTCATGGTCTCTTTTCTTGTGCTAATGTCACATTAGGATTGATTTATGTGTTGAAATGATAAGAGGAGAGAGAGAGGGCAGCCATATGGCTTGAGTTTGCTCTTGTGTTTATTGATTCTTACTCTCATTTTATCATAGCAACACATAAGAAAAGGAAAGGCACTTCTTCTTCTTCTTCCTCTTGCTTCTTGAGCTCACCATTTCCACCAATGGAATCACCTTCAACCTCCATCCATACACTCTCATGTGATGAGAATCAGTGGATGCTTGAGACAAAGTTATCACACACATTCTCTACATCGCCTTGGACACGTCGGCTAGCGAACTTCGTGCCCGAGTTGCTTCGGATGAAGCAGGAGCCCGTAAAAAGACTCATTGATGTGGTTCCCTTCCGACGAGGAGATCGGAGATCGGAGATGCCGCGAGGAGCTTGGGATGGTGGATAAAGACCGAAGGACACGGATCGATCGGTATAGCCACTTTCTAACCTTTCTCTAGTTGCTAGTTATAGGTTAATGGTTCAATCCGGGTTTATAGCATACGTTAGCGCCAGTTTCAAGTTTTGAAAAAGTCTTGTTTCCGCATTTTGGCCTCGGATCGACGGCCGGTGCGCTACCATAGACTTACATGGTATCAGAGCCACGCCATTAACCTTTACTAGCTTGTTCTAACGTATTTAAAACATCGATCGAACGAAATTTCCAAAACCGCGATTCAAATTTATGCAGTTTTTGTCGAATTTTTTTTGTTGTCAAAAAATTATTTCCAGTACGTCAGAAAATCAGGCAGGCTTTTCTAAACCCACTGTAGAAATTTGAAACTGTAATTCCACCATTGTGTTGCGGAACCGTGGCCTTACCCACGTTTTGGCTGCGGTTCCGCCGCGGTACCGTAGCTTCAGTGCACCGATTTTTCTACTCTGGTTTTTGACTTGGAATTGGGGTTTCTAGAATATTTAGTATTGGCCCAGGTTATTTTGAGTACTGGGATTTGTAGTTGGGGCCCACTACGAAAAATTTTGTCGATCGAAATTTTAAATAAGTTAGTTCGCAGTACTTATATTATATCTGTGACCGTGAATTTCATTCGAGCGGTAAATCTTGTCTAATTGCTATAGCTCTTTTAGACGGATTTGCGAACGTGACATTCACGTTGATGTTCTGTGTTGTGCTGTGATGTTGCGGATTTTTCGTGGTGGATAGCGTGGTGCAATGTTAGTACAGTTTAGTATTATTTGTACATTTGATATTGCGGGGAGAGCGTCCGACATGTAGACTGCCGTCACTGCCTGTTTGTATATTATTCTTTTGGGGCACGACCGGGCTAAGGTCGATGTACCCGTTGTATATATTTTTCTTTTCGGTACTAGGATTACCCCGCGGTGGGGTGCACGGATAGCCGGGTTCTAGAGGGCAACGAGCCCGCATCTCATGGCTTTGAGACGGAGGGGGCTTTACTCTAGAATTGGCGGGCTATTCGCCGCACTCATAGGGGGTATAGGTTGACCCAAGGAGGGGTGCTCAAGTTACCGGATTCCGTGAAGTGCAGGGTGGTCCATTCACTTTGTTGAAGGGGGTTGCCGCGCTTCAGGTTTTGGTGGGTAACTTGCCGCACCCGTAGGGGTCTAGGATTTCATTGCACAGGCTATCCACACGACCAGGGGAACGCCGGGTTTCAATTGCGGCTCAAACTTAACCCGGGGATCCCAGATTATCTGTATTGTTCTGTGATGCTTATTACATTTCCGTGATGTTGCTTTTATCATGCCATGAGCGAATATTATATATTAATATATAAACTAGTAGATGTTGTATATGTTTTGCACCCGCGCTAGTCCAGTCCCCGCTCTGTCGTTAATTAAGTAACCTAACGGGTGATGACGGGACCCAGTGGCGAATGCGGATGGCATATACGTACATCGTATTTTCGTTCTTTATTGGCGTGATCAATTGATAGGACTACGTTGATTCGGATCAATGCAAGCTAAACAAACATGTTTGACATTGTTGGAACAATTTTCAAAAGGCTGTTATTGCAAGGACGTTCTTTTTTCTTTTGCACAGTGGTATTCGGGTATGAATATCCTGCACCTCAGTCGACGAGGCAAGGGCCGAGATCCCTTCACCGGGAGTGATCCCTTGGGCAGAAGTTTGCGTCAGGGTAATAACTTCACTATAGTCGATTACTTTTTGCTTTGCATCATGGTATTCAGTTGGAATATTCTGCACCTCATTCTACGGGGAAACAGCCAAGACCCCTTCACCGGGAGTGATCTCTTTAGCAAAGATTTTCACCACTATACATTTGTAAAAAGTTATCCGGTTTCTTCAACGATATCAAGTTCATTACGTTAAATATTTTTCGCCAAAAACCAGTCGTATTCCTCCGTCATTTCAGATTAGTATTGCTTAGTATTCGCGCTACGTTTTTCGTTGCTATTCGCCGAGACGTAGTGTGCGGTAGCTCTGTTGTGCTTTTCTGTCGCATGTATATGTGGATTGGTTAAGACGGTCGTACGACTTTGTTGATTATTCGTCAAGGGTTGTGTGGGTGGGTTTAACGCAATCAAGATAATGATGGGTTGAACTTGACTAGGACCTTTTGATTTGTTGATTATTCGTCAAGGTCACTTGGGTCCTAGGGGTAAAAACCACATCGGGAGTTTCTAAAGAAACTGAAACTTTCCAGGCATGCGCATACCTTCTGGAGTATGATAACGTGAGTGAATTCCGTCACGTTATCATGCGATGATAGTTGGATCCCGATTCCCACTGATGAGTTGGTTTACTCCTCGGGTGATCCTGACTAATTCTTCTTTCAGGTTTGGAGGAGAATTTGAGGATACAGTGGGAGGTTTCCTGATTAGATAAATTGATAACCATTCTGATCTAGGTTAGAGTGCACGCATAGTGTTTCTTTTCTCTCTCTCTTTGGAAGCGATCATGGCCCGACCCTAAACTATAACTCAGTGACCAAGTTGACCGAACCTTCTTATAACACTGGCTTTTGGATTGTCAGAGTTTCATACCTCATTGCCACTTCTACTTTTACCCTTTTTCTCCGGAACATTTCGTATCACTCCGATCATCAACTTCCATTGGATAAAACCATCGTATGGTTATATACGAACTCGAAGGAACTTATTCGAGGATGGTTTCCGGTTCTGGAGAAAATGAATAGGACTATTCAGTTGTCTTTTCCTTTTACCTTCTCTCAGGTTGCGAGTGTTCCTTGGATTAGGACGGAACACCTATTACGCTAATTGGATAGTCTTCTTCCAAACCATAGGCAGGTGCCGAACGGTAGGGAATGAAGAAAACCGATTAGCCTAAGTGTGGTGTACAGAAGGTATTAAGTAGAGACAAATAAAGGGATTAGAAAGAGAGCAAAGTAAATTACGACTGCTATTCACGACCAAACCAAGTATTTTATCGCCACTCCTACTTCACCTTTGTATTTCTCCAGAACACCCCGTATCACTACGAACATTCAATTCCATTGGAGAAATCCATTGTATGGTTATATACGAACTCGAAGGAACTTTTTCGAGGATGGATTCTGGTTCGGGAGAAATAGCAATAAGGTTTATTCAGTTGTCTTTAATCTTCACCTTCTCTCAGGTTGCGAGTGCTCCTAGGATTAGGACAGTACACCTATTTCTCTTATTGGATAGTCTTCTTCCAAACCATAGGCTGGTGCCGAATGGTAGGGAAGGAAGAAAACCATTTAGCCTAAGAAGGTGTACAGAAGGCAATGACTAAAGACATATAAAGGGATTTGGAGAGATGTCAAAGGAAGTATACGGTTACAGTCATGAATCTGGATAATGGAAGAGGCATTACTAGGAATACCCGGATACCCCTTCGAAACATTTACTGTTTCAGTTTTACTGTGCATTGTTAATAGAAAACTGATTTCCCAATTAGACACTTGCTCCAGGGTATGTATTTACCAGGTATGATTCTCACATCTGTATGGTTTTATAGATGATGAGTAGGAGTAAGTTATTGGGAATTGGGTGATCATCCTCATTATATCGGGATTCGTTGTAATTGGTGATATTTGAGGAAATCACCTGGGCTGTTTGCCGGACGACAAATATTTGGTTTTGAATATCCATTGTTATGCACCGATTTCAAATTGATATATCTGTACGTTTATTTTTATAAAGTGAGATATAACTTTTTGAAATTATGTCGATGACATTTACCTATATCAGTTGATGGTTAGGTAAGGAGCATTAAACAACGGTGTAATTCTTCTTAACTATAAGTACAGTTTTCAACCTACGACGCACAGGGTTTGAGTTATTCAACTCAGGTGACTTATACAAAGCATTGTATATTGTCCAGTGTCCATTAGGACAGAGGGTTTGGTCCTCGTACTATACTCTGTTTACTTATGACTTCTCTAGTTTTAGACAGGTGTTCCGTAGAAACACAAGGTCCAAGTTTTGAGAAGTTATAGGTATAAGAGCAAAGTAGAGAACCAGATGTTGCAAGTATTGGGATTATTCAAGGTGATCGAAGATGTAGATACTTGTGTATGGTATTCAGTTGATAGTAATGGTTTTTGAGAAATTTGTTTCTCTTTCAGGTTACTCATGTTTGGATGCACTCCTAAGTTGAGTAGTGCTGGTCGGCCTCTCTCCATTTAGTTGACATGCACTAGAGACAGCTGCATGATTTGAATCTGGTTCCAATTAAATCAGTGCCTCTATTTCTATATTGTATATAGAATAGTTCATATCTTAAAGATGTTAAGGTACGGGGAATTGTCCGGTTTATGCTTAAAACCAGGCTCTGGATAACTCAAGGCACGTTTCTGTAATGGCTGTTTGTGGGTTGACCCGGGCTATGACGAGGGTTGACTTTCTAACATCTGGAAGACCAATAGTGATATTGTTCTTGACTCTCCACAGTTTTAATAAAAATGTATTTTTTTAGAAAACAGTAGTGGGAGTATGGTAGAACTGGGAGTGATTCCAGAACCGCAAACGATTACTGAAAATTTGATAAGAACCTAAAGATTCAATCTAGTTTGGAAATCTGGTTTGACATTCCATTGGCCACTCCACAGATAAGGTGGGTAACCTCAGGCACTCGAAAGGTACTTCGTGTAAGTCTACGGTAGTGCCCCGGCCGTCTGTCCGAGGCCAAAATACGGAAACGAAAACTTTTTCTAAACTAGAAACTGGCGCTATCGTATACTATAAATCCGGATCGAACCATTAACCTATAACTAGCAATTAGAGAAAGGGTTGGAAAATCTATACCGATCGATCCGTGTCCTTCGATCTTTGGCCACCATCCCAAGCTCCTCGCGGCATCTCTGATGTTGATCTCCTCGTCGGAAAGGGCACCACATCTTCGAGTCTTCTTACGGGCTCCCGCTTCGTCCGAAGCAACTCGGGCACGAAGTTCGTTAGCCGACGTGTCCAAGGCGATGTAAAGAATGTGTGTGACAACTTTGTCTCTTGCATCTATTGTATGGATGAAGGTTGAAGGTGAAGCCATCAATGAAGATTGTGAGCTAGAGGAAGAAGAAGAAGAGGAAGTTCTTTTTCTTTTGTTGTGTTGATATGAAGAAAATGAGAGCTAGCATAATGATACAAGAGCTAACCTCTCTCATATGGCAGCCCCCTCTCTTTCTACCTCTCATTTCAACACGCAAATCACTCAATTAACATGACCTGTTCACACAAAAAGAGACCATGAGTCACCAAAATGAACATGCCACATTAATTGCACCTCATCATGATTTCTAGCTCATAATTTCCATATGCAAACATTAATCCAAATGTCTGCAACAATAAAAAGATACAGCAACATCTAAAGTAAACTCGTGACGGATCACATGGATACCCCTCACCTGTATATACATACCTGCATCCGCATTCCGACTGAATGCGAATACGATGAGACTAAAGTAATCCAACAAATCTAATACTAGGATCCATCTTAAACCAAAGCCCACTAGTATGATCCGTCCGATCATGATCCGTGCACTACCGCACGTATATGATCGAACCCTATCATATATCATACGGCCTCTACAACGTTTCGCCCGAAACTTGAAAACTGTCTGTGGGGGACTGTAAAGACTCGTCAATACACTGGCTGTGGATTTAACCACTAGTACGTCAGAGGTACTAGCCGTACGTAACGGGCTACCAGGTATTGACCAAAAGGGAGGTCGATGAGCGAACTCATCCTGACACCCTACTGAGCCTGTCAGTGACTATATTCGTACAGTCCGGTTCGTTCGTCTATGAGCATCACATGGCGGGCCAAGGGGTTGGTAAAAGTCAGACCCCCAAAAGTGGTACAAGTCGTGTTGGAGTGTAGCCCAGAACACCCTGAGATACTACTGGAATACCTACCAGTAAATCTCCTGCCTTGGCCAAGGACTTCGTGTAATGGCTCTTCTAGACACAGCGCGATCTCACCCCTAATACCGGGAGAGACGAAACCCCTGCCGATCCGCTCACTGCCTCCATGTGGCTCGGGACTGTACCCAACTAAAACCTGTTTGCACGAGTCCTTTGAGCCGTGGTAGGATAGTAATCAAAGCACAATGGAACTCACACGAGAGAAATGACGATCTCAGGTCGATGAACTAACCTGTACACATGTCACCAGGGAACTGCTATCTGACGTCAGGTATAATACCAACTAGCATGCTCCTGGCGAGTCCTGTCCGGTGTACTCATAAACCAATGAGCACCTGTATACATCTTAGGTGAATGATTGATCATTTCTTTGTTTGTCGGTTTAAGAAAATGTATAGAATCACAATCAAAGAATTGTTTGACCGCAATCAACTACGGTGTCTGTTGTAGATTGTAAGCGAGTGCGGATCGTCCACAGGGATTGTGCGATTTGTTTCAATGTTTGATTTGTTTGAATTGAAAAGTTAATCTAAAAGAAAAGAAAACATGATTCAAGATTTTATCGGTTGATTCAAGTGTCACTAGTTTAATCAAGAATCAAGAAAATGATAAACAATCGAGAATCGGGTTTCGATGATATTTCCAACCAAAATGTCAAGAATCTAAATGAGGCTCGCAGGAATCGATCGGATCTATAGACGTGATATAATCTCAAGATATCGTGTTCTTGTCCTTCGAAGAATTGATACTAGATCGATGATGATCGATGAGAGTTAGGGCTTTCTCGTGAAACTAGGGTTTCATCATTTAAACCTTGTTCTTTCGTCGATATCATTCACATTCTAGCCTCTAGCAATTTCAAGAAACGATCGTAACTCCCCAATTTCGAGCGATATCAATCAAGAAAGCATCGCAACAAAATTAGGTCGTCGATTCTTGAACTTGCTAGGGTTTACAAAACTCGTAGGAATCAAGAATCGTTTTCAGATATATTACATCATCATTCTATTGATCGTCTCGACTCCTCGACGAGCGGAGTATTACTCAAACATCACAACAAGAACTACAACTAGAAATTGAGATCGAATCATGATGCAAGAATTTAAAGAAAACAAGATAAAAGAATATCACCTTTTATTTATATCAACAATTTGATTACAGTCGCTCAAGAACTACAAGAGGAAGAACTAAATTGTCGATCTGGCTTCGCTTTTCTCTGTGAGTCGTGGATCGGCTTGGACCACTTGCTCTGTTGAAGATCGGCTCCGCTCATAAAAGGTTGCAGGGCTTCTTGCTTGATGTGGTACTCGGGATCTTGGCTTTTGATTGGAATGAGGGTTAGGGTTTCACACAAGTCTTGTCACTAGACTTGTGGAAGAAGAAGATGAAGAAAGAGGAAGGGATTTTTCTAAGTATCTAAGTATTGGCTCCAAGTATCAAGTATTGGATTCTGGATGATCCCTTAACCCTAGGTCTAGGCTTCTATTTATAGACTTTCTAAACCCTAGGTCTAGGTTTGAAATTACAATTCCCTCCAAAAGTTTGTTGAGGGGCTTCTAGAAAGAGTTTGTTAGGAGCTAGCTTAGGCTTTAAGCTAGGATTAATTAAGCATTAGAAACCCTAGTTTGCTGATCTGGCAGAAGCCTCTGGAATCTTCTGGAATTTGACATGTCTTGCTGAAGTGTGGGCCCGAGAGAAGCATTGTGCACTGAAATTGAGGAGGTGAAGTGGCAATACGGCCGCGGAACCGCGGCGCAAGCCGACTCCGGCCGCGGTTCCGCTGCCATGTTGGCTCTTTGTGGCTTGGTTCTTCTGGTGTGGTCTTGGGATGATATTTGGAGCTTTATCTGATGTGTTGATTTGTATTTGTCCCTTTGGATTGATACCAGAACTGAACTCATTGAGTTGGCGTAATGTTTGATCAGCACCATGTAAATTTTTGGCTTTTCTTCTGGGTTTTCCTGCACTGATCTCAAAACAAGTGTTGCACAATATAGGGATGATGCGATGCCATGAAATGCGGTCAATTTCCTTTATAGTGCCGGTTTTAGGGTCTAACACATGCAATCTGATATTTAACGACTGATTTGCTAATATGTGAAATATGAATACCGTACACTTCTAAATGAATGCAAATGATAGGGAAATTGCCGGTTAAAAGATGCAGTATTTTCGACTGATCAGTGAACCAACCGACACCAGTGGATTGTGAGACCGGCCACCACCCCTCGTCGGGGTCTCGACTGTATACACTAGTCTACTCTGGAGTATCGATGCCCTGTCTCGAAAACTCCCACGACTAGGGACCTTTTAAGGATGTGCTTATAGACTACCCAACTCTCACGTAAATGATCGCCATCATACTGCTGGTAGTCAAGCAAGAATCCTAAGGGCTCTATCAACGTGTAATAGCGACCTGTAAGGTCACCTAAAGAAGTACACGATGATAAAGACAAACCATGGTAGCATACTATTCTCTATCAACCTGTAATAGTGAACTACAATGTCACCTAAAGCATGTACACGATGATAAAGACAAACCAGATAGTATAAAAACCTCTCGAGTAAGACTTTCCTACCGGTATAGGTCCTCCCTCAATCATTGCAATCACGTGCCTGCGATCCAATAATTGACTCTGAGGGCACTATTTCCAACAATCTCCCACTTTCACTCAAGGCTAATTGTTGCGATGTCGCATACTTACAGCCCGTGTGATACAGAACACCCAACTCCTCTACCAATCAGTCTCACAAAGCCCGTTTGCGAAACTATTGCGTTCGAGGAATAGCCTCAGTGAGTGGATCCGCCCTGATATTTCTTTCTATGTTTATCTTTATATCAAGTTCGCGGAGAAAGCCATCTCCTGAAATGAGCAATACCTGTCTTAGAATATGTCTTGATATCTGATGGGACCTAGCTCATAAATGAACTCCAAATCCAAACTTCTTAGACTGTATCATCAACTGTACTTAATCAGTATCCTGCGCCATGCCTCCCTTAGTATCCGCTTGGACCACCTGTCCAAAATACCGCCCCTCGTCAGAGGGAAAACTACAACTCTGACAGTCACTCTGTCATTCAGGTCATCTTGGAAGCCTGGAATGATAACCGTCTCCTAAACAAGGCGGTTGTTATCATATCCCTAGAACATCCACTCATGTTCTAAAACTGCTTCCGAACGTTTCTCCAGGATAGGATCTAATATCAACTTACTGCAGCTCGTGCAAAAACTGTAGGGTTCCTAGGCACTCTAATGGAGTCTCACAAGTGATCAAACATGCACAAATCAAAAAATTCCTTGTGCCTACAAACCCTAATGCGTATCGTTAACTAGATATATAGGCAAAGCAAGCAAGTAAACGGAAATATAGCTAAAGGGAAGGGGATACAACCTTTGTAGATCCGGTCCACCACTTCCTAAGCTCCGCGATGATCTCCCTCCGCTGTCCAAATCGAATCCCGAAGTCTAGCATCGGCTTCATCGAAGAAATGGGCGGGCTTGATCGTCGGTTCGATGCCGAAGATGATCTACGTCGAGGCATCACAAACTCGAGCTCCGCCTTCGCCAAGTCAAGAAACTTGTGAAGACAACACACTCTACTACATGGTAAGTAGTAGAGGATGAAGAAATAGAAAATGGGTAGACTTTAGATTTGGATTTCTCACTTGTTTTGGCTAGTTGCCATTAAAGGTTGCAAGCTTTTTCTTTTGTTGAAGAAGAAGAAGATTGTAACATTTTCAAAAATATAAAATATTAATTTTGGGAATTTTTATAATTTAATATTATTTTATTGATTATTTTAATATTTAATGCAAATAAATAGGAAAAATGTTAGAAAAATTATGAAAAATTATGGAAAATTCTAAAATGGGTTAATTATTGAAATTATGACATTTTTAAGTTGTTGTGATCATTTTGACACTAATTTAGTGCTAATCGCGATTAAAATCGCTAATCGGGTTTTTTGGTAATTTTGTGCAAAACTTGCACATATCACATTTTCTACACTTGTACACTTTTCTTGCCATGGTTTTTCATTTGGGATCACTATTCTTGTGAGAAGGTTTAGGGATTAAAAGAAAAGGGAAAAGAAAAGGAAGGAGTAGGTAATGATGAGAGAGAGAGGGACAAGGTCAACCCTACCTTTTTGCACCATGCTTCCATCATTCCTTCACTCTCATTTCTTCCCCTCTCTCCCATAGTTGCTGCTGCTGCTGCCTAGCCCCTTTCTCCCCCTCTTCAACTCCTCATATCATCTCTAAAAACACCCCAAAACCTCACACTCACTTCATTAAAAATGTGCAAAATCCCTAGATCTACACATGGAGCTAAAGAAGCATGGATTTGGCCACTAGAGGGCAACTCAAGAAAATTCTTGAGTTGCTAATGAAGGTAATTTCTGAACCATTTGCTTAATTATAGCCTTTCCTATAACCCCCTGTTAAGATTTAATCGATATTGTGTGATATTATGGATTTGATGAAAACCTAGTTAGGGTTTGAGAGGAACTTGGGTTGTATTGTGAAATTGAGTTCAATTGAGGATACACCAACACCCTAGTGTATGAATTGAGACCCTAACCTGAAGTTTAAACCCATAATGCGGATTTTAGAAAACTATATCGGGGGAAAAACCTGGAATCTGCCACTGTTATTGGAATCTGCTAACACCCCGAGAACCCTAAAATAATATTGAGTGGAAATTGAGATGTGCAGGCAATATAGAGGCAACACCCAAAACCCTAGCTCCCCACTCCACCTTCTGGCCGCCAAAACCTCCATTCTGGCCGCAAATTGCGGCCAGACCAGTGAGGAATCTCCTCGTTTTCTGTGCACAGCCCCATTTCATCAATTCTTGGCCCTGGGTACTTCTAGTTTTGACAGATTCCTTCTAGGGTAAAATCTGGGACATATATCCTAAGTTGCTATTTTGGATTCGTGTTTCCGTATTCCGTATTTTTGATTCTGAAATGGTGGGATGTGTTTTGCCTCGACTATTTGTCGTTTATACGACGATATAGAGGAGTTATTGATGGTTTTGAAGGCGTGCCATAGGTTTTCACCTATAGGCCCCTTATCGCTTCGTTTTGGGTTTTATGCGCCGTTTTAGATTGGATTTGATTTTAATGCGCATATGCGATATTTTGATGTGTAGGTACCCATGAAGACTTCGGGACGACAAGCATACGTGGTGACGTCCGCAATGATGATGCAAGGTGAGTAGATTATATCTACAGGGGGAAGTCGGGTGGATGGCGTATAGCACCCCCGCAGTCCGTAGATAGATTACTTTGAAGTTTATTGTGATATAGGTGTATGGTGGATAATGTAGGGTTAGAAGTGACTAGTGTAGTTCATAGTCGCGAACCCTAGGATAGAATTACCCTATACATATACCCTTGCTTTTCACATGTACTTACACTGTGATTGATGATATGTGACGACTTTGGAGATGAGTCGATATTGTGGGCTTGGTGCCCTGGGATCGGTGATTTGATACGATTCATATGTGGGGTATGACTTGTGATTCTTGCGGGCTTGGGATGTGTGTTTACCCCCGCATGCATACTTTACCGATGTTACTGTTTGTACTAGACATAGAGTAGTACTCCAGACTATATGATCTGATGATGGTGATAATTGTTATGTGATGAGACAGTGAGATGTTGACCCCTACCCAGCTTTTGGGAATGCCGTACGATGATTTACCGTACGAGCCGATATTGATGATAGATCCGCACTCATAACTCGAGGATATCTTACGATATGACATTGAGGCGGGATCACCGACTACATATCTTTATATATATACATTGACTCAGATTTAGGTGGTTTCCACACCTACCCCTCCTGATTGACAGGATACTTAGGTGTAGTTGCATAGTAGATACTTCACTGTGCTGTTGATTACTAGATTTCCGCATATTCATACTATTCGCATTGCTGGCATATGATCATTATTATGCTATTATCATGCTGTTAGGACACCAGCACCATTATCGATGATGCGTATGTTTCACGTACACTAATTGCCGGCTCACACACTTCATCATCGATAATTGCCATGTCACTACACAGTAGTACTATTACATTCGTGATATGATGCTTCCTTTGACATATGCGCATTCCTATTCCATGTTGCATGATTTCCGATATGATTACTCTCTTTACATGTCGCATATATCATGGATTGATTGCATAGTACATCACATTGGATTTACTGCTGGACGTTGGATTTTCATGTGATTTCTGGTTTTTGAGGACCGTGGGGTTATTTAAGAAAAGAGGCACTTTATGAAAACCCGGTACCTCGTGTTATGATATTTCGGTGCGTCCACCACGCGTTTTCTCGGTGCTGAGACGTGTGCTTGAAACCCGATTCGAGGAGGTGATGTACCGTTTGCGGGTTCGTGGTGGGCCCGGTATGGTTCCCCTCGGCGAGATGATCGATGGGTTATGCCGATTGAGCCTGGAGGCGGGCGCGTACCTACCGGTGATTTTACCTGAGCTCGGCGGATATCCGGGGGATACCGCCTGGAGCCGAGAGATGGGCATACTGCCGGGGCCGACGGGCCGATATCCGCAGATGGAGCCCAGAGATGGACATGGGTTGACTCATACTGCCGGGGCCGAGGACCGATATCCGCAGACGGAGCCCCATACGGATGAGGATTTACGTGTCGGTGTTTGGCACGGGTTTCATGATGAGTTTTCCATGATTTTGGTTATATCCTCACATTGCATACATGATGCTTACTGTCAGTGGGTGACAGGTGGACGGGTTCCACATATATACAGACTTGGTTCATATACAGACTGGATTTACACTTATCTTACACCAATATTAGTGGTATGGGACGCTAATATATGTGTATTGATATTATTGATATTTCTTCATTGATACTTCATGCAGACATACCTTACACTGATGACATGTTATTACCTGAGTACCTGGCATTACATACATGATTAGATGCTACCTTGCCACCTTATTACACTCAGATGTACTCTTGTGGATTATATTACTGATCGTTGACTTAGGATTATGTCTTGCATTCGATTTCTGCTTGTAGATGTTTCTATTCACGAGTTGGCAACTCACCCCCGTTGTGCCACAGTTCTTGCAGGTTCTGCCGTACAGGTTCTATTGCGGCATTTCTGGCACACTACCTTCTTGCGGGTGATTTGCTTTGGTAGGTGGATTCTTTCGTATCAGGAATCACCTTTGTATTTATTTATTTCATTGTATCTAGAAATTGTCCATCAACCAAAACTTGTATATTCTTTCAGACTCAGAGACAGTGTTGTATTATTCGACCTTAGAGTCGCGCTTAGTAGTATTGCGGTTTTCTTGCTACTTTTGAGTTTTCTTTTGGTTTTGATCCTCGCCACTTGGCGTTGTATATTATCATATCATTGCGTGGTTGTGACCGTCGATTGACGAAGAGCTAGCTCCCGCTTGGGGATGCCTTTATCATTTTATATATTGTTATTCATGTTGTACCCCATTCGGGGCCAGTTTTACAAGAGAAACTCTGCCGAAATTTTTAGAAAAGACTTATTGCTTTCAAAACATACCTTCGGCTTAGTTATTTAAAAACCTTGATTTCAAACCTGTATTTTCTCACTTCTTTAAACCAGTTTTCTTTATTTATTCTTCAAAATGGTTTTAGATTTCTGGGCTTTTGGCTTACTTGGATCAGATGGAGTCCTATAGGCTTCATATGGTTCAAGTGCCAGTCACGTGCTCTTTCGGGGCGTGACAAAGTTGGTATCAGAGCGCTAGGTTGACCTTGGTTCGAGTTTAAGTTTGACTATGTGGAGCCTAGGGAGTTGTTTATATACGGAACTTAGGCTTGACCTTACGGAACTTAGACTTGGTCGAGGGGGTGTAAACCCGAACTTTCGTCGTTTTAGGATGACCCTTGGTTGATGGATTAGGCGACTAAAGTAGAGTGACGTACCGTTGGTATGTTCCGCGGCATACTTACGACACGCCACTCCGCTTAAGGAACCTTAGGAGGTACATACTTTCGAGATTAGTGATTCTCTTCATATCCTGGATTATACGTCCATTTGAGATTCCCGCTTCTATTAGTTTCATGATCATACCTTCATTGATACTGTTCCTTCCTATGATCATGTATCCCCTTTGGATCTGTTGTTTCCGTTCTTGCCTTTGATGTGCTCTCTTTTGATACTCGATTGAGATCCCCTGTCACCATGTTGAGCGCAGTTTGGGCTGCTGCTAGGGTTACGGCGGTGTGAGCTCGTTTGGTACGAGGGCCGACCTTTGTGTTTTCTGGTGACATGGGAACGTCTCGAGTTAGTGTTGGTGTTTGTGACCTCTAGTGGAGGCGAGTGCTTGGTTTGCACCGGATGATCGTGCCTTTGTTAGAGCTGCCAGTTGAAGAGGACTGTGGATGTACAGCATACCTCAGAGATTGTGATGTCGCCTACCGTGCAGACAGATGGACCAGCTGGTTGCTGAGATTGACAGGAGTTGCTTCCGAAGCTTACGAGCTGAGATTGCCGGAGCTTTCGGGCAGATATGCGACGGCTGATAGCTAGTCTACCCGAATTGGAGAGACGAAGGTGATTCGTCCGATTTTGCGCCAGAGCGGGCCCAGTTGAGTTGAAGATTTCAGTGTGGAGAGTCTTACTCGATCTAGAGCAGACCGATTCAGAGATGACCGCTTGTGTATCGCCTTATCTGGAGGATTGAGGCGTTGTTCGGCATACAGGCGTATGAGCCAGTTGCTGCTATGCAAATGACGAGATATCGCCCAGATGGTTGGAGCTACTGCAGCATGAGAATGTTCTTAGAGAGATGAAGCGAGTCGCTAGTCACCGAGGATGAATGACTAGGACGTGTGGTGAGTTCGCTTACCCCGATGCGAGGTCATCAGGCGGATCGATTCCAGCTAGAGACGACTTCACGCAGGTTCGTTGAGAGTCGATAGAGACGATCGAATGGTAGGCGCCTATTTTCCAAGTTTAAGTATACGGAAAGACATGCAGGTGATTCTATGGACCCTCTAGAAGAATGAAACCCTAACTCGACTTAATGACCGTGTGACAGCCTTTGAACCTTAGGGTTTACGGCGGTTCCGCGGCGCCATTAGTAAGGCTTGGGTTTGCCCTTCTACGGCTGGACCACCGACGCTGTGGCATGTACTCGATACTATTAAACTGTACCCGGGATGTGAGCTCTTGAGGGATTATGAGGTTCTGACGAGTCGATCGGATGGTTCGACATCTTTCGGATATCATGATGGGATACTGCTTGGGAGACTCCAGATACGAGCGTAGCCGTCGGAGCGCAGTTCATGCAGCCATGATGAGACGAGTCCGAATCAGTCGACATTTGAGCAAGGTGGAGTAAAGAGTTCGTACGAGATTTCGACGAGATGACGTCCCACTCCGCTGACATTAGAGATGTGATGTGCACCCCGAGGCATGGTATATGGATATAACTTCCAGAAAGAAGCGCGACAAGTATGCGGCCGTTCCGGAAAAAGCTTCAGCTTCAGCATTGGATGATGACTTCCGGGCACTTCGGCAGGATTGAGATTTGAGAAAGGAACCTCGACAGGACCTTTCTGGAGTACGATACGAGAAGACCTAGACCAGGAGTGGTCGTTTTGCGCACACCCAGCAGACCAGAGTTCAGCCTTGTCGACGAGGTAGTTGACCAGGTTTGGATAAAGGGACTTACCCAGATGCATTGCAAATTGATCAAGGACGGACGAGTGATGAGTTTTCCTCCGATGGTTGGGACGTGTTCCCGAGGACCAGTTCGGCCTGACATCTGCTACAGAGTGATGAAGCTACAGAATACGTGATTCGAGTCCGTGTGAGAGACTTCAGATTGACCGTGGCCGAGAACAGTGCAGTGCATAGTAGCTTGGCATGACGTCATAGTGGACAACGAGGGAGATAGTCGGAACAAGAGGTTCGTGTGAGGCACTGACGAGCTGTCATTGCTTTCCGTCGAGATTAGAGACCTGATTTGCTTACAGAGACGTTGGGATGTGACCAGTTCTGAGAGATGTTGTTCTGAGGATACAGGTGTCTTTTGAGCGAGAAGAGGTTGTGCAGGAGAGACAGCCTCTGTACAGATCGGCATAGGCATGATTGGAAGAGATCTTGAGCAGGATTCTTCCAGGACATAGCTGCCATGATGTTGCACCCAGGATCGGATGTGTGACGTGCTTTCAGAGAGCCAGAGGCCGACGCCAGTGATATGCTGCCTTACGAGTGGTCGTGAGGTTTGACCGAGAGGTGACCAGAGAAGTGCCAGAACGGAATCTTCCCCGTTAGCACACCTGACAGGGCCGATGAGCCGATTGACCGCGTGATAGGTAATCCGCAGAGAAGATAAGGATCCAGAGAGTCAGAAGACGCTAGACCGTGAGCGAGAGGCAGGTAGATATCCTGCGCTGCTAGCTGTGGATTGCACCGACTCCTTCTCGACCTCGAAGGAGGAACTACCGAAGACGGTATTTATGATTTGTGATTTTGTGATTTGATTATCACGTATCCGTCATTTTGGATTTCGGTATTTTGGGCGTTCTGTTGCATGATTTAGTTTTGGTGACTGAGTTTCATGGTATTGGTTTCATGCACCCACTGGACATTTATATATTTTACGCAGAGTTTTCATGCATTTTAGTGTTATGCTTTGATTCGTGCACGCTGATGCACACGGTTGTGAGATTCTCCTTTGCGGTACACCTGATTTTGGTTTGAGCCGCATTATATCGTTGATTTTGACCCGGATTTTGATGGTGGATTTTTGCACTCCGTGCTGGTGATATGCTTTACGCCTGTTCGGTGTTTGCTAGTGGATTTCGTGATTCCGTGCATGTTGAGTGCGCAGGGCCTAGATTTTCATTCGTGCACGATGGATGCACCGGTTTTGATTTTCGCGCATGTTGGGCGCATGTTTTTAGATACGATTTTGGTGCACGCCAGATGCGCTAAATCGGGATTCTTCGTGCATGTCACATGCACCTGATTTATTTTCTGTCAGGCACACACGTTGCCTACGACGGATGTTTCGTGCACACCCGTTGCACTTAGATGTTGTTTTGTATACCTGTTTGACACATTTACGGATTTTTGATTTCCGTGCGCACCAGACGCACAGGATTGTGTTATGTGCATTTTTGGGATTTATTCCTTTTGGAGTAGTACCTTTTATGATGTTGGATTTTGCTTTCATGCCGAGCAGGACTGGTCAGTGGACGGTGCCTGGATATACTTTTGCATGCTTTTGCATCAGCTACTTACATGTATGGATTGGATGTCTACATGTGTAGTATTGATCCATATCATATCGGTTTGTATTGGATTTGACATTGTGTTTTTACCTCGACTCCGATGATTGCGAGATGCTTGACGGAGTTTTTGCTTTTGAGTTATCTGCTCATTTTTCATGCGCATGCATTGCGCTGTGATGTTTTATGTGTTGATAATTTCGGAGCCCCGACAATGGATTATTACTGAAATTGTTTTTAGTATTGTGGGTTTAAATTTAAATTCGGGGACCGAATTTCTTTAAGGGGGGTAGATTGTAACATTTTCAAAAATATAAAATATTAATTTTGGGAATTTTTATAATTTAATATTATTTTATTGATTATTTTAATATTTAATGCAAATAAATAGGAAAAATGTTAGAAAAATTATGAAAAATTATGGAAAATTCTAAAATGGGTTAATTATTGAAATTATGACATTTTTAAGTTGTTGTGATCATTTTGACACTAATTTAGTGCTAATCGCGATTAAAATCGCTAATCGGGTTTTTTGGTAATTTTGTGCAAAACTTGCACATATCACATTTTCTACACTTGTACACTTTTCTTGCCATGGTTTTTCATTTGGGATCACTATTCTTGTGAGAAGGTTTAGGGATTAAAAGAAAAGGGAAAAGAAAAGGAAGGAGTAGGTAATGATGAGAGAGAGAGGGACAAGGTCAACCCTACCTTTTTGCACCATGCTTCCATCATTCCTTCACTCTCATTTCTTCCCCTCTCTCCCATAGTTGCTGCTGCTGCTGCCTAGCCCCTTTCTCCCCCTCTTCAACTCCTCATATCATCTCTAAAAACACCCCAAAACCTCACACTCACTTCATTAAAAATGTGCAAAATCCCTAGATCTACACATGGAGCTAAAGAAGCATGGATTTGGCCACTAGAGGGCAACTCAAGAAAATTCTTGAGTTGCTAATGAAGGTAATTTCTGAACCATTTGCTTAATTATAGCCTTTCCTATAACCCCCTGTTAAGATTTAATCGATATTGTGTGATATTATGGATTTGATGAAAACCTAGTTAGGGTTTGAGAGGAACTTGGGTTGTATTGTGAAATTGAGTTCAATTGAGAATACACCAACACCCTAGTATATGAATTGAGACCCTAACCTGAAGTTTAAACCCATAATGCGGATTTTAGAAAACTATATCGGGGGAAAAACCTGGAATCTGCCACTGTTATTGGAATCTGCTAACACCCCGAGAACCCTAAAATAATATTGAGTGGAAATTGAGATGTGCAGGCAATATAGAGGCAACACCCAAAACCCTAGCTCCCCACTCCACCTTCTGGCCGCCAAAACCTCCATTCTGGCCGCAAATTGCGGCCAGACCAGTGAGGAATCTCCTCGTTTTCTGTGCACAGCCCCATTTCATCAATTCTTGGCCCTGGGTACTTCTAGTTTTGACAGATTCCTTCTAGGGTAAAATCTGGGACATATATCCTAAGTTGCTATTTTGGATTCGTGTTTCCGTATTCCGTATTTTTGATTCTGAAATGGTGGGATGTGTTTTGCCTCGACTATTTGTCGTTTATACGACGATATAGAGGAGTTATTGATGGTTTTGAAGGCGTGCCATAGGTTTTCACCTATAGGCCCCTTATCGCATCGTTTTGGGTTTTATGCGCCGTTTTAGATTGGATTTGATTTTAATGCGCATATGCGATATTTTGATGTGTAGGTACCCATGAAGACTTCGGGACGACAAGCATACGTGGTGACGTCCGCAATGATGATGCAAGGTGAGTAGATTATATCTACAGGGGGAAGTCGGGTGGATGGCGTATAGCACCCCCGCAGTCCGTAGATAGATTACTTTGAAGTTTATTGTGATATAGGTGTATGGTGGATAATGTAGGGTTAGAAGTGACTAGTGTAGTTCATAGTCGCGAACCCTAGGATAGAATTACCCTATACATATACCCTTGCTTTTCACATGTACTTACACTGTGATTGATGATATGTGACGACTTTGGAGATGAGTCGATATTGTGGGCTTGGTGCCCTGGGATCGGTGATTTGATATGATTCATATGTGGGGTATGACTTGTGATTCTTGCGGGCTTGGGATGTGTGTTTACCCCCGCATGCATACTTTACCGATGTTACTGTTTGTACTAGACATAGAGTAGTACTCCAGACTATATGATCTGATGATGGTGATAATTGTTATGTGATGAGACAGTGAGATGTTGACCCCTACCCAGCTTTTGGGAATGCCGTACGATGATTTACCGTACGAGCCGATATTGATGATAGATCCGCACTCATAACTCGAGGATATCTTACGATATGACATTGAGGCGGGATCACCGACTACATATCTTTATATATATACATTGACTCAGATTTAGGTGGTTTCCACACCTACCCCTCCTGATTGACAGGATACTTAGGTGTAGTTGCATAGTAGATACTTCACTGTGCTGTTGATTACTAGATTTCCGCATATTCATACTATTCGCATTGCTGGCATATGTTCATTATTATGCTATTATCATGCTGTTAGGACACCAGCACCATTATCGATGATGCGTATGTTTCACGTACACTAATTGCCGGCTCACACACTTCATCATCGATAATTGCCATGTCACTACACAGTAGTACTATTACATTCGTGATATGATGCTTTCTTTGACAAATGCGCATTCCTATTCCATGTTGCATGATTTCCGATATGATTACTCTCTTTACATGTCGCATATATCATGGATTGATTGCATAGTACATCGCATTGGATTTACTGCTGGACGTTGGATTTTCATGTGATTTCTGGTTTTTGAGGACCGTGGGGTTATTTAAGAAAAGAGGCACTTTATGAAAACCCGGTACCTCGTGATATGATATTTCGGTGCGTCCACCACGCGTTTTCTCGGTGCTGAGACGTGTGCTTGAAACCCGATTCGAGGAGGTGATGTACCGTTTGCGGGTTCGTGGTGGGCCCGGTATGGTTCCCCTCGGTGAGATGATCGATGGGTTATGCCGATTGAGCCTGGAGGCGGGCGAGTACCTACCGGTGATTTTACCTGAGCTCGGCGGATATCCGGGGGATACCGCCTGGAGCCGAGAGATGGGCATACTGCCGGGGCCGACGGGCCGATATCCGCAGACGGAGCCCAGAGATGGACATGGGTTGACTCATACTGCCGGGGCCGAGGGCCGATATCCGCAGACGGAGCCCCATACGGATGAGGATTTACGTGTCGGTGTTTGGCACGGGTTTCATGATGAGTTTTCCATGATTTTGGTTATATCCTCACATTGCATACATGATGCTTACTGTCAGTGGGTGACAGGTGGACGGGTTTCACATATATACAGACTTGGTTCATATACAGACTGGATTTACACTTATCTTACACCAATATTAGTGGTATGGGACGCTAATATATGTGTATTGATATTATTGATATTTCTTCATTGATACTTCATGCAGACATACCTTACACTGATGACATGTTATTACCTGAGTACCTGGCATTACATACATGATTAGATGCTACCTTGCCACCTTATTACACTCAGATGTACTCTTGTGGATTATATTACTGATCGTTGACTTAGGATTATGTCTTGCATTCGATTTCTGCTTGTAGATGTTTCTATTCACGAGTTGGCAACTCACCCCCGTTGTGCCACAGTTCTTGCAGGTTCTGCCGTACAGGTTCTATTGCGGCATTTCTGGCACACTACCTTCTTGCGGGTGATTTGCTTTGGTAGGTGGATTCTTTCGTATCAGGAATCACCTTTGTATTTATTTATTTCATTGTATCTAGAAATTGTCCATCAACCAAAACTTGTATATTCTTTCAGACTCAGAGACAGTGTTGTATTATTCGACATTAGAGTCGCGCTTAGTAGTATTGCGGTTTTCTTGCTACTTTTGAGTTTTCTTTTGGTTTTGATCCTCGCCACTTGGCGTTGTATATTATCATATCATTGCGTGGTTGTGACCGTCGATTGACGAAGAGCTAGCTCCCGCTTGGGGATGCCTTTATCATTTTATATATTTTTATTCATGTTGTACCCCATTCGGGGCCAGTTTTACAAGAGAAACTCTGCCGAAATTTTTAGAAAAGACTTATTGCTTTCAAAACATACCTTCGGCTTAGTTATTTAAAAACCTTGATTTCAAACCTGTATTTCCTCACTTCTTTAAACCAGTTTTCTTTATTTATTCTTCAAAATGGTTTTAGATTTCTGGGCTTTTGGCTTACTTGGATCAGATGGAGTCCTATAGGCTTCATATGGTTCAAGTGCCAGTCACGTGCTCTTTCGGGGCGTGACAAAGATGAAGAAAAAGAATATGATAAGTATATCTAAATTATCAAATAAAATGATACTTATCATGATAGTAACCATAGTTAGGTGTAGAGAATAAACCATGGTTAGGGTTAATGGTTAGGTTTAGAAAAAGAATAAGAATGGTCAAGACTTCAACATTTCATGAAGTTTCCACAAAACTACAAAAAAAACACCATTCTCTTTATCTTTTCCAAAAAGAAATAAATAGATAAATCAATAGATAAATGAATGAGATAAAAGTAAACCCTAACCACTAACTTAACCATTGTTTAATTCTTTACACAAACCTAAGCTTGCATGTATCATCAAACATGATACAATCTTGTGCACAAAAATATATCACATATACAATGTGCACAATCCAAGTGAGAAAATCCATTTAAAGTGAACCAATACTAGTTAATGCAAAGTAATATATCAAATATACAATTATGCATTAAATCATTAAATCAATACTTGATTTAACTATCCGGTCATATCGCATATAACCGACCAGTATGCTATGTATCGGCTTATCGAATCAATCCTTGATTCGATAACTAGGTTATATCGCATACAACCATTCGACACATACATCGAGAGAATGAAATACGGTATCACATACACGCATCATTCTCGGTCCCGCACATATCCCATATGTGCTCCTATTTCGTTTCGCTTGAGCCAGGAAACCTCTGTGTAAGACTCTAAAGACTCGTCAATACGCCGGTAGCAGATGATGATCATATCAAGCACCCACAAGCCGCAAGCGGTCTGCTAAACGTAACGGCCACCCGGGTATTGAGCGATCAGAAGATCGACGAGCAAGCCCGCTCACACTCCTATGAATCCAACCAGTAACACTTACCGTATAGTCCGGTCTGTTCGTCTGATATGCCGCATATGTCGCCTAGGGGTGGTAAACGTCAGACCCCAGTAGCTTGATAAGTCATGCCGACGTGAGGTCCATAACATTCATGAAACCACTGATAACTCTTACCAGTATATCACTGCAACCCTGGCCAGGGATTTCCTGTTATGGCCAGTCGAGCATAGCGCAACATCAACCCCCAATACCGGGAGAGACGAATCCCCTCCTATCGCTCATTGCCTCCATGTGAATCGGGACTGTACCCAATAACCACCTATTTGCACAACTCAGTAGAGCCGTGGTAGGGTGGAAATCAATGCACAGTGGGAGACACGCAAGACTCTATGACGATCTCGGGTCAACAGACTAAGCTGTACCAGTGTCACCAGAGAACTGCTATCTGACGTGAGGTATAATACCATCTGGGAGTTCTCGGCGAGTCCGTTCAGTGTACCCAGTCTCCACTGAGCACCCGCATACCATCTCCGATGTCAAACACCAATGGATATGGGATCATCCATCGCCCATCGCATAGGTCGAGAAGATATACGCTAGTCTACTCTAGAATATCGATGCCCCGTCTCGATATTCCCTCGACTAGGAACAATGAAGGATGTACTCATTGACTACCCAGGCCCCACTAGTATGATCTTCATCATAGTCCTGGAAGTCGAGTACACATCCTAAGGGCTTTATCAACATGTAATCAGAGAGACAGAAAGTATACATGTTAAGATAAAGAGCAACCAGATAGAGTACTATCATGTCGAGCAAGAAAGTCCTACCTATATATGTCCCAGCATCCACTACAATATACATCCAATGTACAGTAATGGCCTCTAGGGCATACATATAACTAACAATCTCCCACTTGCACTAGGGCCATCTGTAGCAGTGGTCGCAGTATCTAATACTTAACCATCCCATATGAGTCTCTCTCTAGGAAAAGGCCTTCGTGAGTGGATCCGCTGTGTTGTCCTCTGAGTCTTCTCTCCTAACCTCGATCATTCTGGAGATCAACTATCTCCATGATCAGGTGATGCTGCCTCAGAATTTGTTTGGGTCACTGATGGGACCATGGTTCCAGGGCCGAAGCAACACTTCCATTGTCATGCAATGGCAGGAACCTAGTTCATCTTATGAACCAATATACACCCAAACTGCCTCTTTGGCAGTATCTTTAATAGCGATGTTACCAGCCTTTATCGTCTAGTTTGCCACGGTATCGAGCTTGGAACTCTTCCAACATACCGTCCCTTTACTGAGGGTAAAGACAGTGCCTGTGACTGACATTCAGTCGTCTTTATCACCCTAGAACACTTCCAGTGATTCTCCCCAGGATTGATTGATACAATCTCACTATACCTAGTGAGAACCCTAATATCCCTTTAGATCTATCTCATAGGTCCAAATCTCAGGATTTAGGAGGTATCATCTTTATCCTATTTGGAGAATCCTTGTGATAATAGGAGATTGACCGATCGTAGTATAGGAAACTCTTTTCCTATCAAGAGTATGTTGTCTACGTACAATACGAAGATGACCACCTTACTCTCTACTACCCTTTTGTATATACAAGGTTCGTCTACCATTTTGATGAAGTCAATCACTTTGACTATCACATCAAAACAGACGTTCCATCTCCGCGATGCCTGCTTCATTATGTAAAGCAACTTGCACACGTTTCCGCTGCTCCCACTGTTTACGAAGACCTCTGGCTGTGTTCTTATAGACGTTCTCTTCTAAATCAGTATTTAGAAAAGCAGTCAGGGCACCCAACCATCAGATATCGTAGTCATGGTATGTAGCAATGTTAAGTAGGATCCGGATGGACTTAAGCATAGTCACTTGGAAAAGGTTTCATCATTATCCATGCCTGGTTGATGACTAAAACCTTTAATAAGCCTAGCTTTGAAAGTCTCAACTTTTCCATCTACACCAAGTAATCTTCTCAAGATATACTTGCTCCTGATGGGGATTTAACCTTTCAGATATAGCAACCAAAGTCCATACTTTGCTGGCGTACATGGATTCCATCTCAGATCGCTAAGCATCCAGCCATTCTTACAGAGTCCCTACTCTTGATGGCCTGCTCGAAACTAGTTGGGTCATCATCTCATGATGCATTCCTTGATCCCACTGTCATCGAGAAATCGAGGTATCTCTCAGGCGGATGAGGAACCCTACTAGATCGACGGAGAGGGTGAGGTTCATCGGGAACTATAGAATCTTATGGTTCTGTCAAATCATCAACTGCAGTTTTGTATAGCTGGAACCTTTCCAGTTCTACAGAACTGATCCTGCCTCGATCTTGTCCGGATTTTGCTTTAAACATAGGCCGTACAACCCCAAATCTTAACTCGCTTAAGAGATGGGTTCTTCCCATACCATATCTCATATGGAGTGGTAGGCACTGATTTGATTCAAACCTAATTCAATAGGTATGCAGCTTCTCAAGTGCATAACCTCAAAAGGAAACAGGTAACTCAGTAATACTCATCATAGAGCACACGATATCTAATATTGTGTGATTGCTCCGCCCCGATACACCGTTGTGCTGTGGTGTATTCAGAGGAGTAACACTGAGAGAAAATCTCATTCTCCTTTAGAATAGTCCAGGAATTCTATGCACAAGTATTCTCCTCCCTGATCTTATCATAGGACATAATACTTATACCCATATTTTGGTTCTCTACTTCTAACTTATATTCTGTGAATATCTCAAAAGGTTCGGACTCATGTTTCAACAGGAACATATGACTGAATCTTGAGAGATTATCAGAGAACATAATTGTTCCCCTCCGAATGGCGGCCGAGACATGGAATGCCTTGCCTGAGATTTGGGGCAGATGCTAATTGGTGTTATCCGTCTACCTCTCCGAATATGCCAAATTGATTTATGGCACCGTATATCGAAGGTTTAAGCGGATGCGGCCGATGTAGCAGACTTCGTCAGATTCCCCCTTGTTGAGGGGTTTTTGATTGTGGGGACGCTCTTCCCTGCAGGCGCAAGCCCCTGCAGTTAATTACGCTACCGCATCACCGTAACAACTTTCTCCTTCTCCAGCTGGTCACTTCATGTTGTGGGTGTTTGTTTTGTTTGTGGTTGCCCGTGGATTGTATACGGAGACTAATTTATGTAGTCGCCCGTAGGACGTGGATTAATCCAAATCCGTGTTTACTTAGATTTGGGTTTGTGGTTTTGGTTTGAGGATACGTTAGCCATATTTGAGACTAAGATCGACTCAAACGTTTGTTAAGGATACGTTAGTCCGATTTGAGACTAAGATCAACTTAACAGGATCGTTTAGATCCGACAAAAGAGCGTTTGGACTCTATTTTTCCAGTTTAGGGACATGGTGGTCCATTGCATGTATGGTCGTCGGGACCCGTCACCTCTCTGACGACGTTGAAGGATTACAACGACAGGTGTCCGAGGAGTTCAGAGATGTACCCTTGAACCAAAGCTGATTGGGAGGATTCTTAGTCCAATTTGGGACTAAAGTCTGTTTGAAGGTTTAAGGATACGTTAGCCATATTTGAGGCTAAGATCAACTTAAACGGTTGTTAAGGATACGTTAGTCCAGTTTGGGACTAAGATCAACTTAACGGGATCGTTTAGATCCGACAAAAGAGCATTTGGGGGCTCTATTGTTCCAGTTTAGGGACATAGTGGTCCATCGCCAGTTTAGGGACATGGTGGTCCATTTCCAGTTTAGGGACATAGTGGTCCATGTTCCAGTTTAGGGACGTGGTGGTCCATCTCCAGTTTAGGGACATAGTGGTCCATTGGTAGTTTAAGGACATTGAGGTCCATAAGTAGTTTAAGGACGCATAAGTCCATGGGTTTAAGGACCCCACAGTCCATATGGGTGTGTTGAAGGACACATAAGCATAAGTCCGCGGGTTTAAGGACCCCACAGTCCGTATCTTGGTTTAAGGACGCATAAGTTCATGAGTTTAAGGACCCCACAGTCCGTGTTGATGTGTGGTTGTCGGGACCCGTCACCTCTCTGAAGACGTTGAGGAATTACAACGCCAAGTATCAAAGGAGTGAAGAGATGTACCCTTGAACCGGGGTGGATTAAATAGTCTTTGGCCCAATTCGGGATCAAGACCAATTAATTATATTATGAGCCCATTAGCCCAGTTAAATCTGAATTGAGGACTTATGGCCATCTTGGGCTAAGTCCAATCATGTTTGGAATATTGGCTTCCTGTTGGTCCATTGAAGGAGAGGCTTTGCCTCTGACCATTTAGCCAATTGGGCTAACGTAAATTCAGCAGTGTTGAACACTGGGATCAAGTTACTGTTTTAACAATAAAAGACAGTTGGTGTTAAACACCAGCAACAGGGGGTTCAAATCAGTGCTAAACACTAGAGCAAATCAGTGTCAAACACTAGCAGCAGAGGCTTCAAATTAGTGTTAAACACTAAGAAAATTAATGTTAAACTCTGTCAACGGAGATTTAATTTAGTGTTAAACACTAAGAAATTCAGTGTTAAACACTGCAAGAAAGCTCATTAATTAGTGTTGAACACTAAGGCAAAACAGTGTTTAACACTGGGCTCAAGGGTTCCAATTTAGTGTTAAACACTGAGGCAAGAGGGGTCACGTGTGGACACGTGAGAGCGCCATGATTTCCCTTATTTTATTTTGCGGATCAGTGTTTAACACTTTTAATTCTGACGGCCATCACGTGTGAGCACGTGATGGAGGCCCTCGCCCTGGTCTGTTAGAATGCTCATTAGGGGTCACGTGGTGACACGTGAGGGCGCCCTAAGGGGGGACCAGATCCCTTTTATTTTGTTCTGCAATTAAGTGTTAAACACTTTTCATTTCCTAGCCATCACGTGTGGACACGTGATAGGCATTTATCCATTGGATATTAAAGGGATTTGTTAGGGGTCACGTGAGGGCGCCCTAAATGTGGAGCCAGCTCTCCTTTGTTTTATCGTCAAATCTGCGAATAAGTGTTAAACACTTTTGTTTTTATTTTAGAGCATCACGTGTTGGCACGTAATGGGGATTTATGCATTGATAATTACAGCACTTGTTGAGGGGTCACGTGGGGACACGTGAGAGCGCCCAAAGCAACTTTTCTTTTGTTTTGCCATTAAGTGTTAAACACTTTCATTTTTATTTTAGAGCATCACGTGTTGGCACGTGATGGGGATCTGTGCGCTAATTTTTAAAGCATTTGCTGAGGAGTCACGTGATAACACGTGAGAGCGCCCAAAACTTTCATTTCCTTCGCTTTTTCTTTCTGCGTTTTGGGAGTCACGTGGGAGCACGTGGGGCATCGCCTCAGTGATTTTTCCTTCTCATTTCTGGGGATCTTTCTAGGGGTCACGTGGGGACACGTGACCCTAGTTCTTTTCATGAACAGAGATCTTTTAAGAATTGAATTCTCTGTATGGTTAAACCCTAATTTTGTTTTGGAGGAATTAAATTCCTATTGTGAAAGAATTAAATTCTTGATTATGGTTAAACCCTAGTTTCTTTTTAGGAGGAATTAAATTCCTGTGAGTTTGGGAGAATTAAATTCTCAAAACTCAATTCCCCTTCTAAGTTTAGGATCTGCATGGCAGGATCTCGACCCGATGAGAATTAAATTCTCATCCTATGGGGAGATGTGCTCTGTACAGATCTTCAACTAGAAGAAGAACTAAGTTCTTTTCTTTAAATAAAAGTTAAACTCTTTTGAGAATTAAATTCTCTTTTGAAGCCTCTCTTTTCTTACCTAGAGTTTTTCTTTTGCAGAGAATTAAATTCTCCTCTCTTTGCTTTTCTTTTCTTTTGAGAATTAAATTCTCCTCTCTCTGTTTTTCTCTCAAAGAAGTCGATCCCCCTTCTCTTCTTTTCTTGGCTCCTATTTATAGGAGAAGGAAGAGAATCAATTTGTTTAGTAAATCTCTCATTAAGAGATTTGATTTGTATGTTGAGAGATTTGATTTGCATTCATCATTAATCTGGGCCTTTAGATTGTTAAGTGAATTTTATTCACCATTGGATTTTAAATCCAAATATATCCATTTGTTATCTCGGTCAGATTTAGGGGGGAAATCTTTCCAAGTCTAAGATCTTTCCATAAATAGGTGATATTTAATCACCCTTGGATCTTTAATCCAACGGTCCCCATAATCCTTTTCCATTTGGAAAGATTTAGAGACTTTTAGAATTTAATTCTATTTTGAAAGATTTTTAGAGAAATTTAGAATTTTAATTCTATTAAACTGTAAGGCTTTCAAAGCCTGTCACGTGCTGGCACGTGACCCTTGATCACGTGTGAGCACGTGAACCCCAAATTGGTTCTTTTAACAGCCGCTTGTTCATGTTATTGTTTTAACCATCACGTGTCAGCACGTGACCATTGGTCACGTGTGAGCACGTGATACCTCGTTGAGGTACTTCCTGATTTTTAATTAGGGAACAGATTTTAGAATTTAATTCTATTCATTATTTTAGAGGCCTTAAGTGCCCATCACGTGTCTGCACGTGACCCATGGTCACGTGTGAGCACGTGATGCCCCATTGGGGTCTTTACTGAGTTTTTATTGTATCTTTTAAGTCCTCCAGCGGGTTCTTAAAGGTCCATCACGTGTGGACATGTGATGCCTCATAACTTTTGATCCCGGATGAATTATGAGGCCCATAATATATCAAATCGAAGGGTTTTTCGAGATGCTTCCAATACCATCAGAATTTAATAGTTCCTCCTTCGGGAACTTATCAAAATACAAGCCGGAAGATATTGGTTCGCATTTCCTTAAGCGTATCACTTCCATTTGATACCTTGGACTCTTCTGCGCAGAAATTTTCGGCGGGAACAAATTCCCCCCACTACTTTGCCCACGTAAGTATAAACGTGGGTGAAGTAGTGTAGAGTAATGCATAGCGTATGACCAGTTTCGGATTGGTATATAACTTTCAGGATCTTGATCTGAGAAGATAACGAGCGGACACAAGCGTCGTCATTTATCATTGACTCAAATCTTGACTCTTAAGAGATATAGTTCCAAACCCTTAACTCCTTTAGCCGCACCCTTTTATCTCTTTATGTCTTACTCTGGCGTGGAGTAGTTTATACGCTTATGAGTAAGTTCTCCATTTCAGTGGCATGCAGCTTTGGCAAGTGTGGCTCATAGATGGTCCATCTTGACCTCTTTGCAGGGCAGTGATGGCTTAGGAGACAGGGTTAGGATCTGCCACCTAAGACTTTTCAACTTTATGAGCCGTGAGGGTCTCATAAAGACTTTTCTCCCTACGGATCGAGAGGATCTCGTAGGTGTATTTTCTCCTTAGGAGTCGTGAGGATTCCTAAGTGTGTTTCTCTTATAAGTCGTAAGGATCTTGTAAAAGAATTTTTCCCTCTTATGAGTCGAGAGGACCCGTAAGCGGTTGTTCCCCTCCTTGTCGAAATTCGACTTCAGAGAGTGAGACCCGTGGATAGTATGCAAGAGACCATTTTGGGCCGACTTGCAGGATCCCAGTGCTTAGGAAACAGGTTTTTTAATCCCTACTGCCTAAGGCTTTATCTCACGAGTCGAGACGAATCGAGAAGTTCTCGCAAAGACATCAATTTCCTCACGAGTCGAAACGAATCGAGCAGATCTCGCAAGAATATCCTAACGTCACAGTTAACCTCTGCTCTTTACGACAGAAGTCTGTTAGGGTCTGTGGTACTTAGGGTTTTGGCCGTCGTACCGTCGCATGAGCTGATGTATTCCTCGATAGGCAATCGTGCTGTTCGAGTAGCCCTGCGACTGCCGTGTCTCTGATCCCTTCGGGGGCTGGACAAGACGTCTTCAAGCAATCCTCCTTGGCAATTTGACCGTCGGAAGAGCAAGCGTTAGGAATTTGCCATGCCGCTTTTTACTTGAGGTTAGGCTCATTTTGGAGAGCCCCGATGAGTCATAACCACTCCGCGCTGGTGTGGGATGATCTCCGATAGTTTTTCAGGCTTTATATGACTTGCCGTTAAGACCCTGAAGCTAGGAATTTGGCCTTTGCTTCGTTTGCTGGCATTGCGTCCTCTGTATCGAGACGAATGTCATGGTTGTCTCTAGGTTGCTAATGAACCGTCGAGATTTGGAACTAAGGATTTTGTCGTGGCTCCTTTTGGTGATGTTGCGTCTGCTGTATCGAGACGAACGTCGAGGTGGTGACCACTCCATGTGGGATGATCTCCGGTGGTCTTTCAGGCTTTATATGACTTGCCGTTAAGACCCTGAAGCTAGGAATTTGGCCTTCGCTTCATTCGCTTGCATCGCGTCCTCTGTATCGAGACGAATGTCGCGGTTGTCTCTAGGTTGCTGGTGAACCGTCGAGATTTGGAACCAGGGTTTTTTCCGTGACTCCTTTTGGTGATGTTGCGTCTGCTGTGTCGAGACGAACGTCGAGGTGGTGACCACTCTGTGCTGGTGCGAGATGATCTCCAATTGTCTTTGAGGCTTTATATGACTTTCCGTCAAGACCCTGAAGCTAGGAATTTGGCCTTCGCTTCATTTGCTGGCATCGCGTCCTCTGTATCGAGACGAATGTCGCGGTTGTCTCTAGGTTGCTGGTGAACCGTCGAGGTTTGGAACCAGGGATTTTGCCTTGACTCCTTTTGGTGATGTTGCGTCTGCTGTGTCGAGACGAACGTCGAGGTGGTGACCACTCCGTGCTGGTCGAGATGATCTCCAATTGTTTTTGAGGCTTTATATGACTTGCCGTCAAGACCCTGAAGCTAGGAATTTGGCCTTCGCTTCATTTGCTTTGGTGTGTCCGAATCCTATTGGAGGAAGGACGCTGTAGTTGACATCTCGTCTGCTGTATCGAGACGAATGTCGTGGTGGTGACCACTCCATGTGGGATGATCTCTGATTGTATTTTCGGTTTTATATGAGTTACCGTCAAGATGTTGAAGCTAAGAATTTGGCCTTCGCTTCGTTTGCTTTAGTGTGTCCTAATCCTGTTGGAGGAAGAACGTTGTTGTTGACATCTCGTCTGCTGTATCGAGACGAATGTCGTGGTGGTGACCACTCCGCGCTGGTGTGAGATGATCTCCGATTGTCTTTCAGGCTTTATATGAGTTGCCGTCAAGACGTATGAAGCTAGGAATTTGGCCTTCGCTTCGTTTGCTTTGGCGCGTCTGAATCCTGCTGGGGGAAGAACGCTGGGGCGACATTTCATCTGCTGTATCGAGACGATCGTCAAGGTGGTGACCACTCCGCGCTGGTGTGAGATGATCTCCGATTGTCTTTCAAGCTTTATATGAGTTGCCGTCAAGACCGTGAAGCTAGGAATTTGGCCTTTTGCTTCATTTTCTTTGGCGCGTTCGAATCCTGCTGGGGGAAGAACGCTGTAGTGACATTTCGTCTGCTGTATCGAGACGAACGTCGAGGTGGTGATCACTCTATGCCGGTGTGAGATGATCTCTGATTGTCTTTCCGGTTTCATATGAGTTACCGTCAAGACGTTGAAGCTAGGAACTTGGCCTTTGCTTCGTCTGCTTTGACCGTAAGGTCTTTTGTTGACGCTGCGTCCGCATCCTGCTGGACCGTGGAGGAACGCCGTCATTGACATTGCGTCTGCTGTATCGAGACGAATGCTGAGGTGGAGCTGGGATTTTGCCATCATTCCGCTTTGTTTCGACCATGGGGTCTTCTGTTGACGTTGCATCTGCATCCTGATGAACCACGAAGGAACGCCATTGTTGACATTGCGTCTGCTGTATCGAGACGAATGCTGAGGTGGAGCTGGGATTTTGCCGTCACTCCGCTTTGTTTCGACCATGGGGTCTTTCGTTGACGTTGCATCTGCATCCTGCTGGACTGCGGAGGAACGTCGTCGTTGACATCTCGTCTGCTGTAACGAGACGAATGCTGAGATGGAGCTGGGATTTTGCCATTGCTTCGCTTGATGGTGTAACATCTGTGTCCTGTTGGAATGAGGAGGCCCACCGTTGTTGGTCTTCGGGCGGCAGATGTGGCCATTGAGATTTGGAACTAGGGACTTTGCCATGGTTCCGTTTCGTTGCGACTCTGAGGTCGATTGTTGACGTCATGTCTGTATCTGGTTGGAGTGAGGAGAAACGCCGTTAGTGATCTCTAGGTTGTCGATGTTGATGTCGAGACCCTGAAGCTCGGGATCTTCGTTTGCTTCATTTGTTGACATCGTGTCTGTAATATTGCGACAAATGTCGAGATTGTCTCTAGGTTGTCTATGAACCGTCGAGATTTGGCTTCGCTTTCTGGTGGAGCCTGTTGGGAAGATATGGTTCCCTCTTTGTTTGTGCCCCTGGATTGTATACAGGGATCGATGTGATCTCACCTGTAGGGCAAAAGTTTCATTCATTTTCATATTATTATTTTATTTCCGCGATGCTCTATCATTTCAGCTTTTATATCGCGAAGGTCGCGATTGCCCAATCATTTCGGCTATTTTTCGCGGTGCCCAATCATTTCGGCTATTTATTTTATTTTTACTCGCTGTTTTTTATTGCGAGTTGCCCAATCATTTCGGCTATTTCGCATGCATACATTTTTACTTGCTGATTTTGTTTGCAAGTTGCCCCATCATTTCGGCTATTTCGTATGCATTTTTTTTTGGCTCGCTGATTTTTTTTTTGCGAGTAGGGGATTTGGGATCTGATACCAATCTTGGTATCAACATCGCTACGACTGGAATATTGCCAGGAGCGAATCATCATTTGCCGTAAAAGGACTAGGAATTTGATACCGGTCTAGGCATCAGCATCGCTGCAACTGGGATATTGCCAGGAGCGAATCATCATTTGCCTTGAAAGGGCTTGGAATTTGATACTGGTTTAGGCATCAGCATCGCTGCAACTGGGATATTGCCAGGAGCGAATCATCATTTGCCTCTGTCGATGTTGAACAAAGGAGGCTTAGTAAACAGGGTTAAGGGTCCTGTCGACTAAGGCTTTTGACTTCATGAGCCGTAAGGGTCTCACAAAGGTATTTCTCCCTACAAGTCGTGAGGATCTTGTAGGTGTGTTTTCTCCTTGGGAATCGTGAGGATTCCTAAGTGCATGTTCTCTTATAAGTCGTAAGGATCTTACAAAAGGGTTTTCTCCTTATAAGTCGAGAGGACTTACAAGTGTTGTTTGCTGTACAAGCATATCCCTAGTCATGGATGGGACTTTGTTAGGGAAATATTTATTCGTGCCCGTGGATTATATACAAGGGTTAATATGAGCCGCTTGTAGGGCAATATCGAAGGTTGTAGGGGTTACTTAAGAAAAGGTTAAGGTTTCTGTAACTTAAGCCTTTCAACTCTTATGAGCCGTGAGGGTCCCATAAGAGAGTTCTCCTTACGAGTCGTGAGGATCTCGCAAGTGTATTTTCTCCTTAGGAATCGTGAGGATCCCTAAATGTGTTGCTCCCTTGTGAGTCGTAAGGATCTCACGCAGGTGGTTTCTCCTTATAAGGTCGAGAGGACCATGTAAGTGTCTTTTAACGAGGTTGCGCCCTTTTGGGTTTTCACAAACACTCGCCGGTAGCCCTGATGTTTTTACTCACGGAGCCCTTTCGGGTTTTCATCCGTGCCCATTTTGCTTGTGGACATACCGTTTTTTTTTGTTTTTTTTTACCACGCCGGCCTGAGGATGCCACGGGTTGATAGTAGTTTAACGACATTTCGGTCATTTACAAGTTTTAGGACACTGCGGTCCATCGTCGCCGTATTTGAGGCGAATCTCTAATTTACTGACTTTTCGGTCTAGCGTCGCCGTATTTGAGGCGAATCTCTAGTTTACTGACTTTTCGGTCTAGCGTCGCCGTATTTGAGGCGAATCTCTAGTTTACTGACTTTTCGGTCTATGGGGCTTTCCCTATGAATGAGCATGATGCCCCCGGCATATCCATCTTTCTCGAGGCATGTGGTTGTGGCGGGCTCACCTTCCAGTTTTCGGACAGCGCGAGTTTGCCTTGTTGGTATTGGTCTTCAACCCAGTTTTTGAAGACGTAGCAATTTTCGAGTGGGTGACTCATTACTCTGTGGTAGGGCCAATAGTTAGGATTGTTAACGTCACCTGGCTGCAACGGACGTTTTGGATCTGGCAGAGTGATGAGCCCGCTGCGCACTGCTAGCTCGAACAATCTCTTTGTTTTATCTTTGGGAAACGAGTAAGGACGTTTCAACTTCTCATTGAGGTATCGCGGCTTGTTATTTTGATGACAAAACGGTCTCGGGTTACTCGGCTGTTGTTGAGCGTTGGCGAAGAAAGCCGTTTTTCCTTCCCTTTATCCTTTTTGTTCGATCCCTTGTTTGCGGGTCCGAGATTCTTTCCGGGTAGTGTGCGATTGCATGGCTGAATGTTCTCGCGACTCCTCAATTCTTTCGTTTTAGAGACGGACTCCTTGAAAAGAGGGCCGAGGGCTACTTTTTCATCGAAATTGCTCCCGAATGTGAGAACTCGTGGTCCCTCGGGATCAACCCTATGACAATTGCCGGCAATTCTTTTACGCTCATCTGTCGCATTTTTCTGCTGTCTACGAGCTTCACGCTTTGTCCTGTTGAAATGTTGCCTGTGAGCGACATACCCTTGCCACCAACACTTAAAGGAGTTGCAGTCCTCAGTAGGATGTGCGATCTTCTGATGATATAAGCAGAAGTTAGGATGTACTTCCGCTTCATCAAGATGTATGCCACCAGGAGACTTTTCTCTGAAAGAGGGCAGCCTCATCCCCATCGATATCGCTTTGGCAAATCGTTTCCTTGTCTTGATCCTGCTTTCATTTGCGTCGGATGTACTTTGATCCGGTGGGAGTGTTTCGACCCTTTTATCCAGTCGCCGGCGTTTAGCTTTCTCGAATATTGCCATCTCGCGCTCTCGATCGGCTTTGCTTTTAAGACGGGCTTCGTTCAGGAAGGCATTGATCATCTCGTCTGACGGCCACAGAAGTTCTGGTTCAAGACCCGCCCCTGGTTTCTCGATGCAAGGAGCCTCTTTATCATCTATCAATGAGCGAGAGATCACATGACAACTTACTACGTAGTCCTCAGATTCATCTGATGAGTCTTCCCCATCATTTTCGTCCTCGAGGACATGGCTGAGGAACTCTTGGAGCGTGATTGGAATCCGTGCCTTCTGGTTATACTCTTCCAGCGCGTCAATCTATTTCTGCAAATCCGTGCGCTTGTCGCCAGGCTTCACGGGCTTCTTGGATTTCTTCTTGTTTTTCTTTGAAGACTTTGACGGCTGGGTGTGAGCGCTCTGACCGTCACCACCCATTTTTGGAGTTGGGCGCGGTTTCAGCATTCCCTCGATGATCTCGGGTTCCAGTGGATATTTCCACCTGATTGCCGGGCACGTTTGGAGATCCTTCAGCATTCTTTTAGTTTTGGTCGAAAGAGCCACCTCCCATGGAGCTTCCTTAGCAAAAGAGCACGTTGCCCCCGGTGTGTTTATCTTCTTAG
This sequence comes from Agapanthus africanus, assembly GCA_030015575.1. Taxonomy (NCBI): domain Eukaryota; kingdom Viridiplantae; phylum Streptophyta; class Magnoliopsida; order Asparagales; family Amaryllidaceae; genus Agapanthus; species Agapanthus africanus. The sequence goes on from JASDDO010000004.1 coordinate 245,503,661, forward strand.
GAGTGTGAGGCTGTGGCGGGTTCACCTTCCAATTTTCGGATAACGCGAACTTGCCTTGTTGGTACTGATCCTCGATCCATCCCTTAAAGACGAAGCAATCTTCGATTGGATGGCTTACCGCTTGGTGGTAAGGGCAGTAATTTGGATCGTTGACATCGCCTGGCTGCAGCGGACGTTTTGGATTCGGCAAATTTATGAGTCTGTTGCGCACTGCCAGCTCGAACAGTCTCCTTGTTTTATTCTGAGGAAACGAGTAAGGACATCCTAGTCTCTCCTCGAGGGATGGGCGTGGACGCACGTTGTTTTGGCGAAGAACCGGCTTTAAGTTGCTCGGTCATTGCTGAGTATTGGCAACGAAGGTTGCTTTCCCTTTGCCCTTTTCATTCCAAGGCTCTGTCTTTGAAGAGGAAGGCCTATGGCCCACCTGGTCCATTTGGGCCAGCTTGTCAATCAAGGCCTGGAAGGTGGTCGGCTTGAAGAACATTTTGAATTGGGAGATGGTCGCTTGAGGGTCGAGAGTACCCACGAACATGCCCACGGAAGGAGCTTCTTCTATGCGTTGTTCGCATTTCGACCACAAATTCCGCCAGCGTATAGCATACTGGACCCAAGTTTCGCCTGGTTTTACCCTGGCGTTAATCAATGCCGTTATTGGGGTGCGTTCGCTGGCGCTTGCGAATCGCTGAGTGAACAGCAACTCCATTTCAGCGAACGTCTTGATAGAATCGTTCGGGAGTTCCGAATACCATTCGAACGCTGTTTCTGATAAGCTGCCCACGAACTGGCGAAGCAACAATTTATCATCACCGCCGGTGTTACCGCAAAGGGCCCTGAACTGGGCGACATGTTGGTGGGGATTGCCGGTCCATTTGTAAACATGGAACTTGGGAATTGTGTAACCCGGCGGGTACTTGATTTGGTCGTACCAGCTTGGATATGGCCGCCCCATTTTTACGACTTGACCAGCTGCCTCAGTCGCATGATGAACCCGGATTTGCTGGGCTATATAGTCGACCAAATCAGCCTTAGAGATTGTCTCCTCTTTGGCCGTTGAGAGGGCCGGTGGTGGATTTGATGTTTCTCCCCTGTCGTCTTCAAGGACGATCGGGGAATCCTCAGTGGGTGGGTCCTGTTGGATCATCATTCCTATCATATCTTGGAAGAGAAGGCCCAGACGCTGTATGTTGGCTGCTTGTTCAGCAGCCTCTTTGTCCTTCTTCTCCAATATTCGGCGAAGGAATTCGGCGTCGGTTTCTTCCTTCTGGCGTTCGTCCGAGGACGTTTCTGGGTTTTCTTTTTGCCCGGTAAGCGCGGCCATAGCATTCATCATTTCCTGGAGCTTTTGCTGTTGCTCCTGAGCTTTGGTCACCGACCGTGTAAGCGGTCTATGACCTGTAGACGCACGGCTGTCTTCCTTTCCTGACGCCATGTATACGGTATGGACCATCATGCCCCCAGACTTAGGGCGTCCGGGCTTAGTGCCTTTAGCTGTCGTTGCAGGCTGGGGGATCTTCTCTGGCTTCCTCCTTTTATGAGCAGTGGAAGTTGAGGGGGCCGTTGAGGTGGGCACCCAAACAGCCTTTCGTGGTTTAGCCTGGTGACTGGCTTCCTGTTGGATTTTCAGCTTCTTGTGCCGGCGGGAGAAGTTTGGATCGATCATCGAGTCTCGGGCCTGCCGCCAAACCTTATAGATCTTGGAAGACAGCCGTTGAGGAGATCGGGGCTGTTCTGGCTTTGTTTCCGCAGCCTTTTTTAGTGGAGGAGGAGACCTCTTTAGCACCGCAGTAGGAGAATTCCTTCGCACCTTATTTAGCATCTCGAAGCTGTTCCCAGTTTGAATGGCAGCATTAATTTCCGCCGTTGGGGTTGGTGGAGTTAGCCCAGAAGGGGAGTTGCCCCCAGCCTTCCTTACTCGGTGCCAGTGGCGACGTCGAGCGTGTCGAGCGGACGGCGTTGGCTCAGCGGTGAGGACGGCTTCGTCATGCCCCCTGCGTAGGTGGGGGGTCATTGCTGGTGTTAGCCTGTCAAAGACCGATGTCCTTTGGGTAGCAGGAGCGGGCGCTGAAGCCGTCAATCTTGTAAAGACCGACTTTTTGGCCGGAGAAGCCGCCTTGGCGATTTCGGGAGCAAGACCGGTCACTTTCTTAGAAACAGCCTTCTCTGGGATTGTAGGCCCCATGGTGGGTCCACAGGAGTCCTGGCCCAATCTTGTCACGACCCGAAAGAGCACGTGACTGGCCCTTGAACCATATGAAGCCTATAGGACTCCATCTGATCCAAGTAAGCCAAAAGCCCAGAAATCTAAAACCATTTTTAAGAATAAGTAAAGAAACTGGTTTTAAAGAAGTGAAGAAAAACGTGTTTGAAATCAAGGTTTTTAAATAACTAAGCGGAATATGCATTTTAAAAGTGTACAGTCTTTTCTAAAAATTTCGGCAGAGTTTCTTTTGTAAAACTGGCCCCGAATGGGGTAAAACAAGAATAACAATATATATGCAATGATAATGGCATCCCCAAGCGGGAGCTAGCTCTTCGTCAATCGACGGTCACAACCACACAATGATATAATATACAACGCCAAGTGGCGAGGATCAAATCCAAAAGAAAGCTCAAAAGCAACAAGAAACCGCAATACTACTAAGCGCGACTCTAAGGTCGAAATATACAACACTAAAGTCTAGGTCTGAAACAATATACAAGTTTTGGTTGATGGACAATTTCTAGATACAATGAAATAAATAAATACAATGGTGGTTCTTGATGCGAAAGAATCCACCTACCAAAGCAAATCACCCGCAAGAAGGTAGTGTGCCAGAAATACCGCAAAGAAACCTGTACGGCAGAACCTGCAAGAACTGTGGCACAACGGGGGTGAGTTGCCAACTCGTGAATAGAAACATCTACAAGCAGAAACCGAATGCAAGACATAAATCTAAGTCAATACGATCAGTATATAAAATCCTCAATATAAAACATACAGCCTATAGCAAGGCTAGGGTAAATATCTAACCCGAGTGCAATCTCATGTGCCTGTGTCAGTGCCTCTGATAACAATATAGCATATGAATGAGATATGAATGCGAGAAAACAGAATACATTTACATGAAGCAACTGTTTTCATACTTTAGTGAGATTTCCCTTGTATTTTTAAAATGAGGTACCATAATGAAATCAGCATAAAACTGTGCCTAGCATCGGCACAAACGAAATCCCAATATCTCGATATCTCAAGGTCTCAACCACAATATCTAGGGCGCCGTCAGTCCAGACCGGCCCCTACCATCCATCTCAAGACCACGACGGTATCCTCCGGATATCCGACGCGTCGGGTAAAATCACCGGTAGGTAGTGCTCCCCTGTCAGGCTCACATCGTCATCACCACGCGCTTCTTGCCCCGGGGTACCTTACCGGGTCCACCATGTACCCGAAACGGTTCATCCGTCTCCTCGAATCGGGTTTCCAAATCCATCAGCAAACTCATGGTGGACGACTCATACATCATGGGAAAACCGCACTTTTTATTTTAAAAGAGAGAATAAGATTATTTGTGCCTTTGCGGTTTTCCCCCAAATCCAGAAAATCTCATAGAAATCCAAAACCAAACCTCAATAGCACGTAAAATAATGAATATATGCATGGGAATCCATGAATGCGGCATAACAATGAATAACAGTGTGCAGGAAGTAGCAGGTAATAACTACAATGTCTAATCTAGCATATAAGGCGAGTACACTTACAACCTGTCTAAATTATTAGCTAACAACCTATATCAATGCAATAGTATATTTTCTAAGGTGTACGTGACATGGCAATTACCGATGAAGATGTGTGTGAGCCGGCGAGTAAGTGTACGTGGTACATACGCATCATCGGTAATGGTGCTGGTGTCCTATCAGCATGATATTAAAAAAGGAGTATGAAGCATAAAATAAGAATGCGATGCAAACCGAACCACAAAAAGGGAGTGGGAGCTGAAACTAGACGTAACCAAAACTTATCTGCATAAATCTAATATAAGTCCTACGAATGGTGCCTTTTGAAATAACACGAATCATGGGGTTTTGAAAATAGGAGCTACGGTGTTTTTATGAAAAGATACGTCGTTTTTGAAATAGCCGTAGATTCCCTTGAGCTGTCTTTAAAAATGCCCACGATTCGTTAGTTTTTGAAATAGGTAAAAAGTCTAATCTACTCTAACAACTACCCTAACTATACGGCTGAACTACAGGTAAGAAAACCGCCTAACATCTGAGTCGATATATATATAGATATATAGTCGGTGATCCCGCCTCAATGTCATATCGTAAGGTATCCTCGAGTTATGAGTGCGGATCTATCATCAATATTGGCTCGTACGGTAAATCATCGTACGGCATCTCTAATAGCTGGGTAGGGTTCAACATCTCACTGTCTCATCACATAATAGGTATCACTATCATCAGATCAAATAGTCTGGGGTACTACTCTATGTCTAGTACAACCGATACCATCAATGAAGTATGCATGCGGGGGTAAACACATATCCCAAGCCCGCAAGAATCACATTTCGTATCCCAAATACGAATCATATCAAATCACCGATCTCGCGGCACAAGCCCACATCATCGACTCATCTCCAAAGTCATCCCATAACATCAAGTACAGTGCAAGTATAAGAAACACACATGTGTATGCGTGTGGGTGCAAATCTATCCTGTGGTTCGCAACTAGGAACTACGCTAGGTATTTCTAGCCCTAACTAACCATAACACACTATAACCATCCCACACATAAATATACTACATACTACTAATTACGGACTGCGGGGGTGATATACGCCATCCACCCGACTTCCCCCTGTAGATATAATCTACTCACCTGAATCCTGCGTGTCGGTGTCGATGTCACCGTCATCTTCCGCATCGCCTCAGATCGTCGCGGTGTACCTACACATATCACACGTATCGCATCGCATCAAAACCAAATCAACACTTGAAACGACACACTAAATCCAAAACGATACGCTAAAACCAACACGATACGCCAAAAGGCTTATAGGTTAGAACCTACGGTTAGCCTTCGCAAAACAACCCGAAATCACTCGATGCAGTCGTACAAACGTCACACGATCGAGATAACGTACAAACACCAAAATGTGGAAATCAAAATACGTAACACCAAATACTGAAAGTAAGGCAGCAACCCAAGAAAACGATCCCAGATTTCATCTCAGGCCAAATCAGGGCAAATAAACAACTCTAGGGTGCTATATATGATGTATTTGAGCTACTGGACCAACCCCGAAGCATTCCCTCACCACTTGGCCAGCCACAACCCTCCCAAAACCGGCCTCGCCGGACCCCCTATGTCCAATGGGCTCCGTTTGGTCAGGGTGGCCTCCTATGGTCTCAATTTGGTCCCTGGTATTGTTGATTTTCCCTGAAAAAGACCCAGTGTGTTCCAGATTTCCCTGCACACTCTAAACTCTCACAAACCGACATGAAAGTCCCGTAATTCCGTATTTTTGGTTTCCAGTGGTTTTAGGCTGGGTTTCTAACACTAGGGTGCTCATATGATCTCTATTGAACTCAATTCCCCATCACAACTCACAATTTCCTCAAACCCTTACTAGTTTTTCCTAAAATCCACAATTCACCCGATTTCGATTCTAAACATGCATAGGGGTATAAGTAATGCTAAAACTAAGTTAATGGTTCAGAAATTACCTCAATTGGCAACTCAAGAATTTTCTTGAGTTGCCCCTAGTTGCCAAAATCCATGCTTTCTTGGTCCATCTGGTAGATCTCGGGCTCGTGCACACTTTTAATGAAACGGACATAGGGTTTTGGGGTTGTTTTTGAGATGTTTTTGGGCTTTGAAGAGGGGAGGATGATGGAGGGGAGGCAGCAGCAGCAAGAGGAGAAGGTGGAGGGAAGAAAATGATGGGGAGAAGAATGGTTAAGGGTAGAAGTCAAAGGTCCCCTCTCTCTCTCACCTACCCTCATTCCCTTTTCTTTTCTTTTTCCTTTTTCCCTTTTCTTTTAAACCAAAACCCTTCTCACAAGAATAGTGAACACAAAAATGAGAAATCATGGCAAGAAGAATGCACAAGTGTAGAAAAAAAATGATATGTGCAAGTTTTGCACAAAATTGCCGAAAAACCCGATTAGCGATTAAGATTGACGACAGGAGAACACCTTGGCTTTACGACTTTCGTGTTCTCCCTACTGGGCGCCTTTCCTTTAATCGCGATTTGCACTAAATTAGTGTCAAAATGATCACAACAGCTTAAAAATGTCATAATTCACTAATTTATCCTATTTTAGAATTTTCCATAATTTTCCGTAATTTTTCTCCATTTATTTGCATTTAAATATTAATTTAATATTAAAATAATCAATAAAATAATATTAAATTATAAAAATTCCTAAAAAAAATATTTTATTATTTTGGAAATGTTACAATCTACCCCCCTTAAAGAAATTCGGTCCCCGAATTTAAATTTAAAACCCCCAAGTACTAAAACATTTCGATACAAATCCCAAGTCGTCGGGGCTCCGAAATCATCAACACATAGAACGTCACAGCGCAATGCATGCGCAAAGGTACTGAGCAGATAACTCAAAAACAACGCTCCATCAAGCATCCCGCAATCATCGGAGTCAGGGTAAAAACACAATGTCAAATCCAATACAAAATCGATATGATATGGATCAGAACTACACATGTAGACATCCAATCTATACATGTAAATAGCTGATGCAAAAGCATGCCAAATCTTTTTAAGTCGCTGTGCGATGCACCCAACACTGCACAGTGGCGGACGTTTTTCATAAGAAAATAACCATATAGGTATATATATATCTTTTGTTTAATAAGCACGTTCCGCCATTTCGAAAACGATCAGAAGGGTTCCCTTGTTTTTAAAACGTTTCGTGTCATATCGGACACGTAAGTATATACTGAGACTATAGCTCGCTCTTTGGAAATCCCTTCAAACTATCAATGCATGCAAAATATATCCAGGTACCGTCCACTGACTAGTCCTGCTCAGTATGAAAACAAATATCCGAAATCATAAAAGTGCACTGCTCCAAAAGGAATAAATCCCAAAAATGCACATAACACAATCCTGTGCGTCTGGTGCGCACGAAAATCAAAAATCCATCTATGTGCTAAATAGGTGCACAAAACAACATCTAAGTGCAACGGGTGTGCACGAAGCATCTGTCGTAGGCAACGTGTGTGCCTGGCAGAAAAAATAACTCAGGTGCATGTGACATGCATGAAGAATCCCGATTTAGTGCATCTGGCGTGCACCAAAACCGTATATCAAAACACTAAAGGTGCAAGAAAACCACGCTGGAAGTGCAAATCAAATCACTGCATACTGTAGGCATGGAATCTCAATCAATATCTCAAATATAACAACTCAGCGCAAAATATATAAATATCCAGTGGGTGCATGAAACCAATATCATGAAACTCAGTCATCAAAACTAAATCATGCAAACAGAACGCCCAAAATACCGAAATCCAAAATGACGGATATGTGATATCAAATCACAAAATCACAAATCATAAATACCGTCATCGGTAGTCCCTCCTTCGAGGTCGAGAAGGAGTCGGTGCATCCACTGCTAGCAGCGCAGGATATCTACTTGCCTCTTGCTCACGGTCTGGCGTTCTCTGACTCTGGGTCCTTATCTTCTCTGCGAATTACCAATCTCACAGTCAATCGGCTCATCGGCCCTATCAGGTGGCTAACGGGGACGATTCCGTTCTGGCACTTCTCTGGTCATCTCTCGATCGATCCTCATGACCACTCGTAAGGCAGCATATCACTGACGTCGGCCTCTGGCTCTCTGAATGCACGTCACACATCTGATCCTGGGTGCAAACATCATTGCAGCAATATCCTGGAAGGAATCCTGCTCAAGGTCTCTTCCAATCATGCCTATGCCGATCTGTACAGAGGCTAGCTTTCCTGCATAACCTCTTCTCGCTCAAAGGGCATCTGTGTCCTCAGCACAACATTTCTCAGAAACCGGTCGCATCCCAACGTCTCGGTAAGCATATCAGGTCTCTGGTTTCGACGGAAAGTAATGACAGCTCGTCAGTGTCTCGCACGAACCTCTTGTTCCACCAGTTTCTATCGTTGTCCACTATGACGTCACGCCAAGCTACTATGCACTGCACTGTTCTCGGCCACGGTCAATCTGAAGTCTCTCACACGGACTCGAAATCGCGTATTCTGTAGCTTCGTCATTCTGTAGCAGATGTCAGGCCGAACAGGTCCTCGGGAACACGTCCCAACCATCGGAGGAATACTCATCACTCGTCCGTCCTTGATCAATTCGCAACACATCTGGGTAAGTTCCTTTATCCGATCCTGGTCAACTACCTCGTCGACAATACCGAACTCTGGCCTGCTGAGTGTGCGCAACCATGACCACTCCTGGTCTAGGACTTCTCGTATCGTACTCCAGAAAGGTCCTGTCGAGGTTCCTTTCTCAAATCTCAATCCTGCCGAAATGCCCGGAAGTCATCATCCAATGCTGAAGCTAAAGTTTATTCCGGAACGGCTACATACTTATCGCGCTTCTTCTGGAAGATATATCCATATACCACGCCTCGGGGTGCATATCACATCTCTAATGTCAGCGGAGTGGGACGTCATCTCGTCGAAATCTCGTACGAACTCTTTTCTTCACTCTGCTCAAATGCCGACTGATTCGGACTTATCTCATCGTGGCTACACGAACTGCGCTCCGACGGCTACGCTCGCATCTGGAGTCTCTCAAGCAGTGTCCCATCACGATATCCGAAAGATGTCGAACCATCCGATCAACTCGTCAGATCCTCATAATCCCCCAAGAGCTCACATCTCGGGTACAGTTTAATAGTATCGAGTACATGCCACAGCGTCGGTGGTCCAGCCGTAGAAGGGCAAACCCAAGCCTCACTAATGGCGCCGCGGAACCGCCGTAAACCCTAAGGTTCAAAGGCTGTCATACGGTCATTAAGTCGAGTTAGGGTTTCATTCTTCTAGAGGGTCCATAGAATCACCTGCATGTCTTTCCGTATACTTTAAACTTGGAAAATAGGCTCCTGACATTCGATCGTCTCAATCGACTCTCAACGAATCTGCGTGAAGTCGTCTCTAGCTGGAATCAATTCACCTGATGACCTCGCATCGGGGTAAGCGAACTCACCACACGTCCTAGTCATTCATCCTCGGTGACTAGCAACTCGCTATCATCTCTCTAAGAACATGCTCATGCTGCAGTAGCTCCAATCATCTGGGCGATATCTCCTCATTTGCAGCAACAACTGGCTCATACGCCTGTATGCCGAACAACGCCTCAATCCTCCAGGAAAGGCAATACATAAGCGGTCATCTCTGAATCAGCCTGCTCTAGATCTGAGTAAGACTCTCCACACTAGAATCTTCAACTCAACTGGGCCCGCTCTGGCGCAAAATCGGACGAATCACCTTCGTCTCTCAAATCGGGTAGACTAGCTATCATCTGTCGCATATCTGCCTGAAAGCTACGGCAATCTCAGCAACAGCTGGTCCATCTGTCTGCATGGTAGGCGACATCACAATCTCTGAGGTATGTTGTACATCAACAGTTCTCTCTCAACTGGCAGCTCTAACAATGGCCCGATCATCCGGTGCAAGAACAAGCACTCGCCTCCACTAGAGGTCACAATCACCAACACTAACTCGAGACGTCCCCATGTCACCGGAAAACACAATGGTCGGCTCTCGTACCAAACGAGCTCACACTGGCCGAAACCCTAGCAGCAGCCCAAACTGCGCTCAAACATGGTGACAGGAACCTCAATCGAGTATCAAAGAGAGCACATCAGTGGCAAGAAGGGAAACAACAGATCCAAAGTGGATACATGATCATAGGGAGGAACAGCATCAATGAAGGTATGATCATGAAACTAATAGAATCGGGGATCTCAAATGGATGTATAATCCAGGATATGGAGAGAATCACTAATCTCGAAAAATATGCACATCCTAAGGTTCCTTAAGCGGAGTGGCGTGTCGTAAGTATGCCGCGGAACATACCAACGGTACGTCACTCTACTTTAGTCACCTATTCCATCAACCAAGGGTCATCCTACACGACGAAAGTTCGGGTCTAATACCCCCTCGACCAAGTCTAAGTTCCGTAAGGTCAAGCCTAAGTTCCGTATATAAACAACGCCCTAGGCTCCACATAGTCAAACTCAGACTCGAACCAAGGTCAACCTAGCGCTCTGATACCAACTTTGTCACGACCCGAAAGAGCACGTGACTGGCCCTTGAACCATATGAAGCCTATAGGACTCCATCTGATCCAAGTATGCCAAAATCCCAGAAATCTAAAACCATTTTTAAGAATAAGTAAAGAAACTGGTTTTAAAGAAGTGAAGAAAAACATGTTTGAAATCAAGGTTTTTAAATAACTAAGCCGAATATGCTTTTTAAAAGTGTACAGTCTTTTCTAAAAATTTCGGCAGAGTTTCTTTTGTAAAACTGGCCCCGAATGGGGTAAAACAAGAATAACAATATATATGCAATGATAATGGCATCCCCAAGCAGGAGCTAGCTCTTCGTCAATCGACGGTCACAACCACACAATGATATAATATACAACGCCAAGTGGCGAGGATCAAATCCAAAAGAAAGCTCAAAAGCAACAAGAAACCGCAATACTACTAAGCGCGACTCTAAGGTCGAAATATACAACACTAAAGTCTAGGTCTGAAACAATATACAAGTTTTGGTTGATGGACAATTTCTAGATACAATGAAATAAATAAATACAATGGTGGTTCTTGATGCGAAAGAATCCACCTACCAAAGCAAATCACCCGCAAGAAGGTAGTGTGCCAGAAATACCGCAAAGAAACCTGTACGGCAGAACCTGCAAGAACTGTGGCACAACGGGGGTGAGTTGCCAACTCGTGAATAGAAACATCTACAAGCAGAAACCGAATGCAAGACATAAACCTAAGTCAATACGATCAGTATATAAAATCCTCAATATAAAACATGCAGCCTATAGCAAGGCTAGGGTAAATATCTAACCCGAGTGCAATCTCATGTGCCTGTGTCAGTGCCTCTGATAACAATATAGCATATGAATGAGATATGAATGCGAGAAAACAGAATACATTTACATGAAGCAACTGTTTTCATACTTTAGTGAGATTTCCCTTGTATTTTTAAAATGAGGTACCATAATGAAATCAGCATAAAACTGTGCCTAGCATCGGCACAAACGAAATCCCAATATCTCGATATCTCAAGGTCTCAACCACAATATCTAGGGCGCCGTCAGTCCAGACCGGCCCCTACCATCCATCTCAAGACCACGACGGTATCCTCCGGATATCCGACGCGTCGGGTAAAATCACCGGTAGGTAGTGCTCCCCTGTCAGGCTCACATCGTCATCACCACGCGCTTCTTGCCCCGGGGTACCTTACCGGGTCCACCATGTACCCGAAACGGTTCATCCGTCTCCTCGAATCGGGTTTCCAAATCCATCAACAAACTCATGGTGGACGACTCATACATCATGGGAAAACCGCACTTTTTATTTTAAAAGAGAGAATAAGATTATTTGTGCCTTTGCGGTTTTCCCCCAAATCCAGAAAATCTCATAGAAATCCAAAACCAAACCTCAATAGCACGTAAAATAATGAATATATGCATGGGAATCCATGAATGCGGCATAACAATGAATAACAGTGTGCAGGAAGTAGCAGGTAATAACTACAATGTCTAATCTAGCATATAAGGCGAGTACACTTACAACCTGTCTAAATTATTAGCTAACAACCTATATCAATGCAATAGTATATTTTCTAAGGTGTACGTGACATGGCAATTACCGATGAAGATGTGTGTGAGCCGGCGAGTAAGTGTACGTGGTACATACGCATCACCGGTAATGGTGCTGGTGTCCTATCAGCATGATATTAAAAAAGGAGTATGAAGCATAAAATAAGAATGCGATGCAAACCGAACCACAAAAAGGGAGTGGGAGCTGAAACTAGACGTAACCAAAACTTATCTGCATAAATCTAATATAAGTCCTACGAATGGTGCCTTTTGAAATAACACGAATCATGGGGTTTTGAAAATAGGAGCTACGGTGTTTTTATGAAAAGATACGTCGTTTTTGAAATAGCCGTAGATTCCCTTGAGCTGTCTTTAAAAATGCCCACGATTCGTTAGTTTTTGAAATAGGTAAAAAGTCTAATCTACTCTAACAACTACCCTAACTATACGGCTGAACTACAGGTAAGAAAACCGCCTAACATCTGAGTCGATATATATATAGATATATAGTCGGTGATCCCGCCTCAATGTCATATCGTAAGGTATCCTCGAGTTATGAGTGCGGATCTATCATCAATATTGGCTCGTACGGTAAATCATCGTACGGCATCCCTAATAGCTGGGTAGGGTTCAACATCTCACTGTCTCATCACATAATAGGTATCCCTATCATCAGATCAAATAGTCTGGGGTACTACTCTATGTCTAGTACAACCGATACCATCAATGAAGTATGCATGCGGGGGTAAACACATATCCCAAGCCCGCAAGAATCACATTTCGTATCCCAAATACGAATCATATCAAATCACCGATCTCGCGGCACAAGCCCACATCATCGACTCATCTCCAAAGTCATCCCATAACATCAAGTACAGTGCAAGTATAAGAAACACACATGTGTATGCGTGTGGGTGCAAATCTATCCTGTGGTTCGCAACTAGGAACTACGCTAGGTATTTCTAGCCCTAACTAACCATAACACACTATAACCATCCCACACATAAATATACTACATACTACTAATTACGGACTGCGGGGGTGCTATACGCCATCCACCCGACTTTCCCCTGTAGATATAATCTACTCACCTGAATCCTGCGTGTCAGTGTCGATGTCACCGTCATCTTCCGCATCGCCTCAGATCGTCGCGGTGTACCTACACATATCACACGTATCGCATCGCATCAAAACCAAATCAACACTTGAAACGACACACTAAATCCAAAACGATACGCTAAAACCAACACGATACGCCAAAAGGCTTATAGGTTAGAACCTACGGTTAGCCTTCGCAAAACAACCCGAAATCACTCGATGCAGTCGTACAAACGTCACACGATCGAGATAACGTACAAACACCAAAATGTGGAAATCAAAATACGTAACACCAAATACTGAAAGTAAGGCAGCAACCCAAGAAAACGATCCCAGATTTCATCTCAGGCCAAATCAGGGCAAATAAACAACTCTAGGGTGCTATATATGATGTATTTGAGCTACTGGACCAACCCCGAAGCATTCCCTCACCACTTGGCCGGCCACAACCCTCCCAAAACCGGCCTCGCCGGCCCCCCTATGTCCAATGGGCTCCGTTTGGTCAAGGTGGCCTCCTATGGTCTCAATTTGGTCCCTGGTATTGTTGATTTTCCCTGAAAAAGTCCCAGTGTGTTCCAGATTTCCCTGCACACTCTAAACTCTCACAAACCGACATGAAAGTCCCGTAATTCCGTATTTTTGGTTTCCAGTGGTTTTAGGCTGGGTTTCTAACACTAGGGTGCTCATATGATCTCTATTGAACTCAATTCCCCATCACAACTCACAATTTCCTCAAACCCTTACTAGTTTTTCCTAAAATCCACAATTCACCCGATTTCGATTCTAAACATGCATAGGGGTATAAGTAATGCTAAAACTAAGTTAATGGTTCAGAAATTACCTCAATTGGCAACTCAAGAATTTTCTTGAGTTGCCCCTAGTTGCCAAAATCCATGCTTTCTTGGTCCATCTTGTAGATCTCGGGCTCGTGCACATTTTTAATGAAACGGACATAGGGTTTTGGGGTTGTTTTTGAGATGTTTTTGGGCTTTGAAGAGGGGAGGATGATGGAGGGGAGGCAGCAGCAGCAAGAGGAGAAGGAGGAGGGAAGAAAATGATGGGGAGAAGAATGGTTAAGGGTAGAAGTCAAAGGTCCCCTCTCTCTCTCACCTACCCTCATTCCCTTTTCTTTTCTTTTTCCTTTTTCCCTTTTCTTTTAAACCAAAACCCTTCTCACAAGAATAGTGAACACAAAAATGAGAAATCAAGGCAAGAAGAATGCACAAGTGTAGAAAAAAAATGATATGTGCAATTTTTGCACAAAATTGCCGAAAAACCCGATTAGCGATTAAGATTGACGACAGGAGAACACCTTGGCTTTACGACTTTCGTGTTCTCCCTACTGGGCGCCTTTCCTTTAATCGCGATTTGCACTAAATTAGTGTCAAAATGATCACAACAGCTTAAAAATGTCATAATTCACTAATTTATCCTATTTTAGAATTTTCCATAATTTTCCGTAATTTTTCTCCATTTATTTGCATTTAAATATTAATTTAATATTAAAATAATCAATAAAATAATATTAAATTATAAAAATTCCTAAAAAAAATATTTTATTATTTTGGAAATGTTACAATCTACCCCCCTTAAAGAAATTCGGTCCCCGAATTTAAATTTAAAACCCCCAAGTACTAAAACATTTCGATACAAATCCCAAGTCGTCGGGGCTCCGAAATCATCAACACATAGAACGTCACAGCGCAATGCATGCGCAAAGGTACTGAGCAGATAACTCAAAAACAACGCTCCATCAAGCATCCCGCAATCATCGGAGTCAGGGTAAAAACACAATGTCAAATCCAATACAAAATCGATATGATATGGATCAGAACTACACATGTAGACATCCAATCTATACATGTAAATAGCTGATGCAAAAGCATGCCAAATCTTTTTAAGTCGCTGTGCGATGCACCCAACACTGCACAGTGGCGGACGTTTTTCATAAGAAAATAACCATATAGGTATATATATATCTTTTGTTTAATAAGCACGTTCCGCCATTTCGAAAACGATCAGAAGGGTTCCCTTGTTTTTAAAACGTTTCGTGTCATATCGGACACGTAAGTATATACTGAGACTATAGCTCGCTCTTTGGAAATCCCTTCAAACTATCAATGCATGCAAAATATATCCAGGTACCGTCCACTGACTAGTCCTGCTCAGTATGAAAACAAATATCCGAAATCATAAAAGTGCACTGCTCCAAAAGGAATAAATCCCAAAAATGCACATAACACAATCCTGTGCGTCTGGTGCGCACGGAAATCAAAAATCCATCTATGTGCTAAATAGGTGCACAAAACAACATCTAAGTGCAACGGGTGTGCACGAAGCATCTGTCGTAGGCAACGTGTGTGCCTGGCAGAAAAAATAACTCAGGTGCATGTGACATGCATGAAGAATCCCGATTTAGTGCATCTGGCGTGCACCAAAACCGTATATCAAAACACTAAAGGTGCAAGAAAACCACGCTGGAAGTGCAAATCAAATCACTGCATACTGTAGGCATGGAATCTCAATCAATATCTCAAATATAACAACTCAGCGCAAAATATATAAATATCCAGTGGGTGCATGAAACCAATATCATGAAACTCAGTCATCAAAACTAAATCATGCAAACAGAACGCCCAAAATACCGAAATCCAAAATGACGGATATGTGATATCAAATCACAAAATCACAAATCATAAATACCGTCATCGGTAGTCCCTCCTTCGAGGTCGAGAAGGAGTCGGTGCATCCACTGCTAGCAGCGCAGGATATCTACTTGCCTCTTGCTCACGGTCTGGCGTCCTCTGACTCTGGGTCCTTATCTTCTCTGCGAATTACCAATCTCACAGTCAATCGGCTCATCGGCCCTGTCAGGTGGCTAACGGGGACGATTCCGTTCTGGCACTTCTCTGGTCATCTCTCGATCGATCCTCACGACCACTCGTAAGGCAGCATATCACTGACGTCGGCCTCTGGCTCTCTGAATGCACGTCACACATCTGATCCTGGGTGCAAACATCATTGCAGCAATATCCTGGAAGGAATCCTGCTCAAGGTCTCTTCCAATCATGCCTATGCCGATCTGTACAGAGGCTAGCTTTCCTGCATAACCTCTTCTCGCTCAAAGGGCATCTGTGTCCTCAGCACAACATTTCTCAGAAACCGGTCGCATCCCAACGTCTCGGTAAGCATATCAGGTCTCTGGTTTCGACGGAAAGTAATGAAAGCTCGTCAGTGTCTCGCACGAACCTCTTGTTCCACCAGTTTCTATCGTTGTCCACTATGACGTCACGCCAAGCTACTATGCACTGCACTGTTCTCGGCCACGGTCAATCTGAAGTCTCTCACACGGACTCGAAATCGCGTATTCTGTAGCTTCGTCATTCTGTAGCAGATGTCAGGCCGAACAGGTCCTCGGGAACACGTCCCAACCATCGGAGGAATACTCATCACTCGTCCGTCCTTGATCAATTCGCAACACATCTGGGTAAGTTCCTTTATCTGATCCTGGTCAACTACCTCGTCGACAATACCGAACTCTGGCCTGCTGAGTGTGCGCAACCATGACCACTCCTGGTCTAGGACTTCTCGTATCGTACTCCAGAAAGGTCCTGTCGAGGTTCCTTTCTCAAATCTCAATCCTGCCGAAATGCCCGGAAGTCATCATCCAATGCTGAAGCTAAAGTTTATTCCGGAACGGCTACATACTTATCGCGCTTCTTCTGGAAGATATATCCATATACCACGCCTCGGGGTGCATATCACATCTCTAATGTCAGCGGAGTGGGACGTTATCTCGTCGAAATCTCGTACGAACTCTTTTCTTCACTCTGCTCAAATGCCGACTGATTCGGACTTATCTCATCGTGGCTACACGAACTGCGCTCCGACGGCTACGCTCGCATCTGGAGTCTCTCAAGCAGTGTCCCATCACGATATCCGAAAGATGTCGAACCATCCGATCGACTCGTCAGATCCTCATAATCCCCCAAGAGCTCACATCTCGGGTATAGTTTAATAGTATCGAGTACATGCCACAGCGTCGGTGGTCCAGCCGTAGAAGGGCAAACCCAAGCCTCACTAATGGCGCCGCGGAACCGCCGTAAACCCTAAGGTTCAAAGGCTGTCATACGGTCATTAAGTCGAGTTAGGGTTTCATTCTTCTAGAGGGTCCATAGAATCACCTGCATGTCTTTCTGTATACTTTAAACTTGGAAAATAGGCTCCTGACATTCGATCGTCTCAATCGACTCTCAACGAATCTGCGTGAAGTCGTCTCTAGCTGGAATCAATTCACCTGATGACCTCGCATCGGGGTAAGCGAACTCACCACACGTCCTAGTCATTCATCCTCGGTGACTAGCAACTCGCTATCATCTCTCTAAGAACATGCTCATGCTGCAGTAGCTCCAATCATCTGGGCGATATCTCCTCATTTGCAGCAACAACTGGCTCATACGCCTGTACGCCGAACAACGCCTCAATCCTCCAGGAAAGGCAATACATAAGCGGTCATCTCTGAATCAGCCTGCTCTAGATCTGAGTAAGACTCTCCACACTAGAATCTTCAACTCAACTGGGCCCGCTCTGGCGCAAAATCGGACGAATCACCTTCGTCTCTCAAATCGGGTAGACTAGCTATCATCTGTCGCATATCTGCCTGAAAGCTACGGCAATCTCAGCAACAGCTGGTCCATCTGTCTGCACGGTAGGCGACATCACAATCTCTGAGGTATGTTGTACATCAACAGTTCTCTCTCAACTGGCAGCTCTAACAATGGCCCGATCATCCGGTGCAAGACCAAGCACTCGCCTCCACTAGAGGTCACAATCACCAACACTAACTCGAGACGTCCCCATGTCACCGGAAAACACAATGGTCGGCTCTCGTACCAAACGAGCTCACACTGGCCGAAACCCACCCTAGCAGCAGCCCAAACTGCGCTCAAACATGGTGACAGGAACCTCAATCGAGTATCAAAGAGAGCACATCAGTGGCAAGAAGGGAAACAACAGATCCAAAGTGGATACATGATCATAGGGAGGAACAGCATCAATGAAGGTATGATCATGAAACTAATAGAATCGGGGATCTCAAATGGATGTATAATCCAGGATATGGAGAGAATCACTAATCTCGAAAAATATGCACATCCTAAGGTTCCTTAAGCGGAGTGGCGTGTCGTAAGTATGCCGCGGAACATACCAACGGTACGTCACTCTACTTTAGTCACCTATTCCATCAACCAAGGGTCATCCTACACGACGAAAGTTCGGGTCTAATACCCCCTCGACCAAGTCTAAGTTCCGTAAGGTCAAGCCTAAGTTCCGTATATAAACAACGCCCTAGGCTCCACATAGTCAAACTCAGACTCGAACCAAGGTCAACCTAGCGCTCTGATACCAACTTTGTCACGACCCGAAAGAGCACGTGACTGGCCCTTGAACCATATGAAGCCTATAGGACTCCATCTGATCCAAGTAAGCCAAAAGCCCAGAAATCTAAAACCATTTTTAAGAATAAGTAAAGAAACTGGTTTTAAAGAAGTGAAGAAAAACGTGTTTAAAATCAAGGTTTTTAAATAACTAAGCCGAATATGCATTTTAAAAGTGTACAGTCTTTTCTAAAAATTTCGGCAGAGTTTCTTTTGTAAAACTGGCCCCGAATGGGGTAAAACAAGAATAACAATATATATGCAATGATAATGGCATCCCCAAGCGGGAGCTACCTCTTCGTCAATCGACGGTCACAACCACACAATGATATAATATACAACGCCAAGTGGCGAGGATCAAATCCAAAAGAAAGCTCAAAAGCAACAAGAAACCGCAATACTACTAAGCGCGACTCTAAGGTCGAAATATACAACACTAAAGTCTAGGTCTGAAACAATATACAAGTTTTGGTTGATGGACAATTTCTAGATACAATGAAATAAATAAATACAATGGTGGTTCTTGATGCGAAAGAATCCACCTACCAAAGCAAATCACCCGCAAGAAGGTAGTGTGCCAGAAATACCGCAAAGAAACCTGTACGGCAGAACCTGCAAGAACTGTGGCACAACGGGGGTGAGTTGCCAACTCGTGAATAGAAACATCTACAAGCAGAAACCGAATGCAAGACATAAACCTAAGTCAATACGATCAGTATATAAAATCCTCAATATAAAACATGCAGCCTATAGCAAGGCTAGGGTAAATATCTAACCCGAGTGCAATCTCATGTGCCTGTGTCAGTGCCTCTGATAACAATATAGCATATGAATGAGATATGAATGCGAGAAAACAGAATACATTTACATGAAGCAACTGTTTTCATACTTTAGTGAGATTTCCCTTGTATTTTTAAAATGAGGTACCATAATGAAATCAGCATAAAACTGTGCCTAGCATCGGCACAAACGAAATCCCAATATCTCGATATCTCAAGGTCTCAACCACAATATCTAGGGGGCCGTCAGTCCAGACCGGCCCCTACCATCCATCTCAAGACCACGACGGTATCCTCCAGATATCCGACGCGTCGGGTAAAATCACCGGTAGGTAGTGCTCCCCTGTCAGGCTCACATCGTCATCACCACGCGCTTCTTGCCCCGGGGTACCTTACCGGGTCCACCATGTACCCGAAACGGTTCATCCGTCTCCTCGAATCGGGTTTCCAAATCCATCAGCAAACTCATGGTGGACGACTCATACATCATGGGAAAACCGCACTTTTTATTTTAAAAGAGAGAATAAGATTATTTTTGCCTTTGCGGTTTTCCCCCAAATCCAGAAAATCTCATAGAAATCCAAAACCAAACCTCAATAGCACGTAAAATAATGAATATATGCATGGGAATCCATGAATGCGGCATAACAATGAATAACAGTGTGCAGGAAGTAGCAGGTAATAACTACAATGTCTAATCTAGCATATAAGGAGAGTACACTTACAACCTGTCTAAATTATTAGCTAACAACCTATATCAATGCAATAGTATATTTTCTAAGGTGTACGTGACATGGCAATTACCGATGAAGATGTGTGTGAGCCGGCGAGTAAGTGTACGTGGTACATACGCATCATCGGTAATGGTGCTGGTGTCCTATCAGCATGATATTAAAAAAGGAGTATGAAGCATAAAATAAGAATGCGATGCAAACCGAACCACAAAAAGGGAGTGGGAGCTGAAACTAGACGTAACCAAAACTTATCTGCATAAATCTAATATAAGTCCTACGAATGGTGCCTTTTGAAATAACACGAATCATGGGGTTTTGAAAATAGGAGCTACGGTGTTTTTATGAAAAGATACGTCGTTTTTGAAATAGCCGTAGATTCCCTTGAGCTGTCTTTAAAAATGCCCACGATTCGTTAGTTTTTGAAATAGGTAAAAAGTCTAATCTACTCTAACAACTACCCTAACTATACGGCTGAACTACAGGTAAGAAAACCGCCTAACATCTGAGTCGATATATATATAGATATATAGTCGGTGATCCCGCCTCAATGTCATATCGTAAGGTATCCTCGAGTTATGAGTGCGGATCTATCATCAATATTGGCTCGTACGGTAAATCATCGTACGGCATCTCTAATAGCTGGGTAGGGTTCAACATCTCACTGTCTCATCACATAATAGGTATCACTATCATCAGATCAAATAGTCTGGGGTACTACTCTATGTCTAGTACAACCGATACCATCAATGAAGTATGCATGCGGGGGTAAACACATATCCCAAGCCCGCAAGAATCACATTTCGTATCCCAAATACGAATCATATCAAATCACCGATCTCGCGGCACAAGCCCACATCATCGACTCATCTCCAAAGTCATCCCATAACATCAAGTACAGTGCAAGTATAAGAAACACACATGTGTATGCGTGTGGGTGCAAATCTATCCTGTGGTTCGCAACTAGGAACTACGCTAGGTATTTCTAGCCCTAACTAACCATAACACACTATAACCATCCCACACATAAATATACTACATACTACTAATTACGGACTGCGGGGGTGCTATACGCCATCCACCCGACTTCCCCCTGTAGATATAATCTACTCACCTGAATCCTGCGTGTCGGTGTCGATGTCACCGTCATCTTCCGCATCGCCTCAGATCGTCGCGGTGTACCTACACATATCACACGTATCGCATCGCATCAAAACCAAATCAACACTTGAAACGACACACTAAATCCAAAACGATACGCTAAAACCAACACGATACGCCAAAAGGCTTATAGGTTAGAACCTACGGTTAGCCTTCGCAAAACAACCCGAAATCACTCGATGCAGTCGTACAAACGTCACACGATCGAGATAACGTACAAACACCAAAATGTGGAAATCAAAATACGTAACACCAAATACTGAAAGTAAGGCAGCAACCCAAGAAAACGATCTCAGATTTCATCTCAGGCCAAATCAGGGCAAATAAACAACTCTAGGGTGCTATATATGATGTATTTGAGCTACTGGACCAACCCCGAAGCATTCCCTCACCACTTGGCCGGCCACAACCCTCCCAAAACCGGCCTCGCCGGCCCCCCTATGTCCAATGGGCTCCGTTTGGTCAGGGTGGCCTCCTATGGTCTCAATTTGGTCCCTGGTATTGTTGATTTTCCCTGAAAAAGACCCAGTGTGTTCCAGATTTCCCTGCACACTCTAAACTCTCACAAACCGACATGAAAGTCCTGTAATTCCGTATTTTTGGTTTCCAGTGGTTTTAGGCTGGGTTTCTAACACTAGGGTGCTCATATGATCTCTATTGAACTCAATTCCCCGTCACAACTCACAATTTCCTCAAACCCTTACTAGTTTTTCCTAAAATCCACAATTCACCCGATTTCGATTCTAAACATGCATAGGGGTATAAGTAATGCTAAAACTAAGTTAATGGTTCAGAAATTACCTCAATTGGCAACTCAAGAATTTTCTTGAGTCGCCCCTAGTTGCCAAAATCCATGCTTTCTTGGTCCATCTTGTAGATCTCGGGCTCGTGCACACTTTTAATGAAACGGACATAGGGTTTTGGGGTTGTTTTTGAGATGTTTTTGGGCTTTGAAGAGGGGAGGATGATGGAGGGGAGGCAGCAGCAGCAAGAGGAGAAGGAGGAGGGAAGAAAATGATGGGGAGAAGAATGGTTAAGGGTAGAAGTCAAAGGTCCCCTCTCTCTCTCACCTACCCTCATTCCCTTTTCTTTTCTTTTTCCTTTTTCCCTTTTCTTTTAAACCAAAACCCTTCTCACAAGAATAGTGAACACAAAAATGAGAAATCATGGCAAGAAGAATGCACAAGTGTAGAAAAAAAATGATATGTGCAAGTTTTGCACAAAATTGCCGAAAAACCCGATTAGCGATTTTAATCGCGATTTGCACTAAATTAGTGTCAAAATGATCACAACAGCTTAAAAATGTCATAATTCACTAATTTATCCTATTTTAGAATTTTCCATAATTTTCCGTAATTTTTCTCCATTTATTTGCATTTAAATATTAATTTAATATTAAAATAATCAATAAAATAATATTAAATTATAAAAATTCCTAAAAAAATATTTTATTATTTTGGAAATGTTACAAATCTAGAGAAGACCGAGGCGCTGATGTTGGGCGACCCGTTGAGAGGGGCCGCGGCAGGGGTAAGACGATCAAAGACCGACTTCTTAGGAGTTTCCCTTGTCAGCACCGGAGCAGTGAAGCTTGTCGGCGGGAGCATGGTCCCAAAAAACAATCCAGTGGTGGCTCGAGTGACTTGTTCCACGGACATTGTGAATATCGAAGCAGCTTGGGGTCCGTAGGCGATACCTCCTGGCGAGGCAGAGCGTTGGTTGCAATTGCAGTCCGAGCAGTTGGAGCATTTCGCAGAAGTAGAAGCCATCGATTCTTTGCTTTCTGCAATAAGCAAGACGCCAAGTCTTAGTATCTTGAAACCCAAAGGCAGCCATTAGCGAACCGCGATTGGTTCGCGAATCACGACACACGAAGTGTGGAATGGAAAGAGGAAAAGGTCCCACCGGGCGTGCCAGAATCTGTTCCCCTCCGAATGGCGGCCGAGACATGGAATGCCTTGCCTGAGATTCGGGGCAGATGCTAATTGGTGTTATCCATCTACCTCTCCGAATATGCCAAATTGATTTATGGCACCGTATATCGAAGGTTTAAGCGGATGCGGCCGATGTAGCAGACTTCGTCAGATTCCCCCTCGTTGAGGGGTTTTTGATTGTGGGGACGCTCTTCCCTGCAGGCGCAAGCCCCTGCAGTTAATTACGCTACCGCATCGCGGTAACAACTTTCTCCTTCACCAGCTGGTCACTTCGTGTCGTGGGTGTTTGTTTTGTTTGTGGTTGCCCATGGATTGTATACGGAGACTAATTTATGTAGTCGCCCGTAGGACGTGGATTAATCCAAATCCGTGTTTACTTAGATTTGGGTTTGTGGTTTTGGTTTGAGGATACGTTAGCCATATTTGAGACTAAGATCGAATCAAACGTTTGTTAAGGATACGTTAGTCCGATTTGAGACTAAGATCAACTTAACAGGATCGTTTAGATCCGACAAAAGAGCGTTTGGACTCTATTTTTCCAGTTTAGGGACATGGTGGTCCATTGCATGTATGGTCGTCGGGACCCGTCACCTCTCTGACGACGTTGAAGGATTACAACGATAGGTGTCAGAGGAGTTCAGAGATGTACCCTTGAACCAAAGCTGATTGGGAGGATTCATAGTCCAATTTGGGACTAAAGTCTGTTTGAAGGTTTACGGATATGTTAGCCATATTTGAGGCTAAGATCAACTTAAACGGTTGTTAAGGATACGTTAGTCCAGTTTGGGACTAAGATCAACTTAACGGGATCGTTTAGATCCGACAAAAGAGCATTTGGGGGCTCTATTGTTCCAGTTTAGGGACATAGTGGTCCATCGCCAGTTTAGGGACATGGTGGTCCATTTCCAGTTTAGGGACATAGTGGTCCATGTTCCAGTTTAGGGACGTGGTGGTCCATCTCCAGTTTAGGGACATAGTGGTCCATTGGTAGTTTAAGGACATTGCGGTCCATAAGTAGTTTAAGGACGCATAAGTCCATGGGTTTAAGGACCCCACAGTCCATATGGGTGTGTTTAAGGACGCATAAGTCCGTTAGTTTAAGGACGCATAAGTCCGCGGGTTTAAGGACCCCACAGTCCGTATCTTGGTTTAAGGACGCATAAGTCCATGAGTTTAAGGACCCCACAGTCCGTGTTGATGTGTGGTTGTCGGGACCCGTCACCTCTCTGAAGACGTTGAGGAATTACAACGCCAAGTATCAAAGGAGTGAAGAGATGTACCCTTGAACCAGGGTGGATTAAATAGTCTTTGGCCCAATTCGGGATCAAGACCAATTAATTATATTATGAGCCCATTAGCCCAGTTAAATCTGAATTGAGGACTTATGGCCATCTTGGGCTAAGTCCAATCATGTTTGGAATATTGGCTTCCTGTTGGTCCATTGAAGGAGAGGCTTTGCCTCTGATCATTTAGCCAATTGGGCTAATGTTAATTCAACAGTGTTGAACACTGGGATCAAGTTAGTGTTTTAACACTAAAAGACAGTTGGTGTTAAACACCAGCAACAGGGGGTTCAAATCAGTGCTAAATACTAGAGCAAATCAGTGTCAAACACTAGCAGCAGAGGCTTCAAATTAGTGTTAAACACTAAGAAAATTAATATTAAACTCTGTCAACGGAGATTTAATTTAGTGTTAAACACTAAGAAATTCAGTGTTAAACACTGCAAGAAAGCTCATTAATTAGTGTTGAACACTAAGGCAAAACAGTGTTTAACACTGGGCTCAGGGGTTCCAATTTAGTGTTAAACACTGAGGCAAGAGGGGTCACGTGTGGACACGTGAGAGCGCCATGATTTCCCTTATTTTATTTTGCGGATCAGTGTTTAACTCTTTTAATTCTGACGGCCATCACGTGTGAGCACGTGATGGAGGCCCTCGCCCTGGTCTGTTAGAATGCTCATTAGGGGTCACGTGGTGACACGTGAGGGCGCCCTAAGGGGGGACCGGATCCCTTTTATTTTGTTCTGCAATTAAGTGTTAAACACTTTTCATTTCCTAGCCATCACGTGTGGACACGTGATAGGCATTTATCCATTGGATATTAAAGGGATTTGTTAGGGGTCACGTGAGGGCGCCCTAAATGTGGAGCCAGCTCTCCTTTGTTTTATTCTCAAATCTGCGAATAAGTGTTAAACACTTTTGTTTTTATTTTAGAGCATCACGTGTTGGCACGTGATGGGGATTTATGCATTGATAATTCCAGCACTTGTTGAGGGGTCACGTGGGGACACGTGAGAGCGCCCAAAGCATCTTTTCTTTTGTTTTGCCATTAAGTGTTAAACACTTTCATTTTTATTTTAGAGCATCACGTGTTGGCACGTGATGGGGATCTGTGCGCCAATTTTTAAAGCATTTGCTAAGGAGTCACGTGATAACACGAGAGAGCGCCCAAAGCTTTCATTTCCTTCGCTTTTTCTTTCTGCGTTTTGGGAGTCACGTGGGAGCACGTGAGGAATCGCCTCAGTGATTTTTCCTTCTCATTTCTGGGGATCTTTCTAGGGGTCACGTGGGGACACGTGACCCTAGTTCTTTTCATGAACAGAGATCTTTTAAGAATTGAATTCTCTGTAGGGTTAAACCCTAATTTTGTTTTGGAGGAATTAAATTCCTATTGTGAAAGAATTAAATTCTTGATTAGGGTTAAACCCTAGTTTCTTTTTAGGAGGAATTAAATTCCTGTGAGTTTGGGGGAATTAAATTCTCAAAACTCAATTCCCCTTCTAAGTTTAGGATCTGCATGGCAGGATCTCGACCCGATGAGAATTAAATTCTCATCCTATGGGGAGATGTGCTCTGTACAGATCTTCAACTAGAAGAAGAACTAAGTTCTTTTCTTTAAATAAGAGTTAAACTCTTTTGAGAATTAAATTCTCTTTTGAAGCCTCTCTTTTCTTACCTAGAGTTTTTCTTTTGCAGAGAATTAAATTCTCCTCTCTTTGCTTTCCTTTTCTTTTGAGAATTAAATTCTCCTCTCTCTGTTTTTCTCTCAAAGAAGTCGATCCCCCTTCTCTTCTTTTCTTGGTTCCTATTTATAGGAGAAGGAAGAGAATCAATTTATTTAGCAAATCTCTCATTAAGAGATTTGATTTGTATGTTGAGAGATTTGATTTGCATTCATCATTAATCTGGGCCTTTAGATTGTTAAGTGAATTTTATTCACCATTGGATTTTAAATCCAAAGATATCCATTTGTTATCTCGGTCAGATTTAGGGGGGAAATCTTTCCAAGTCCAAGATCTTTCCATAAATCGGTGATATTTAATCACCCTTGGATCTTTAATTCAACGGTCCCCATAATCCTTTTCCATTTGGAAAGATTTAGAGACTTTTAGAATTTAATTCTATTTCGAAAGATTTTTAGAGAAATTTAGAATTTTAATTCTATTAAACTGTAAGGCTTTCAAAGCCTGTCACGTGCTGGCACGTGACCCTTGATCACGTGCGAGCACGTGACCCCCAAATTGGTTCTTTTAACAGCCGCTTGTTTATGTTATTGTTTTAACCATCACGTGTCAGCACGTGACCATTGGTCACGTGTGAGCACGTGATACCTCGTTGAGGTACTTCCTGATTTTTAATCAGGGAACAGATTTTAGAATTTAATTCTATTCATTATTTTAGAGGCCTTAAGAGCCCATCACGTGTCTGCACGTGACCCATGGTCACGTGTGAGCACGTGATGCCCCATTGGGGTCTTTACTGTGTTTTTATTGTATCTTTTAAGTCCTCCAGCGGGTTCTTAAAGGTCCATCACGTATGGACACGTGATGCCTCATAACTTTTGATCCCGGATGAATTATGAGGCCCATAATATATCAAATCGAAGGGTTTTTCGAGATGCTTCCAATACCATAAAAATTTAATAGTTCCTCCTTCGGGAACTTATCAAAATACAAGCCGGAAGATATTGGTTCGCATTTCCTTAAGCGTATCGCTTCCATTTGATACCTTGGACTCTTCTACGCAGAAATTTTCGGAGGGAACAGTAATGAAGTATAAAGAACCAGTCCTGGCATGTGTAGACAGGAGACCTTACATACATCATAATGTATCAGTCCCAAGAGTTTACTAACTCTTTCTCTGTTTTCAATAAACAGAGCTATGGTCATCTTATCTTTGTGACATGACTGGCAAGTTTCACAAGTTGTAAATTCAAACTGATTTAAATATGCATCTAAAATGTTACTTCAGCCAGTCGGGTCGCATTGATATGACCTAGTTTACAATGCCTCAAGAAGGATTCGTTCATTTCTGAAGTCTTCCTCTTGTGTGTGTTCTGTATACTAGGAACTGTCGTTTGATTTAGAACTTCAATGCTTTTAGATAACGTGCCTGAACCGATCAACTTTTGATATAGGAAATGTTCAAAACATCCATCAATACAAAATTTTATCAATTCTTTACTTATAAAGAGACTGATATGATTTTGTATATCAGGTTCGGTATCTAATAGCATTTGGTCAGAATCAATGTACTGGTAATACAGGGTGACAGTGACCAACAGACTTGGCTGCAACACTTGCCCCGGTTTCTGTCTCATGAAACTTATCACCCGTTCTCAGTTTTTCTACCTTTTTGTAGCCCTATGCAACAGCTTACATATCTGGGATCCTGATCCGGTATCATATATCTAAGATACAGAGGATACTGAGAAACAGTTCTGTTTAACGAACACACCCGAAGAAGATGCATCATATGCACTTTCTTCGTTTGGGCGGCATAGGAATTTTGGTATTCCCCTATTTCCTGCTCTGTCTTATATCAATTATAAGTCGGAGCGGGACCAACGTTCCCCAGCTCAGTATAACAAGCGGGTTCGGTCAATACATCCATATTATTATCTTGATTAAGGCGTGATATGGTCGCTACCTGGAGAGAGAGAAAAGAAAACACTCAGCGTGCGCTCTTACAAGATCAGATTGGTTATTTATTTTATCTAATCAGGATGGCTCCCACTGTTTTTATCAAATCTTCCTTCAAACCCTAAAAGGAAAGACTAGCCGGGATTAATTACACTCTACAAGTTCGCCAATCTTTCAGCCAGGCCAGTGTCGGTAGTTTGAGGGAGGTTCCCCGTGCTTTCGCACGAACCTAATTACAGTAAACCTCGTTTTCCCAGAGGCGTAACCCCGTTGACCCCTTTCTAGACACCTACTTGATTGGCTAATTGTAAAGAGCAAAACTCTCCCAGGAGTAACAATTACTCGCAGTGGGTATCGGGATCCAACTATCATATAGAAGGTATGCAATCTCATTGCAAGTTTCAACACTTGAAACTCCCGATAAAGGTTTTTATCCCTAGCACCTATGACCTTAACTATGGTCAACAAATCATAAGTACTAGTCAAGTTCTACCCGTCATTTCGTGATTAATTAGACCCACCCACATGACCCTTAACTAAGGTCAACAAAGTCACGCGACTGTCCTAACTAATCGCATCATATGCGGTGTAGGAAGACATCACTTAGCTACCGTACACTGTGCCTTAACTAAAGTCAACAAACACAGCACGAATACTAAGTACTCTACTTCCTAAAATGACGGAGGGTTGCGAATGGTTTTTGTGAAAACCTTTAACGCTTTGAACTTGATCTCGTTGCGGAATCAAATGGTTTTTAAATGGAATGTTTTTGAGGCTTTTCTAGTTTTGCTAAAGGGGTCACTCCCGGTGAAGGGATCGTCGGCCCTTTCCTCGTCGAATGAGGTGCGGGATATATCATATATATCACCGTGCAAAGCGGAAACTATAGAAGCGATCAAATGACAAACCGAGGGCTGTAGCATCTGCCAGTTATTGCTAAAGGAGTCACTCCCGGTGAAGGGATCTCGGTCCTTTCCTCATCGAATAAGGTGCAGGATGTTCTATAATGAACACCGCGATGCAAAGCAAGAACTGTAGCTACCTGTTTTATTTTGAAATTCGATTCCACAACATCAATTAGGTTTATTTTCTTTCATTAATCTCATTAATGAATATCCCATCATTTAAGTCCACCTAATCATCACAGATAAATATAACGTACGCTTATGCCATCCGCATTCGCCTCGATGTCCCGTCTGCACCGTTAGGTTAGGTAACTAACGGCAGAGCGAGGCAGGGCTAGCGCGGGTGTAAAACATAAGCAACGTCTATATAATATATCATATATACTATATACTACATCTATCTGAACAGAGCACAGAACATCGCATGATCACATCACAGAAAACGCAGCAGAAAGAATCATATGAAATATTGGATATACTAGGACGTCCGTGTTTTCAATACGAGCCAGTATAAAACACGGATTCCACGGTCGTGATGAATAGCCAATCCCACACCCCTAGACCCCTACGAGAGCGGAAAGCAACCCTACCAATTCTAGGGTTAGGAGACCCGGACTCGACTCCTCGAGTTGGTCTCCCACTGGACCCCAGAACCCGATTACTTGTGCTCCCCTCCTTGGGTCTATCCTAGTGCAGAAAAGTAAATAATATACATCAACGGTGACAACTTCCGCAACCTGGAAGTGCCCCAATAAAAGAATATTACATACAAGTTTTTACATGAATGAAAATGAAAAAACACTCATCTCACATAAAAACCCCCGGCTATTCAAACACGACGATCCAATATAACATATCCAGCAACACATAACATCACATGTCATCAACGTAAGTAAATATGCGCATCCCAATTGTCGTTGACATATAGCAACGAAACCGGCGATATCACATATTACACTTACGGTCACAGAAAAGAAAGTGTAAAACTACAACAGTTGGAATCCGCAACCTCCTCAGACATCGCATGCCTGACCAAATGAATTACTTAGACATCGCATGCCTAACAATTATAAACCCCGCATTTTAGTCTCAAAATCGAAAACACTTTTCAATATCAAGTCGGGCAATTCAACAGGATTCCCGACATTCTGATCGAATGCTCGTCGCAAACTTCAGTAGACGGCCGCGCCCCCGATGCCGTCGGCAAAGTGCACCAAGGCGGAACACCGCTACCGCGAGCACCCGAACGGATGCTTTCGGCGACGGGGTTCTCCTACAGTCACTTGGTCGGGGCAATGGAGTGAGGCTGTCTATTAAGTTTACCCGGCGAGTATCCGCGTACGCTACGTGATTGCGACGGACTTTTGATCACATCAAAATTCCGTGGCAACCGATCAAGCGAGACTAAACTGCTATGTTTATAATATTCATTCGGTTATCTCATAACCTTTTGTGAATTCCAATTGTTGTATCACATTCCGGATAAACAAATGTTAAACTTTCCGATCGAACATTCGGACACCCAAGTTTTCCCGAAACAGCTCAACACATGAAATAAGTCTAACAACATTCAGTTCATGCCTCAGTACCAACGGTCCAGCCGTAGAAGGGTCAAGCCAACGCCTCACATGTGGCACGCCGTACTGCCCCAAACCCGAAGGTTCAAAGGGCAGTTCAAGACGGTCACATAATCGAGTTAAGGTTTGTTGTCTTCTAGAGGGTCCATCGAGTTACTTGCACTACTTAGAACGTCGTTAAAATTACGGAAAAATCCAACAATTGGAAATTTCCCGGCAGGGGAAAAAGTGGGTATTTATATCCGGTCGAACTTTTTAACATATTCTAAAAATACCCGGAAAAAGCACACCGACAAAAATTAGACAGTCCGATTGAATACACCGAGTCCCCAATACAACCCAGAAAATACAACTCTGGAATAAATATTAAAATATTCTCAGGAAAACCAGCACCAGAAAACATGAATTACTGTGCAAAGTTTGAAGGCCAATCAAGTCACGTGACCGTGGAACCGCCGCAGAAGCCAGGCTTCTGCCGCGGTTCTGCCGCGCAATAGAGGTATCAATGAAAAATTTTTGCATCGTAATTCTTAGAATTCCCTGCTGGATTTTCTGCATATTTTTAATTTCGAAAAAACCACGATTTCAGAAAAAGTCCAGAGAGCAATATTAGGGTTTGGGTTTTGATTCGATCGGAGTTCTAATTCCGTCTAGACTTCGCCTAAGGCTCTAGCTAGGCTCTGATACCACTGTAGGGTTCCTAGGCACTCTAATGGAGTCTCACAAGTGATCAAACATGCACAAATCAAAAAATTCCTTGTGCCTACAAACCCTAATGCGGATCGTTAACTAGATATATAGGCAAAGCAAGCAAGTAAACGGAAATATAGCTAAAGGGAAGGGGCTACAACCTTTGTAGATCCGGTCCACCACTTCCTAAGCTCCGCGATGATCTCCCTCCGCTGTCCAAATCGAATCCCGAAGTCTTGCATCGGCTTCATCGAAGAAATGGGCGGGCTTGATCGTCGGTTCGATGCCGAAGATGATCTACGTCGAGGCATCACAAACTCGAGCTCCGCCTTCGCCAAGTCAAGAAACTTGTGAAGAAAACACACTCTACTACATGGCAAGTAGTAGAGGATGAAGAAATAGGAAATTGGTAGACTTTAGATTTGGATTTCTCACTTGTTTTGGCTAGTTGCCATTAAAGGTTGCAAGCTTTTTCTTTTGTTGAAGAAGAAGAAGATGAAGAAAAAGAATATGATAAGTATATCTAAATTATCAAATAAAATGATACTTATCATGATAGTAACCATAGTTAGGTGTAGAGAATAAACCATGATTAGGGTTAATGGTTAGGTTTAGGAAAAGAACAAGAATGGTCAAGACTTCAACATTTCATGAAGTTTCCACAAAACTACAAAAAAACCACCATTCTCTTTATCTTTTCCAAAAAGAAATAAATAGATAAATCAATAGATAAATGAATGAGATAAAATTAAACCCTAACCACTAACTTAACCGTTGTTTAATTCTTTACACAAACCTAAGCTTGCATGTATCATCAAACATGATACAATCTTGTGCACAAAAATATATCACATATACAATGTGCACAATCCAAGTGAGAAAATCCATTTAAAGTGAACCAATACTAGTTAATGCAAAGTAATATATCAAATATACAATTATGCATTAAATCAATACTTGATTTAACGATCCGGTCATATCGCATATAACCGACCAGTATGCTATGTATCGGCTTATCGAATCAATCCTTGATTCGATAACTAGGTTATATCGCATACAACCATTCGACACATACATCGCGATAATGAAATACGGTATCACATACACGCATCATTCTCGGTCCCGCACATATCCCATATGTGCTCCTATTTCGTTTCGCTTGAGCCAGGAAACCTCTGTGTTGGACTCTAAAGACTCGTCAATACGCCGGTAGCAGATGATGATCATATCAAGCACTCACAAGCCGCAAGCGGTCTGCTAAACGTAACGGCCACCCGGGTATTGAGCGATCAGAAGATCGACGAGCAAGCCCGCTCACACTCCTGTGAATCCAACCAGTAACACTTACCGTATAGTCCGGTCTGTTCGTCTGATATGCCGCATATCTCGCCTAGGGGTGGTAAACGTCAGACCCCAGTAGCTTGATAAGTCATGCCGACGTGAGGTCCATAACATTTGTGAAACTACTGATAACTCTTACCAGTATATCACTGCAACCCTGGCCAGGGATTTCCTGTTATGGCCAGTCGAGCATAGCGCAGCATCAACCCCCAATACCGGGAGAGACGAATCCCCTCCTATCGCTCATTGCCTCCATGTGAATCGGGACTGTACCCAATAACCACCTGTTTGCACAACTCAGTAGAGCCGTGGTAGGGTGGAAATCAAAGCACAGTGGGAGACACACAAGACTCTATGACGATCTCGGGTCAACAGACTAAGTTGTACCAGTGTCACCAGAGAACTGCCATCTGACGTGAGGTATAATACCATCCGGGAGTTCTCGGCGAGTCCGTTCAGTGTACCCAGTCTCCACTGAGCACCCGCATACCATCTCCGATGTCAAACACCAATGGATATGGGATCATCCATCGCCCATCGCATGGGTCGAGAA
This sequence comes from Agapanthus africanus, assembly GCA_030015575.1. NCBI lineage: Eukaryota > Viridiplantae > Streptophyta > Magnoliopsida > Asparagales > Amaryllidaceae > Agapanthus > Agapanthus africanus. The sequence goes on from JASDDO010000004.1 coordinate 245,536,618, forward strand.
GATATACGCTAGTCTACTCTGGAATATCGATGCCCCGTCTCGATATTCCTTCGACAAGGAACAATGAAGGATGTACTTATTGACTACCCAGGCCCCACTAGTATGGTCTTCATCATAGTCCTGGAAGTCGAGTACACATCCTAAGGGCTTTATCAACATGTAATCAGAGAGACAGAAAGTATACATGTTAAGATAAAGAGCAACCAGATAGCGTACTATCATGTCGAGCAAGAAATTCCTACCTATATATGTCCCAGCATCCACTACAATATACATCCAATGTACAGTAATGGCCTCTAGGGCATACATATAACTAACAAAAACAACATCTGGTGTGGTACTTGACATCTCATGATCAACTCAATTGCCTAAGCAAGTGATCTGCGAATCATGTACATCCCTCTCCCCTTTAGTCTTTGAGACACCTTTAGAGAGGATGACTCCATCACCTGCAGGTATACTACCGTGCCAGGAGTCGTCCATTCTAAAGCACCTTTATAATGCTGTCTAAGTACCCAGATTGGGAAACTCCCCAAATCTAGATCTAAAACCATAGATCTAGTAACCAGAACGTCTGATATAATATCCAAGCCTTATGTGGAGAAACCACTGTGTGACAACCAAAGTATAACCGATCGTAGTGTAGGAATTTCACTTCCTACTCTGTGTATGTCATCCAAATACCAGGACATCACACCCTACTACCTTCTTAACAGATCCATCCCCTATTCTGATGAAGTCAAGCCTATGACTGCCATATCAGAAATAGATGATCTATCTCCGCTATATCTGCTTTAGTCTATAAATAGACATAAGCCACTTGTCCACTATGCTTCCGCTGTTCCACTTACTACAACAACCTTCTGGCAGAGTCATATTCGCGTGCACTTCTAAAGCCAGTTCAGAACGACGCTATACTCATCCTCCTGCCGGGTTTCATAGCCTGGAACAATAGTAGTGTCATTTTTGGGTAAACAAGAACCTCCCTGTTACCGTCCTTGAGGCTACCGGAGTACCTCTCGGGTGCCTGAGGTTACCCACCATATCTGTGGAGTGGCCAATGGAATGTCAAACCAGATTGAATCTTTAGGTTCTTATAAAATTTTCAGTAATCATTTGCGGTTCTGGAACCACTTTCAGTTCTACCATACTCCCACTACTGTTTTATGAAAAAATCCATTTTACTAAAACTGTGGCAAGTCAAGAACAATATCACTATCGATCTTCCAGATGGTAGAAAGTTAACCCTCGTCATAGCCCGGGTCAACCCACAAACAACCATTATGGAAACGTGCCTTGAGTTATCCAGATTCTGGTTTTAAGCATAAGCCGGACAACTCCCTGTACCTTAACATCGTTAAGATATGAACCGTTCTATATCCAATACAGAAACAGAGGCGCTAATTTAATTTGAAACATATTTAAATCATGCAGCTGTCTCCAGTGCATGTCAACTAAATGGAGAGAGGCCGATCGGCATTACTCAACTTAGAAATACATCCAGATATGAGTAACCTGAAAGAGAAGCAAGTTCTCATAATCATTACTATCAACTGAATACCATACACAAGTATCCACATCTTCGATCACCTTGAAGAATCCTGATACTTGTAATACCTGGTTCTCTACTTTATTCCTATAACTTCTCAAAACTTGGACCTTGTGTTTGTACGAAACACTTGTCTAAAAACTAGAGAAGTCATAAGTATACCGAATATAGTACGAGGACCAACCCCTTTGTCCTAATGGACACTGGACGATATACAATACTCTGAATAAGTCCCCTGAGTTGAATAACTTAAACCCTGTGCGTCGTAGGTTGAAAACTGTACTATGGTTATGAAGAATTACACCGCTGTTTAATGCTCCTTACCTAACCATCAACTGATATAGGTAAATGTCATCGACATAATTTCAAAAAGTTATATCTCACTTTATTAAAATAAACGTACAGATATATCAATTTGAAATTGATGCATTACAACGGATATTAAAAACCAAATATTTGCCGTCCGGCAAACAACCCAGGTGATTTCCTCAAATATCACCAATTACAACGAATTCCGATATAATGAGGATGATCACCTAATTCCCAATAACTTACTTCCACTCATCATCTGTAAAACCATACAGATGTGAGAATCATACCTGGTAAATACATACCCTGGAGCAAGGGTCTAATTGGGAAATCAGTTTTCTATTAACAACGCATAGTGAAACTGAAACATGAATATGTTTCGAAGGGGTATCCGGGTATTCCTAGTAATGCCTCTTCCATTATCAGATTCACAACTGGAACCGTATATTTCTATTACCATCTCTCCAAATCTCTTTATATGTCTTTAGTCATTACCTTCTGTACACCACCTTTAGGCCAAATGGTTTTCTTGCTTTCCTACCGTTCGGCACCAGCCTATGGTTTGGAAGAAGACTATCCAATAAGCGTAATAGGTGTACTGTCCTAATCCTAGGAGCACTCGCAATACGAGAGAAGGTAAAGATAAAAGATAAATGAATAAACCTTATTCCTATTTCTCCTGAACCAGAATCCATTCCCGAACTGGAACAAGTTCCTTCGAGTTCGTATATAACCATACGATGGAGTATCTAAATAACTGTGGATCTTCGTAGTGATACGGAGTGTTCTGGAGAAATACAAGGGTGAAGTAGGAGTGGTAATGAAATACTTGGTTTGGTCGTGAATAGCAGTCGCAATTTACTTTGCCATCTTTCTAATCCCTTTATTTGTCTTAACTTATTACCTTCTGTACACCATCGTTAGGCTAATTGGTTTTCTTCATTCCCCACCGTTCGGCACCTGCCTATGGTTTGGAAGAAGACTATCCAATTAGCGTAATAGGTGTACCGTCCTAATCCAAGGAGCACTCGCAACCTGAGAGAAGGTAAAAGGAAAAGACAACTGAATAGTCCTATTCATTTTCTTCAGAACCGGAAACCATCCTCGAATATGGAACAAGTTCCTTCGAGTTCGTATATAACCATACGATGGTTTTATCCAATGGAAGTGGATGTTCGTAGTAATACGGGGTGTTCTGGAGAAAAGGGTAAAAGTAGGAGTGGCAATGAGGTATGCAACTCTGACAATCCAAAAGCCAGTGTTTTAAGAAGGTTCGGTTAACTTGGTCACTGAGTTATAGTCAAGGGTCGGGTCATGGCCGCTGCCAAAGAGAGAGAGAGAGAGAGAAAAGAAACACTCTGCGTGCACTCTAACCTAGATCAGAATGGTTATCAATTTATCTGATCAGAAAACCTCCCACTGTAACCTCAAATTCTCCTCCAAACCTGAAAAAAGAATTAGTCGGGATCACCCAAGGAGTAAACCAACTAATCAGTGAGAATCGGGATCCAACTATCATCGCATGATAACGTGATGGAATCCACTCACGTTATCACACTCCAGAAGGTATGCGCATATCTGGCAAGTTTCAGTTTCTTTAGAAACTCCCGATGTGATTTTTTACCCCATGCTCTTATGACCTTGACTTTGGCCAACAAATCATAAGTCACATGTTAAGTTCTACCCGTCATTATCCAGGTTGATTTGAACCCACCCGTACCTACCATTGACTTTGGCCAACAAAGCAGTACGACTGTCCCAAACCAACGCATCTATCTCTGCAACAGAAAAGTAACAAATAGCTACCATACACTATGCCTTGACTTTGGCCAACAAACATAGCATGAATACTAAGTGCTACCCGTCTAAAATGATGGACGGCTACGAATGGTTTTTGGCGAAAAACCTTTAACGTAATGAACTTGATATCGTTGAAGGAACCGGATAGCTTTTTATAAAAATATAGTGACGAAAACCTTTGCTAAAAAGGTCACTCCCGGTGAAGGGATCTCGGCCCTTTCCCCGTAGAATGAGGTGCAGGATATTCCAACTGAATACCACGATGCAAAGAAAAAAGTAATCGACTATAGTGAAGTTATTACCCTGACGCAAACTTCTGTCCAAGGGGTCACTCCCGGTGAAGGGATCTCGGTCCTTGCCTCGTCGACTGAGGTGCTGGATATTCATAACCGAATACCACTGTGCAAAACAAAAGAGAATGCCCTTGCAATAATAGCTTTTTGAAAAATGTTCCAACAACATCAGAATAGGTTTGTTTAACTTGCATTGATCCGAATCAATGCAGTCCCATCAATTGATCACACCAATAAAGAACGAAAATACGATGTACGTATATGCCATCCGCATTCGCCACTGGGTCCCGTCATCACCCGTTAGGTTACTTAACTAACGACAGAGCGGGGACTGGACTAGCGCGAGTGTAAAACATATGCAATATCTACCAGTATATATATCAATATATAATATTCGCTCAAAGAGTGATAAAATGCAACATCACAGAAATGTAATAAGCATCACAGAACAATACAGATAATCTGGGATCCCCGGATTTCATAGAGCCGCTACTGAAACCCGACGTTCCCCTGGTCGTGTGGATAGCCTGTGCAATGAAATCCTAGACCCCTACGGGCACGGAAAGTTACTCGCCAAAACCTGAAGCGAAGCATCCCCCTTCAACAAAGTGAATGGACCACCCAGCACTTCACGGAATCCGGTAACTTGAGCACCCCTCCTTGGGTCAACCTATACCCCCAACGAGTGCGGCGAATAGCTCGCCAATTCTAGAGTAAAGCTCCTTCGTCTCAAAGCCATGAGATGCGGGCCCGTTGCCCTCTAGAACCCGGCTATCCGTGCACCCCACCGCGGGGTAATCCTAGTACAGAAAGTAAAATATATACAACGGGTACATCGACCTCAGCCCGGTCGTGCCCCAAAAAATAATATACAAACAGGCAGTGACGGCAGTCCACATGTCGGACGCTCGCCCCGCAATATCAAATGTACAAATACAACCAAACTGTACTACCATTGCATCCAGGCTATCCACCATGACAAATCCGCAACAACACAGAACATCAACGTGAATGTCACGTTCGCAAATCCGTCTAAAAGGGCTATAGCAATTAGACAATTTACCGATCAAATGACATTCACGGTCGCAGATATAATGTAAATACTGTGAACTAACATGTTTAAAATTTTTGATCGACAAAATTTCACGAAGTGGGGCCCAAGCACAAATTCCAGTACTCAAAATAATCAGGGCCAAAACAAAAAGTACCAGAAACCCCAATTCCTAGTCAGAGACCACTGCAGAAAGTTTGATGCACTGAAGCTAAAGGAGTGCGGCAGAACCGCAGCAAAAACAAGGGTAAGGCCGCAGTTCCGTGGCGCTACAGTGTGATCACTTCACAAAATTTCAGCCGTGGTCTTAAAAAAGCCTGCCTGATTTTCTGCAATACTCAAAATAATTTTTTGACGATAAAAAAAAATTCGACAGAAACTTCAGAATTGGAAATGCGGTTTCGGAAATTTCGTTCGATCGAAGTTCTAAACACGTTAGAGCCATCTTGTAAAGGTTAATGGCGTGGCTCTGATACCATGTAAGTCTACGGTAGCACCCCGGCCGTCTGTCCGAGTCCAAAATGCGGAAACGAAAACTTTTTCTAAACTAGAAACTGGTGCTATCGTATACTATAAATCCGGATCGAACCATTAACCTATAACTATCAACTAGAGAAAGGGTTGGAAAAGCTATACCGATCGATCCGTGTCCTTCGGTCTTTGGCCACCATCCTATGCTCCTCGCGGCATCTCCGATCTCGATCTCCTAGTCGGAAAGGGCACCACATCTTCGAGTCTTTTTACAGGCTCCCGCTTCGTCCGAAGCAACTTGGGCACGAAGTTCGCTAGCCAATGTGTCCAAGGCGATGTAGAGAATGTGTGTGACAACATTGTCTCTTGCATCCATTGTATGGATGGAGGTTGAAGGTGAATCCATCAATGGAGATTGTGAGCTAGAGGAAGAAGAAGAAAAGGAAGTTCTTTTTCTTTTGTTGTGTTGATATGAAGAAAATGAGAGCTAGCATAATGATACGAGAGCTAACCTCTCTCATATGGCAGCCCCCTCTCTTTCTACCTCTCATTTCAACACGCAAATCACTCAATTAACATGACATGTTCACACAAAAAGAGACCATGAGTCACCAAAATGAACATGCCACATTAATTGCACCTCATCATGATTTCTAGCTCATAATTTCCATATGCAAACATTAATCCAAATGTTTGCAACAATAAAAAGATACGAAAACATCTAAAGTAAACTCGTGATGGATCACAAGGATACCCCTCACCTGTATATACATACCTGCATCCGCATTCCGACTGAATGCGAATACGATGAGACTAAAGTAATCCAACAAATCTAATACTAGGATCCGGCTTAAACCAAAGCCCACTAGTATAATCCGTCCGATCATGATCAATGCACTACCGTACGTATATGATTGAACCCTGCCATATATCATACGGCCTCTACAACGTTTCGCCCGAAACTTAAAAACTGTCTGTGGGGGACTCTAAAGACTCGTCAATACATTGGCTGTGGATTTAACCACTAGCACGTCAGAGGTATTAGCCGTACGTAACGGGCTAGAAGTTATTGACCAAAAGGGAGATTGATGAGCGAACTCATCCTGACACCCTACTGAGCCTGTCAGTGAGAATATCCGTACAGTCCGGTCCGTTCGTCTATGAGCATCGCATGGCGGGCCTAGGGGGTTGGTAAAAGTCAGACCCCCAACAGCGGTACAAATCTTGTCGGAGTGTAGCCCAGAACACCCTGAGATACTACTGGAATACCTACCAGTAAATCTCCTACCTTGGCCAAGGACTTCGTGTAATGGCTTTCCTAGACACATCGCGATCTCACCCCCAATACCGGGAGAGACGAAACCCCTGCCAATCCGCTCACTGCCTCCATATGGCTCGGGACTGTACCCAACTAAACCTGTTTGCACGAGTCCTTTGAGCCGTGGTAGGGTAGTAATCAAAGTACAGTGGGAACTCACACGAGACAAATGACGATCTCAGGTCGATGAACTAACCTGTACACATGTCACCAGGGAACTGCTATCTGACGTCAGGTATAATACCAACTAGCATGTTCCCGGCGAGTCCTGTCCGGTGTAATCATAACCAAATGAGCACCTGTATACATCTTAGGTGAACCAATTGACACCAGTGGCTTGTGAGACCGGCCACCGCCCCTCGTCGGGATCTCGACTGTATACACTAGTCTACTCTGGAGTATCGATGCCCTGTTTCAAAAACTCCCACGACTAGGGACCTTTTAAGGATGTGCTTATAGACTACCCAACTCTCATGTATATGATCGCCATCATACCGCTGGTAGTCAAGCAAGAATCCTATGGGCTCTATCAACGTGGAATAGCGACCTGTAAGGTCACCTAAAGCAGTACACGATGATAAAGACAAACTATGGTAGCATACTATTCTCTATCAACGTGTCATAGTGAACTACAATGTCACCTAAAGCATGTACACGATGATACTGACAAACCAGATAGTATACAAACCTCTCGAGTAAGATTGTCCTACCGGTATAGGTCCTCCTTCAATCATTGCAATCACGTGCCTGCGATCCAATAATTGACTCTGAGGGCACTATATCCAACACTTCAGTATGCTCATAGACGGTGACAGGGAGGTTCTTATTTACCCAGACTTGACACTACTGTTGTTCCAGACTATGAGACCCGGCAGGAGGATGAGTATAGCGTCGTTCTGAACTGTCTTTAGAAGTGCACGTGTATATTATTTTGCCAGAGGGTTGTCGTAGTCAATGGGAGCAGCAGAAGCATAGTGGACAAGTGGCTTATGTCTATTTATAGACTAAAGCGGTAATAGCAGAGAAAGATCATCTATTTTTGATGTGACAGTTATGGGTTTGACTTCATCAAAATAGGGGATGGATCTGTTATGAAGGTAGTAGGGTGTTATGTCCTGGTATTTGGATGACATACACAGAGTAGGAAGTGAAATTCCTATACTACGATCGGTTATACTTTGGTTGTCACACAGTGGTTTCTCCACAAAGGATATAGATATAATATCAGACATTCTGGTTACTAGATCTATGGTTTTAGATCTAGATTTGGGTAGTTTCCCAATCTGGGTACTTAGACAACATTCTACAGGTGTTTTAGAATGGACGACTCCTGGCACGGTAGTATACCTGCAGGTGATGGAGTCACCCTCTCTAAAGGTATCTTACAGACTAAAGGGGAGAGGGATGTGCATGATTGGCAGATCACTTGCTTAGGCAATTGAGTTGATCATGAGATGTCAAGTACCACACCAGATGTTGTTTTTGTACGAGTTGCAATAAGTTGATATTGATCCAATCCTGGAGAAACGTTCGGAAGCAGTTTTAGAACATAAGTGGATGTTCTAGGGATATGATAACGACAGCCTCATTCGGGAGACGGTTATCATTCCAGGCTTCCAAGGTGACCTGAATGACAGAGGGACTGTCAGAGTTATAGTTTTCCCTCTGACAAGGGGCAGTAATTTGGACAGGAGGTCCAAGTGGATACTGAGGGAGGTATGGCGCAGGATACTGATTAAGTTTAGTTAACGATACAATCTAAGAAGTTTTAGATTTGGAGTTCATTTATGAACTGGGTCCCATCAGATATCCAGACATATTCTAAGACAGGTATTGCTCATTTCGGAAGATGACTTTCTCCGCGAACTTGAGATTAAGAGAGACATAGAAAGAAACATCAGGGCAGATCCTCACTGATGCTATTCCTCGAACGCAGTAGTTTCATAACCGGGCTTTGTGAGACTGATTAGTAGAGGAGTTGGGTGTTCAGTATCACACGGGCTGTGAGTATGCGACATCGCAATAATTATCCTTGAGTGCAAGTGGGAGATTGTTTGATATAGTGCCCTCAGAGTCAATTATTGGATCGCAGGCACGTGATTGCAATGATTGAGGGAGGACCTATACCGGTAGGATAGTCTGACTCAAGATGATAGTATGCTATCTGGTTTATCTTTATCATCGTGTATATACTTTAGGTGATATTACAGATTACTATTACACGTTGATAGAGCCCTTAGGATTCTTTCTTGACGGCCAGCAGTATGATGGCGATCATATACGTGGGAGCTGGGGTCTATAAGCACATCCTTAAAAGGTCCCTAGTCGTGGAAGTTTCGAGACTGGGCATCGATACTCCATAAGTAGACTAGTGTATACGATCGAGACCCCGACGAGGGGCGGTGGCTGGTCTCATAAGACATTGGTGTCAGTTGGTTCACCTGAGACATATACAGGTGCTCATTGGGCTATGAGTACACCAGACAGGACTCGCCGGGAACATGCTAGTTGGTATTATACCTGACGTCAGATAGCAGTTCCCTGGTGACATGTGTACATGTTAGTTCATCGACCTGAGATCGTCATTTGTCTCGTGTGAATTCCCACTGTGCTTTGATTACTACCCTACCACAGCTCAAAGGAGTCATGCAAACAGGTTTTAGTTGGGTACAGTCCCGAGCCATATGGAGGCAGTGAGCGGATCGACAGGGATTTTGTCTCTCCCAGTATTGGGGGTGAGATCGCGCTGTGTCTAGGAGAGCCATTACACGAAGTCCTTAGCCAAGGCAAGAGATTTACTGGTAGGTATTCCAGTAGTATCTCAGGAAGTTCTGGGCTACACTCTGACACGACTTGTACCGCTTTTGGGGGTCTGACTTTCACCAACCCCTAGGCCCGACATGCGATACTCATAGACGAATGGACCGGACTGTACGGATATTGTCACTGACAGGCTCAGTAGGGTGTCAGGATGAGTTCGCTCATCGACCTCCCTTTTGGTCAATACCCGGTAGTCCGTTACTTACAACTAGTACCACTGACGTGCTTGTGGTTAAATCCACAGCCAAAGTATTGACGAGTTTTTAGAGTCACCCACAGACAGTTTCTCAAGTTTCGGGCAAAACGTTGTAGAGGCCGTATGACATATGACAGGGTTCGATCATATACGTGCAGTAGTGCATGGATCATGATCGGACGGATCATACTAGTGGGCTTTGGTTTAAGCCGGATCCTAGTATTAGATTTGTTGGATTACTTTAGTCTCATTGCATTCGCATTCAGTCGGAATGCGGATGCAGGTATGTATATACAGGTGGGGGGTATCCTTGTGATCCGTCACGAATTTACTTTAGATGATGCGGTTCTTTTTATTGTTATAAACATTTGGGTTAATGTTTATTTTGGTGGAAAATTTGAGTGGATTTCATGATGAGGTGCATTTAATGTGACATGGACATGCTTAGTGACTCATGGTCTCTTTTCTTATGCTAATGTCACATTAGGATTGATTTATGTGTTGAAATGATAAGAGGAGAGAAAGAGGGCAGCCATATGGCTTGAGTTTGCTCTTGTGTTTATTGATTCTTACTCTCATTTTATCATAGCAACACATAAGAAAAAGAAAGGCACTTCTTCTTCTTCTTCCTCTTGCTTCTTAAGCTCACCATTTCCACCAATGGCATCACCTTCAACCTCCATTTATACACACTCATGTGATGAGAATCAATGGATGCTTGAGACAAAGTTATCACACACATTCTCTACATCGCCTTGGACACGTCGGCTAGCGAACTTCGTGCCCGAGTTGCTTCGGATGAAGCGTGAGCCCGTAAAAAGACACATTGATATGGTGCCCTTCCGACGAGGAGATCGGAGATCGGAGATGCCGTGAGGAGCTTGGGATGGTGGCCAAAGACCGAAGGACACGGATCGATCGGTATAGCCACTTTCTAACCTTTCTCTAGTTGCTAGTTATAGGTTAATGGTTCGATCCGGGTTTATAGTATACGTTAGCGCCAGTTTCAAGTTTTGAAAATGTCTTGTTTCCGCATTTTGGCCTCGGATCGACGGCCGGGGCGCTACCGTAGACTTACAACCATCTTCTCCACTTTCTCTTCTCTCCTACCCCCTTGCTGCTGCTGTTTCTCCCTCTCTTCCTCCTCCACTACAACCCCTAAAACTCCATTAAAAACACTTCAAAACCCTATCTCCATTTCATAAAAAATGTGCATGAGCTCACTAGCAACACATTAGACCAAGAAAGCTTGCATTTTGGACACTTGGGACAACTCAAGAAAATTCTTGAGTTGCCAAATGAGGTATTCTCTTAATCATTAGCCTTGTATTTCTATTTCTTTTACATCCATGTTAACTTTAAACCGATATTGTGTGGTTTTGGGAAGTTTGAAAACTTGAGTTGAGGATTAGGGTTTTAGTTGAACCCAAAGGTGAAATTAAGGTTACTAGAGGCTATACAACCCATGTGATGATTGATTGGAGACCCAAACCAGAGACTAGAACCCCGGAATACGGATTTAGAAAACCCGATATCGGAAAATTGTGGATTCTGTGTGAGTATATTGAAATCTGCTAACACCCGGGTAACCTGGAAATTATTTTGCAAACACAGAGAGATGTGCAGGTGATTTAGAGCATACCCTAAAGACCCGAGACCCCATTTCCACCTTTGGGCCGCAGATTTATTCAATCTGGCCGCAATTTGTGGCCAGGGTGGGTTGTTTTTGGTTCATGCTTCGTCTGTAGATCCATCTCCTGTAAACTAGACCCCTGGCATATGCAAAATTGACCAATTTGACCTAGGCTAAAATCTGGAACCAATTTCAAGAGTTGCTGTTTTGATTCGGGGTTTCGTTTTGCGTATTTTGAATTCTGGGCTTTTGTGATTTGTGTCGTATTCGATCGCTTGATGTTTGCACTTCAAAATCGAGAATTATTTGGTGGTTTTGAAAGCGTAGTCCATAGTTTCTAACCTATAGGCTTTTAGCGTGTCATTTTTATTTTGAATTGGGTTTTAATGCGACGCGATGCGTTATGATGTGTAGGTACCCCACGAAGACTTCGAGACGACAAGCAAGCACGTGGCGACGTCGGAAACGGAAAGCGAAGAGTAAAGTGAGTAGATTATATCTATGGGGGAAGTCGGGTGGATGGCGTATAGCACCCCCGCAGTTCGTTGTATAGTATGCTATATATATACTATATGTATGATATCTTTTATGTGTGACATGGATATTCAAGATATGTTTAGGTGTTCAATGGTTAGATTAGGGTTTTTAGAAGTAAACTAGTATAGCTTCTTAGTTGCGAACCCTAGAATAGGTTTACACCCACACGCACACACATGCTTGCTTTTTATACTTGTGCGTATATGGGGATACGTATACACACACACACACACACATAGGTATGGGACGATGTATATATACACGTATACCTACACTTAGATGATGAGGATAGTGGACGATATTTGGAGATGAGTCGATGAGATTGGGCATGGTGCCATGAGGTCAGTGATATGATGTGGTTCGTATTATGAGATACGACATGAGATTTTAGCGGGCCTTTGGACGTGTGTTTTACACACGCATTCATATTTATATAGATGGTATCGGTTGTATTAGACTTAGATCAGTACCCCAGTTCATGAGATATGATGATAAGAATACCAGAAAAATGATGAGATGAATGTGATATTTTGACCCGTACCCATCTTGGGATGCCGTACGATGGATTTACCGTACGAGCTATATATATTGATGATAGATCCGCACTCTTGACTCGAGGATGTCATATGGTTCATTGTATCGTATGTGATACTATTGAGGCGGGATCACCGACTATTATATTTATATATATATCGCCTCAGATTTATGTGGTTTCCATACCCTTTCGATTAGCTTGTTAGTTAGATTTGTAGTTTACTTAGTAGATGTTAGACTAGACTCGAGTCATACCTATTTCTAAACTAACGAATCATGAGTATTTTTTTTAAGACAGGTCAAGGAATTCTATGGATATTTTCAAAAGACGCATCTTTTCTTAAAAACATCGTAGCCCTTATTTTTCTAAACCCCACGATTCGTGTTATTTCAAATGGCAAACTTTATGATATAAATAAGTATTGATGTAGATTCTTCACTGTTGTGTTTATCATTCATTTTCCGCATATTCTGCTGTTCGCATCGCATTGCATGTTTAAATGTGTTTATTGTTATATTAAAACCATGCTGTCAGGACACCAGCACCATTATCGATGATGCGTATGTTCCATGTACACCTGCTTGCCGGCTCACACACTTCATCATCGATAATTGCCATGTCACTACACAGTAGGATTGTTGCATCAGGATATGACCCCTTGCATGACATACTTGCGTACATACATATTATACACTCTTACCTACGTACATACATATTGTACACTCATACTTGCGTACATACATATTGTACACTCATACTTGCGTACATACATATTGTACACTCATATTTGCATACATACATATTTGCACATACATAGATGATTCTGGTTTTGATTTGGAGATTTAGGAACCGCAAGATATATTTTAAAACTGGATTCATTTTAAAAGAGCGGTTTTTCCTCAATATGTGCATATTACTGTTTTATGTCGCACGATATACTGATATGCTTACATTTCTTTTATTTGTCGCATACAACATGCTTTACGATTATACACATTGAGATATGTTGCTTCCATGATATTTCTGGATTTGGGAACCGCGGGTATTTCAAAAGCGAGTATGTATTGTTTTAAAAACCCGGTTACCCTTGATATGATATTTCAGTGTGTCCACCATGAGTTTTATCGGTTCTGATGTATATATATACCCCATGCGAGGAGGAGCCGTGGGCCATGTGCGGGTACATGGTAGGGCCCGGTATGGTACCCCAGGGCAAGAAAGGGATGCTGTGTATACAGACGGTGAGCCTGGCAGAGGGACTACTACCTACCGATGATAGTATTTGGGCTCGGCGGATATCCGGAGGATACCGACCGGAGTCGAGAGATGATATGGGCCGATCCGGACAGACGGAGCCCGTGGGCCGATCCGGACTGACGGAGCCCGATTTATAAGGATTTACGTGCCGATGCTGGGCACAGGTTTCATGATGTTTTCGAGTGTCGATACTAGACACTCAGGTTCCATGATTTTGATGTGTCGTGAGGGACACACGTTGATTTATATCCTCATACTTTCATGCATATGCTTTTATGAATTTTACACGCATGATGTTGTTATGTCATTGGTTGACACGTGGACGGGATCCACATGCATACAGACATTGATTTCATAGTTGGATGATATCCATATATTTAAACTTCATGATACGGTTGACATTGATTCATGTTGATTACATTGATCACACCTCATACTTATGATATGTCGCTATAAGAGGCACTGGCACGAGCACTTGGTACTACACTTATGTATAGATGTTTACCCCTGCCACCTTATCATGCTTCAGACTTATTCATATTGAGGATATATTATTACTGATCGTTTGACCTAGGATGAGTCATACATACGATTTATTCTCTGTGATGTTTTCTACTCACGAGTTGGCAACTCACCCCTATTGTGCCACAGTTCTTGCAGGTTTTGCCGTACAGATTTCTTTGCGGCTTTTCTGGCACACTGCTTCCTTTCTGGGTGATTGCTTTGGTAGGTGGCTTCACTCGCATCATGACCACCCTTGTATTTATTTTAATCAGTTGTATCTAGTAATTCCATCAACCAAACTTGTATATTTATTCAGACTTAGAGACCAGTTGTCTATTATTTCGACCTTAGAGTCACGCGTTGTATTATTATGGATTTTTATGCTGTTTGAGTTTCCTTTTCAGTTTTGATCCTCGCCCTTCGGCGTTGTATATTATTATTGCTTGCATGGTTATGAGCGTCGATTGACGAAGAGCTAGCTCCCGCTTGGGGATGCCTTTAATTATTATATATGCTTTTATCATGTTGTACCCCGTTCGGGGCCAGTATTTACAAAGGAAACTCTGCCGAAATTTTCAGAAAGGACTTGAGGATTTAAAAATGCATATTCGGCTTACTTATTTAAAAACCTTGTTTTTTAAAACATGTTTTCTTCACTTCTTTAAATCTAGTTTTCCCTCATTTATTATTTAAAATGGTTTTAGATTTCTGGGCTTTTGGCTTACTTGAATTAGATGAGGTCCTATAGACTTCATATGATTCATGGGCTAGTCACGTGCTATTTTGGGTCATGACAAAGTTGGTATCAGAGCGCTAGGTTAATCTTGGTTCGAGTCTATGTTTGACTATGCGGAGCCTAGAGCGTCTGTATATATACAGAAATTAGGCCTGACCTTACGGGACTTAGACTTAGTCGAGGGGGTATTAGGCCTGACATTACGGGACTTAGACTTAGTCGAGGGGGTATTAGACCCGAACTTTCGTCGTATAGGTTGACCTTGGTTGATGGAGTAGGTGACTTCAGTAGAGTAACGTACCGTGTGTATGTCCTGCGGCATACTTACGATACGCCACTCCGCTTAAGGATCCTTAGGATGTACATTTCCTTGCACAGTATTATATTCATTCCTATGATCTATCCTCATCGATACGGGTTATGATTTTGCTGCAACGATTACACGGGCAGAGAGAGCTACGGCTAGAGTTGCGGTCAGCACGAGCTCGTCACAAACGAGGACTGACCAGGGCGTGATTCCAGAGACATACGATTGCATAGAGGCGTCGTTTTATTGCGTTTTCGCGCCATGAGCGTTTGACGGATCACTTTTACGAGATTTCTCGGACGTGCAGATCAGCACCAGAGGATTGAGCCACTGATAGAGGCCAGCCAGAATGTGATAACCATTGATGTATCGCTTATTCATAATAATTGAGGCATTGTTCAGCGTGCGGACAAATGAGTCAGTTGTTGCTGCGAACGATGAGATATTGCCTCAGATGTTGGAGCTATTGCAGTACGAGTTGTACTTAGGGATATGATAGAAGGTCGCTAGTCACCGAGGATGAATGACTAGGACATGCGGTTCGTTCGCTTACCCCGATACGAGGTCACCAGATAGATTGTTTCCAGCTAGAGACGACTGCACACAGGTACGTTGAGAGTCGATGGAGACGATCGAATGTCAGAAACTCATATTCCAAGTTTAAAGTATTCGGAAAGACATGAAAGCGATTCAATAGACCCTCTAGAAGAATGAAACCCTAACTCGACATAATGACCGTGTGAAAGCCGTTAAACCTTAGGGTTTGCGGCAGTTCTGCGGTGCCATTAGTGAGGCTTGGGTTTGCCCTTCTACGGCTGGTCCACCGATGCTGTGGTATGTACTCGATACAATTAAATTGTACCCAAGATATTGAGCTCTTGGGGGATTATGAGGTTTTGACGAATCGATCGAATGGTTCGACTTCATTCGGATGCTATGTGATGGGATGCATTGCTTGGGAGACTGTAGATACGATTATAGCCGTTGGAGCACAGTCCATGCAGCCACGATGAGACGAGTCCGAAGCAGTCGACAGCAGAGAAAAGTGGAGTAAGAGGTTCGTACGAGATCTTGATGAAATGACGTCCACTCCGCCGACATCAGAGATGCGATACGCATGCAGAGGCGTTGATTATTGATATATCTTCTAGAGGGAGTCGCGATGAGTATGCAGCCGTTCCGTAACAAGAAACAGATATAGTAAGGGTGGTAACTTCCGGGCAATTCGGCAGAGACGAGATTTGAGAGAGACCTCGACAGGACCTTTCTGGAATACTATACGAGAAGACTTGGACCCAGGAGCGGTCATATTGCGCACATTCAGCAGGCCAGAGTTCTGCATCGTCGACGAGATAGTTGGCCAGAGATCTGTAGAGGATGTGCCAGAGCGGGACTGTTTCCGTTGTTATTCCATATTGGGCCGTTGAACCGAGGAGCTATATATCTAGCAATGCACAGTGAGAGACAAGAGCCTAAAAGCCTCAGGGCGCCAGACGACAGACTATGAACAGGAGGCAAGTAGATATCTTGATTTGCTGGCATTGGATGCACCGACACCTTCTCGACTTTGAAGGAGGACATATCGACGACAGTATTTATGATTTATGATTTGGTGATTCGATTATCACGTATCCGTCATCTTGGATTTCGGTATTTTGGGCGATCTATTCGCATGATTTAGTCTTGATGACTGAGTTTCATGATATTTGTTTTTGTGCACCACAGTTGCACCTGACTTCGGTTTGATATCATTCGATATGTTGATTTTGATTTCATGCCTATGTTTTGCATGTGATTTGACTTATGCTTTCGGCATAGTTTTCATGCACTTTTAGTGTTTTGATTTGATTTGTGCACGCTGATGCACATGGTTGCGAGATTATATACCGCGATATACCTGATTTGGATTGAGGTTTATTGTATACCGTTGATTTCGATTATGATATTGATGTTGATTTCGTGCACTCTGTGCATTTGATTTGGATTTTTGCACATATTTGGCGCGCTTAGATTTGGGATTTTCCCGTATGTTGGGCGCATGTTATGAGATGCGATTTTGGTGCACACCAGATGCACCAAATCGAGATTCTTCGTGCATTTCAGATACACCTGATTTTGCTGTCAGGCACACGCGTTGCCTTTGACAGGTGTTTTGTGCACACCCGTTGCACTTAGATGTTGTTTCTGTGCACATGTATGGTACATATATGGATTTTGATTTTCGTGCGCACCAGACGCACGTATCATTCATATGCACATTTTTGTGATTGATTTCTTATGGAGAAGTACGTTTCTATGATATTTGCTGTTTGTTTTGGTACTGGGCAGGACTAGTCAGAGGACAGCACCTGAATATATTTTGCATGCATTGATAGTTATCGAAGGGACTTCCAAAAAGGGTGCTACAGTCTCAGTATTTACCTACGTGTCTGATATGACATGAAACGTTTAAAACAAGGAAACCCTTCTAAATTGTTTACAAAACGGCGGAACATACATATTAAACAAAGGATATATACATATATGGTTATTTTCTTACAATAGACGTCCGCCACTGTGCCGCGATATGCGCATCACACAACGATTTAAAATGGTTTGGTATGCATTCCCTTCAGATATTTACATGTATAAATTGATGTTTACATGTATAGTTTTGATGTATATCATGTTGGGTTTCGTATTGGATTTGACATTTGTGTCTTCACCATGACTCCGATGATTGCGGGATGCTTGACGGAGTGTTGTTTTTGAGTCATCTGCTCATTGTTCGTGCGCACGTATTGCGCGACGACGTATTTTATGTATTGATGATTTCGGAGCCCCGACGACTTGGACTTTTTACTGAAATGTTTTAGTATTGAAGGGTTTAAATTTAAATTCGGGGACCGAATTTCTTTAAGGGGGGAAGATTGTAACATTTCAAAAAAAAAATAAAATATTATTTTTGGGAATTTTTATAATTAAATAATAAAATATTGAATATTTTAATAAGGCGGTATAATTAAATACCGATAAATTGGGAAAAAATTTGGACAATTATGGAAATTACTAATAGAGGGTGTTCTATGTGAATTATGCAAATTTAAAGTTTTATGATTAATTATATGCTAATTTAGCGCTAATCGCGATTAAAAATCGCTATTCGGGCTTTAAGCGTGTTTTGTGCAAAACATGCACCATGTCTTTTTTTTCACTTGTTACCTTTTTCCTCCATGATTTTGGGTGTATGGTTGTTTGTTTTGGGTTTACTATTGAGAAGAGAAGAAAAGAAAAGGAAAAGAAAAGAAAAGGATAAAGGATTAGAATGTTAGGTATGGGTGAGAGAGAGAAAGGTGAGGGGTTAACTTTGACATGCCATTCTCTCATCCCACCATCTTCTCCACTTTCTCTACTCTCCCACCCCCTTGCTGCTGCTGCTGCCCCCTCTCTTCCTCCTCCACTACAACCCCCAAAACTCCATTAAAAACACCTCAAAACCCTATCTCCATTTCATAAAAAATGTGCATGAGCTCACTAGCAACACATTAGACCAAGAAAGCTTGCATTTTGGACACTTGGGGCAACTCAAGAAAATTATCGAGTTGCCAAATGAGATATTCTCTTAACCATTATCCTTATATTTCTATTGCTTTTACATCCATGTTAACTTTAAACCGATATTGTGTGGTTTTGGGAAGTTTGAAAACTTGAGTTGAGGATTAGGGTTCTAGTTGAACCCAAAGGTGAAATTAAGGTTACTAGAGGCTATACAACCCCTGTGGTGATTGATTGGAGACCCAAACTAGAGACTAGAACCCCAGAATACGGATTTAGAAAACCTGATATCGGAAAATTGTGGATTCTGTGAGAGTATATTGAAATTTGCTAACACCCGGGTAACCTGAAAATTATTTTGCAAACACAGAAAGATGTGCAGGTGATTTAGAGCATACCCTAAAGAATCGAGAACCCACTTCCACTTTTGGACCGCAAATTTATTCAATCTGGCCGCAATTTGCGGCCAGGGTGGGTTGTTTTTGGTTCGTGCTTCGTCTGTAGCTCCATCTTCTGTAAACTAGACCCCTGCCATATGCAAAATTGACCAATTTGACCTAGGGTAAAATCTGGGACCATTTTCAAGAGTAGCTGTTTTGATTCGGGGTTTCATTTTGCGTATTTTGAATTCTGGACTTTTGTGATTTGTGTCGTATTCGATCGCTTGACGTTTGTACGTCGAAATCGAGTATTATTTGGTGGTTTTGAAAGCATAGTCCATAGGTTCTAACCTATAGGCTTTTAGTGTGTCATTTTGATTTTGAATTGGGTTTTAATGCGACGTGATGCGTTATGATGTGTAGGTACCCCACGAAGACTTCGAGACAACAAGCAAGCACGTGGCGACATCGGCAACGGAAAGCGAAGAGCAAAGTGAGTAGATTATATCTACGGGGGAAGTCGGGTGGATGGCGTATAGCACCCCCGCAGTTCGTTGTATAGTATGCTATATATATATATATGTATGATATCTTTAATGTGTGACATGGAGAGTTAAGATATGTTTAGGTGTTCAATGGTTAGATTAAGGTTTTTAGAAGTAAACTAGTATAGCTTCTTAGTTGCGAATCCTAGAATAGGTTTACACCCATACGCACACACGTGCTTACTTTTTATACTTGTGCGTATATGGGGATACGTATATATTTACACACACATAGGTATGGGATGATATATATATATATATATATATATATATATATATATATATATATATATATATATATATATATATATATATATATATATATATACACGTATACCTACACTTGGATGATGAGGATAGTGGACGATATTTGGAGATGAGATTGGGCATGGTGCCATGAGATCGGTGATATGATGTGGTTCGTATTATGAGATACGACATGAGATTTTAGCGGGCCTTTGGACGTGTGTTTTACACACGCATTCATATTTATATAGATGGTATCGGTTGTATTAGACTTAGATCAGTACCCCAGTTCATGAGATATGATGATAAGGATACCAGATAAATGATGAGATGAATGTGATATTTTGACCCGTACCCATCTTGGGATGCCGTACGATGGATTTACCGTACGAGCTATATATATTGATGATAGATCCGCACTCTTGACTCGAGGATGTCATATGGTTCATTGTATCGTATGTGATACTATTGAGGCGGGATCACCGGCTATTATATTTATATATATCGACTCAGATTTAGGTGGTTTCCATATCCTTTCGATTAGCTTGTTAATTAGATCTGTAGTTTGCTTAGTAGATGTTAGACTAGACCCGAGTCATACCTATTTCTAAACGAACGAATCGTGAGTATTTTTTTTAAGATAGGTCAAGGGATTCTATGGATATTTTCAAAAGACGCATCTTTTCTTAAAAACACCGTAGCCCTTATTTTTCTAAATCCCACGATTCGTGTTATTCCAAATGGCAAACTATATGATATATATATGTATTGATGTAGATTCTGTTAGTGTATATGCCCTAGGGGCCATTATTGTATCATACTAGCATGTATATTACTTAATGGAAGCTTGGGATATTCACACTTGTATATACAGTCTTGCTAAAAATGGTAGTATGCTACTTGGTTTGTGTCTACTTTAATATGTGCATATGTTTCTTGTAACGTATCACTTATACATATCAGTAGAGCCCATAGGATCTTTGCTTGATTACCAGCGTTGTGATGGCAGTCACACTAGTGGGGGCTGGGTAGACTATAAGCAACATCCTATACTTGTCCCTAGTCGTAGGATTATCGAGACAGTGTATTGATACTCCGGGGTAGACTAGTGTGTGCGCTTCTCATCCCAGTTGGGGAGATGGTCTGTCCCACAGCCATCAGTACGTCATACTGGAGATAGTATACAGGTGCTCGTTGGGTTATGGGTACACCGAACAGGACTCGCAGGAGAACTGACTGGATGGTATTATACCTAACGTCAGATAGCAGTTCTCAGGTGACTTGTGTGCAGATAGTCTGTTGACTTAGGGTCGTCATTTGTCTCGTGTGAGTTCCCACTGTGCTTTGATTACTACCCTACCACGGCTCAGAGGATTCATGCAAACAGGTTTTAGTTGGGTACAGTCCCAAGCCACATGGAGGCAGTGAGCGACTGTTAGGGATTCGTCTCTCCCGGTATAGGGAGTTGATATCGCACTGTGATTGGTTGGTCATTACCATAAGTCCCTGGCCAGGGCTGATGGAGAATTTCTGGTGGACTGATCAGTAGATTCTCAAATGGTCATGAGCCATACCGGCACGACTTGTACGGTTATTAAGGGTCTGAAGTTCTCCACCTCCCTAGACCATACATGCGATACTTTTAGACGAACAGACCGGACTGCGCGGATATTTTCATGGATAGGCTCAGTAGGAGTTCGGATGGGTTTTCTCATCGACCTTCTTATCGACATCTACTTGGGGACCGTTACGTACAGCTAGTGCCGCTTGCGGTCTGTGGTTAAACCCACTGCCAGCGTAGTGTCGAGTCTTTAGAGTCCCACACAGAGAGTTTCCCTGCTCCAGGCGAAACGATATAGAGGTCGTATGGTTTTACGACAAGGGTTCGGACGCATACGTGTTTAAACGCACGTACGACGTTCGGACAGTTTTTACTTGTCGGCTTTGGTTTAAGCCAGATTCTAGTATCGGGTTATTGGATTTATACAGTCTAAAGTTTTTCCGTGTTTTCACGTATTGGAGGGGCGTTCTCGTAATTTTCCGGGAAGCTTCTAGAAGCATGGTGACTTGGGGGTTAAGGTGGCATAAACATTAATTGCTTAATGACTCATTTGTGTGATCATCCTTAGTATTAAATAATGCATTAATTAGTTAATGAGTCATATGATGAATCACACAAGGTGAATGCATCAACCATGATGATTAATCATTTATATTATTTATTTGATAAATTTTTATGGTTGTTATATTCTAATGAGCTCATTATTCATATTTATTCTTATCATCACCTTCTCACTCCTCAAGCTCTCTCATTCTTGAAACCCTAACCCTAACCTCTCATGTGTTGAGATCAAGGGTTAGCTAGACTAATACATCCATAACCTCACTCTATATCCCCTAAGTAGCTTAGATTAACACTTTGAGCAACCTAGTTATCTCAAGTTAGAGATCAAGCTTGAAGAAGGAGCTCTCGGGTGGATCGTCTTTGACTCGAGGAGGCCGTTGAGGTGCCGATGTTCCAAGGAGCCTACGAGGAGTGGAGGAAAACGATGAAGAACCGAAGGACAAGTAACGTGAGGTATAAATTCGAATCCGAGTAGTTAAACCTCTCGTAGTTTGCTAGTAACGGTTTAGATACGATTCATGCGCTCAAGTTCGTGTTACGAAGCTTTGATAATCATTTTTCATATATTCCGCCTCTCCACAAGTTCATGGGGTGTGTGACATGGACTTACAGTGGTATCAGAGGCAACTAAACCATTACTATCTTGTTAGAAACTGATTAGAACTTCGATCGTCAGAAAACGCGAAAACAAAAACCCGGATTCCCTAAGTTTCTGTTAATTTTAAAAGTGTCGAAAAAAATATTTGATATGTCTTAAAATTCACAGCAGGGAAATATAAGAATACTTGGAAAATATGAGATTGTAACTCGGCAAGATGGCCGCGGATCCGCGGCAAGATGGTGCTTTTGGCCGCGGATCCGCGGCGGAGTCAACTCCGAGTTGACTCGGATTTTCACAGAAATTCATATTTTTTGGTTTTTTGTTTTCCTGTATATTCTGTTTCTGCCCAGGTTACTTCAGTGCTGGTTTGCTTTTGGGGTAGACACGGAAAATGGTGGTCGATCGATGTTCTAAAATATTTGCTAATTGGGTTTTTATCTGTAATATTTAATGTGTTCGTAAACCTCCCCTAACTGCTAGTATGTCGGTTGGCAGGGGGTTGCACATTTCTGTAATGTTTACTGTTTGTGTATATGAACTTGATTGGGATGTTGTGATGATTAGCCGGGGATTGAGATGTGTTTTATATTCATTTATTCGATGTAAATGTGATATGATGTAATATTCTTTTGTAGGGTGCATCCAGGTTGCGGTTGTAGCCACCGTTGTATTATTTCTTTTTTACTGTTTTTGCTCCTAGGATAGACCCAAGGTGGGGTGCATAAACTACCGGGTACTTTGAAGTGTTTAGCGGCCTACTCACATGTTGAGGGAGACCGCTTCACTTCGGGCACTTGGCGGGTAGTTTGCCGTACCCGTAGGGGTCTAGGGTGGGGTAATGGCTATTCATCACATCTATGTAATCCGTCTTTTATTGCCGGCTCAAAGCAAATGCGGATTACTAGTATATCCAATAAAGTTCATCAGTGATATGGAATGCTTATTATTGCGTCTGACGAATGTACAATATCTATATATAATAGCTATTAGACGTCACTTATGTTTTACACCCGCGCTAGCCCAGCCCACACTCTGTCGTTAGTTAAGTAACCTAACGGATGATGACGGGACCCCGTGGCGAATGCGGATGGCATAAGAGGACGTGGTATTTTCGTTGTTTTCTACAACGATAGGATAAATGATGGGACGCATTATTATAATGCAAAGAAAATAAACCAAAGTTCAATCGTTGGAAAAAATTTAAAAAGAAACCACTCAGTTATTTTAAAAAGATCAGAATTTTTAATTGCGGAGCTTTAACCACTCCTTTTAAAAATCTATTAGGTTCCTTCGATTATATCAAGTTAACCGCGTTCACGGTTTTGCCAAAACCAGTCGTAGCCCTCCGTCATTTCATATAGATAGTCAATAGTATTCAAGCTGTGTTTGTTGGCCAAAGTCAAGGCACAGTGTTTGGTAGCTATTGAATATTCATATGCAGCATAGATAGATGCGTTGGTTTGGGACAGTCGTACTGCTTTGTTGGCCAAAGTCAAGGGTATGTACGAGTGGGTTCAAATTAACTTGGAAATTGACGGGTAGAACTTGACATGTGACTTATGATTTGTTGGCCAAATTCAATGTCATAAGAGCATGGGGCAAAAATCCATATCGGGAATTTCTAAAGAAACTGAAATTTGCAGTGAGAGCATACCATTTTGGAGTTTGATGAATGTTGGTAGGATTCTTTCAACATTATCATACGATGATATTCTGGATCCCGATCCTACTGTGAGTATATACTACTTATCAGGAGATTCGTCACTTAACGATCAATGCTATAAACCAAGTAGGTGCCTAGAAAGGTGTCAGCGGGGCTACGGCACCAGAGAAAAGAGGTTCTTTAATTAAGGAACTTCGCGAAAGCGTTGAAAAACCTCCCTCGAAGTATCGATACTGGCCTGGCTGAACGGTTAAGCAAGTATTGTACGGTGAGAATAGTCCTGGCTAATTCTTCTTTTATGGTTTAAGGTAGGATTCGAGAAACAGTGGGAACCATCCTGTTTAGATAAATTAAAAACCACTCTAAACTTGCAAGAGCATCATGCTAAAGTGTTTTCTTCTCTCTCTCTTAATTGCAGCGACCTTGTGACCACGACTAGGTTACATCTAGATAACAATTTGACTGAATCTGACTTATATGATTGGCAGAAGGATTGCAGGGCTAGCAAAGCCAGTAGCCAGGATACGAAGCATGTTGTGGCTTCGGCTTCGGGTGTGTTTGTGATAGAGAACTGTTTGTCAGTTAACCCTACTTCCTGGGTATTGGATACCGGATCAGGATCTCACATCTGTAATTCGTTATAGGCACTGAGAAACCGTAGGGTTATCAGGATAGGTGATATGACCCTCAGGGTTGCTAACGGAATGAGCATGAACGCTGAATCCGTAGGGGAATATCATATTGGACTGACAACTGGGCAGATATTGATTCTACGTAACTGTTTTTATGTACCAGGTACAACTTGTAATATCATATCTGTATCCTTACTTTCTAAGGAAGGATATGATTTTACTTTTATAAGCGATGTGGTTCACATCCACCTAAATCAAGTTCTGATTGGGTCAGGTACATTAAAAAACGGGATATACGTATTGAATCAAGCTCAGATATTCAGTGTCCAGAACACACTTAAAGGAAAGTCTCCGGAATTAAATCAGGCTTTCTTATGGCATTGTAGACTGGGTCACATCAATGAGAGAAGGTTGACTAAGTTACGTAGAGAAGGATATTTGAATCCGTTCGAATATCAATCTTATGCTACTTGTGAATCTTGTCTCATAGGAAAGATGACAAAGACTCCGTTTACTGGATACGGAGTAAGAGCAAGCGAGCACTTGGGACTCGTACACAGTGACGTGTGCGGTCCAATGTCTACACATGCGCGAGGTGGTTATTCCTATTTCATTACTTTTACGGATGATTTCTCTAGGTATGGATATGTCTTCTTAATGAAGCATAAATCCGAGGCCTTTGAGAAATTCCAAGAATACAAGAATGAAGTGGAAAACCAAACATGCAAAAGTATCAAGACATTGAGATCTGATCGAGGTGGTGAATACTTAAGTGCCGAGTTCCTAGATTACTTAAAAGAGAATGGAATTCTCTCTCAGCTTGCTCCTCCATACACACCACAATATAACGGTGTATCGGAGAGACGGAACCGAACCCTATTGGATATGGTTCGTTCCATGATGAGTAACGCTGAGTTGCCACAATCATTCTGGGGATATGCACTAGAATCAGCTGCATACCTTTTGAACCAAGTTCCAACCAAGACTGTGCCTACCACACCATATTAGATGTGGAGTGGGAAGAAACCCTGTCTTAAGTATCTTAAGACATGGGGATGTCCAGCTTTTGTAAAGAAGCAGCATGCGGACAAGCTCGAGGCACGCTCAGTAAAATGCAAATTTGTGGGATATCCAAAGAACTCCAAGGGATATTATTTCTATTACGCAGAGGAAAAAAAGGTCTTTGTTTCTCTTCATGCCTGCTTCTTGGAAACTAAATTTTTAGAAAATCAGAAGAGTGGGAGCGCAATAGAACTGGAAGAAATTCCAGAACCACAAGCTATTACTGAAACCTTGGTAGAACAAGAAGGTTCTGGAGAACCGGACATCCCAGTGCCACTCCGCAGAAGTAGTAGGCAGTCTCATCCGCCTGAGAGTTACTACGGTTTTCTCATAGACGGGGATATAGAGGATTGCACTATTGACTATGATGAGCCTACTAGCTTCCAGCAAGCCATTCAGAGCGGTGACTCTATAAAATGGCTGGATGCAATGCGGACCGAAATGGAGTCCATGTACACTAACAAAGTATGGACTTTGGACATTGCTCCAGATGGGGTAAAACCCGTAGGATGCAAATGGATCTTCAGAAAGAAGATTGGTGTAGATGGACAGGATGAAACTTATAAGGCTAGACTTGTTGCAAAAGGTTTCCGTCAAAGACCTGGTTTGGACTATGACGAAACCTTTACTCCAGTGGCTATGCTTAAATCCATTCGGGTCCTTCTTACTATTGCTGCCTTCCACGATTATGAAATTTGGCAGATGGACTTAAATACGGCTTTTCTAAATGGTAATTTGGAAGAGAGCGTCCATATGGATCAGCCAGGGGGATTCATTCAGAGTGGGAGCGGTGGTAAAGTATGCAAGTTGCTTAAGTCCATTTATGGACTAAAGCAGGCATCACGGAGTTGGAACATCTGTTTTGATGATGCTGTCAAAGAATTTGACTTTATCAAAAATCCAGATGAACCATGCATATACAGAAAGATTGTAGGGAGAGCTGTAGTATTCCTCGTCTTGTACGTGGATGACATTCTCCTAATAGGAAATGATATTCCTATGTTACAGTCAGTCAAAAGATTTGTCACAGAAATTTTCCATAAAATACCTGGGAGATGCCACTTACATTCTGGAGATGCCACCTACATTCTGGGGATCCAGATCTATCGTGATAGATCTAAAAGGATGTTAGGACTTTCGCAGTCCAGGTACATAGACACCATATTGAAAAGATTCAGTATGGAAGTATCTAACCGCGGTAACCTACCGGCTTGTCACGGAATCACCCTCTCCAAAGATATGTCTCCCAAGACTGATTTGGAAAGGGATAGCATGTCTATTATACCCTATGCTTCTGCAGTAGGCTCTATAATGTATGCAGTGTTATGTACCAGACCAGATGTAGCATACGCATTGAGCGTAGTAAGCCGGTATCAAGCAAACCCAGGGGAGAAACACTGGATAGCAGTAAAGAACATTCTCAAGTACCTGAGGAGGACTAAAGATATGTTCTAGGTGTATGGCGGAAAAGACCTCCAGATTGAGGCCTTTGCCGACTCAGGCTTCCAGAGTGACAAAGATGACTCCAAGTCCATGTCGGGTTATGTCTTTACCCTCAATGGAGGGGCGATCTGTTGGAAGAGTTCCAAGCAGGAGACCGTTGCTGACTCAACAATGGAAGCGGACTACATAGCTGCTTGCGATGCCGCAAAAGAAGCTGTCTGGATGAAGAAGTTCCTCACAGAACCTCAGGTGGTTCCTACCAGTGTTGATCCAATACCTCTGTATTATGACAACAACGGCGCTATAGCTTTAGCAAAGGAACCTAGGTCCCATCAGAAGTCCAGACACATCCTAAGGCGGTATCACCTGATCAGGGAGATCGTAGATCGCCGGGAGATCGAGGTGAAAAGAGTAGGGACGGAGAATAACATTGCTGATCCATTCACAAAGGCCATTCCTCTGACGCAGTTCGAGAGGCTATTCGAGATGATAGGTCTACGATATGCCAGCTCATGGCCCTAGTGAAAGTGGGAGATTGTTAGTGTATATGCCCTAGGGGTCATTATTGTATCATACTAGCATGTATATTACTTAATGGAAGCTTGGGATATTCACAGTTGTATATACAGTCTTGCTAAAAATGGTAGTATGCTACTTGGTTTGTGTCTACTTTAATATGTGCATATGTTTCTTGTAACGTATCACTTATACATATCAGTAGAGCCCATAGGATCTTTGCTTGATTACCAGCATTGTGATGGCAGTCACACTAGTGGGGGCTGGGTAGTCTATAAGCAACATCCTATACTTGTCCCTAGTCGTAGGATTATCGAGACAGTGCATTGATACTCCGGAGTAGACTAGTGTGTGCGGTTCTCATCCCAGTTGGGGAGATGGTCTGTCCCATAGCCATCAGTACGTCGTACTGGAGATAGTATACATGTGCTCGTTGGGTTACGGGTACACCGGACAGGACTCACAGGAGAACTGACTGGATGATATTATACCTAACGTCAGATAGCAGTTCTCAGGAGAATTGTATGCAGATAGTCTGTTGACTTAGGGTCGTCATTTGCCTCGTGTGAGTTCCCACTGTGCCTTGATTACTACCCTACCACGGCTCAAAGGAGTCGTGCAAACAGGTTTTAGTTGGGTACAGTCCCGAGCCACATGGAGGCAGTGAGCGACTGTTAGGGATTCGTCTCATCCGGTATAGGGAGTTGATATCGCACTATGATTGGTTGGTCATTACCATAAGTCCCTGGCCTGGGCTAATGGAGAATTACTGGTGGACTGATCAGTAGATTCTCAAATGGTCATGAGCCATACCGGCACGACTTGTACGGTTATTAGGGGTCCGACGTTCTCCACCTCCCTAGACCATACATGCGATACTTTTAGATGAACAGACCGGACTGAGCGGATATTGTCACGGATATGCTCAGTAGGAGTTCGGAAGGGTTTCCTCATCTGCCTTCTTATCGACATCTACCTGGGGACCGTTACGTACAGCTAGTGCCGCTTGCGGTCTGTGGTTAAACCCACTGCCAGCGTAGTGTCGAGTCTTTAGAGTCCCACACAGAGAGTTTCCCTGCTCTAGGCGAAACGATATAGAGGTCGTATGGTTTTACGACAAGGGTTCGAACGCATACGCGTTTAAAAGCACGTACGACGTTCGGACAGTTTTTACTAGTCGGCTTTGGTTTAAGCCAGATTCTAGTATCGGGTTATTGGATTTATACAGTCTAAAGTTTTTCCATGTTTTCACGGATTGGAGGGGCGTTCTCGTAATTTTCCGGGAAGCTTCTAGAAGTATGGTGACTTGGGGGTTAAGGTGGCATAAGCATTAATTGCTTAATGACTCATTTGTGTGATTCATCCTTAGTATTAAATGATGCATTAATTAGTTAATGAGTCATATGATGAATCACACAAGGTGAATACATCAACCATGATGATTAATCATTTATATTATTTATTTGATAAATTGTTATGGTTGTTATATTCTAATGAGCTCATTATTCATATTTATTCTTATCATCACCTTCTCTCTCCTCAAGCTCTCTCATTCTTGAAACCCTAACCCTAACCTCTCATGTGTTGAGATCAAGGGTTAGCTAGACCAATACATCCATAACCTCACTCTATATCCCCTAGGTAGCTTAGATTAGCACTTTGAGTAACCTAGTTATCTCAAGTTAGAGATCAAGCTTGAAGAAGGAGCTCTTGGGTGGATCGTCTTTGACTCGAGGAGGCCGTTGAGGTGCCGATGTTCCAAGGAGCCTACGAGGAGTTGAGGACAGCGATGAAGACCCGAAGGACAAGTAACGTGAGGTATAACTTCGAATCCGAGTAGTTAAACCTCTCGTAGTTTGCTAGTAACGGTTTAGATACGATTCATGCGCTCAAGTCCGTGTTACGAAGCTTTGATAATAGTTTTTCATATATTCCGCCTCCCCGCAAGTTCGTGGGGTGTGTGACATGGACTTGCAGATTCTTCACTGTTGTGTTTATCATTCATTTTCCGCATATTCTGCTGTTCGCATCGCATTGCATGTTTAAATGTGTTTATTGTTATATTAAAACCATACTGTCAGGACACCAGCACCATTATCGATGATGCGTATGTTCCACGTACACCTACTTGCCGGCTCACACACTTCATCATCGATAATTGTCATGTCACTACACAGTATGATTGTTCCATCAGGATATGACCCCTTGCATGACATACTTGCGTACATACATATTGTACACTCTTACTTACGTACATACATATTGTACACTCATACTTGCGTACATACATATTGTACACTCATACTTGCGTACATACATATTTGCACATACATAGATGATTCTGGTTTTGATTTGGAGATTTAGGAACCACAAGACATATTTTAAAACTGGATTCATTTTAAAAGAGCGGTTTTCCCTCAATATGTGCATATTACTGTTTTATGTCGCACGATATACTGATATGCTTACATTTCTTTTATTTGTCGCATTCAACATGCTTTACGATTATACGCTTTGAGATATGTTGCTTCCATGATATTTTTGGATTTGGGAACCGCGGGTATTTCAAAAGAGAGTATGTATTGTTTTAAAAATCCGGTTACCCTTGATATGATATTTCAGTGCGTCCACCATGAGTTTTATCGGTTCTGATGTATATATATATACCCCATACGAGGAGGAGCCGTGGGCCGTGTGCGGGTACATGGTGGGGCCCAGTATGGTATCCCGGGGCAAGAAAGGGATGCTGTGTATACAGACGGTGAGCCTGGCAGAGGGACTACTACCTACCGGTGATAATATTTGGGCTCGGCGGATATCCGGAGGATACCGACCGGAGTCGAGAGATGATATGGGTCGATCCGGACTGACGGAGCCCGTGGGCCGATCCGGACTGACGGAGCCCGATTTATGAGGATTTATGGGCCGATGCTGGGCACAGGTTTCATGATGTTTTCGAGTGTCGATACTAGACACTCAGGTTCCATGATTTTGATGTGTCGCGAGGGACACACGTTGATTTATATCCTCATACTTTCATGCATATGCTTTTATGACTTTTACATGCATGCTGTTGTTATGTCATTGTTTGACACGTGGACGGGATCCACATGCATACAAACATTGATTTCATAGTTGGATGTGTTAGTGTATATGCCCTAGAGGCCATTACTGTATCATACTAGTATGTATATTACTTGATGGAAGCTTGCGATATTCACAGTTGTACAGAAAATCTTGCTCGATATAGTAGTATGCTACTTGGTTAGTCTCTGCTTTAATGTGTACATATGTGTTTCTTTATTATATCACCAATACGTATTAGTAGAGCCCTTAGGATCTTTGCTTGATTACCGGCGTTGTGATGGCGATCACACTCGTGGGGGCTGGGTAATCTACAAGCACATCCTTATTCACGTCCCTAGTCATGGGATTATCGAGATAGGGCATCGATACTCCGGAGTAGACTAGCGTATGCGCTTCTCATCCCAGCACGGGAGACGGTCTGTCCCACAGCCGTCAGTACGCCGTACTTGAGATAGTATGCGGGTGCTCGTTAGGTTACGAGTACACTGGACAAGACTCGTCGGGAACTGATGGTTGGTATTATACCTATCGTCAGTTATCAGTTCCCAGGTGACATGAGTACAGCTTAGTCCGCTGACTTGACACTGTCACTTCGCCTCGAGTGTGTTCCCACTGTTCTTTGATTACTACCCTACCACGGCTCTACTGAGTCGTGCAAACAGATAGTAGTTGGGTGCAGTCCCGAAGCACTTGGAAGCAGTGACGGTTAGACAGGATTCGTCTCTCCCGGTATTGGGGGTTGACATCGCGCTGTGTCTAGGAGAGCCATTACACGAGTAGTCCCTGGCCAGGGCAACCGAGATATACTGGTAGGTTTCCAGTGTTATCTCAGGGTGTTCTGGGCTTCACTCCGACACGACTTGTACCGCTGTTAGGGGACTGACGTTTACCACCCCTCTAGGCCCGCCATGCGATGTATCAGACGAACAGACCGGACTGTACGGAGATTTTCACATACAGGTTCAGTAGAAGTTCAGATGGGTTTACCTCATCGGCCTTCTTATCGACATCTACATGGGGACCGTTACGTACAGCTAGTGCTGCTTGCGGTCTATGGTTAAACCCACTGCCAGTGTAGTGTCGAGTCTTTAGAGTCCCACACAGAGAGTTTCCCTGCACTGAGCGAAACGTGTAGAGGCCGTATGGTTTTACGGCAGCGCTGCGATCACTTACGTACACTTGTGTGCGTGTGGTGTTCGGGCAGGCAATACTAGTGGGCTTTGGTTTAAGCCGGATCCTAGTACTGCGTGGATGGATTTGTTTTGTCTTCTGCGCATCCGCATTCTACGGAATGCGGATGCAGGTGTGTATGCACAGTTTTCCGGAGCGATGAAGGAGGAGGTGCCTCATTAGGGTTTTGGCACTTGGTTCGGCCAAAACCGTTATGTGGCAGGCTCATTAGGGTTTTGACAGTTGATTCGGTCAAAACCATATTGAGGCGGACTCAATAGGGTTTTGGCAATTCGTTTGGTCAAAACCATTATGAGCCGCGGACATCATTTACTAATCCTTTTAGTGATAATTTTATGATGGCTAATTGTATTGACCATTTGACCCCGTTGACCTCTCTTGACTTTGTTGACCGGTTGACCGTGTTGACTATTGACTTTCAAGAGGGATCTACACTCTTCTTTTCTTTTTCTTTTTCTTTTGGATTATGATAATGGTCATTTCAATGTAGCCATCAACTTTAACTTGATAGGATTTGTAATGATGGTTTTAGTGCATTATTGGAACCATGGTTAATTTCTTTAGTTCACAATTTCTTTCTCATTCTCTCTCTTTCCTTTTCAAGTGAGAAGAAAAAGGAAATGAACCATGGTTGGTAGCTCCTCCTTCTTCTTCCTCCTTTTGATTCATCTTTTGATCTCATGTGTTGAGAGATAAAGATCTCACAAAGACAAAACCATCCCTTTATCACTTCTACACTACCTAGGGCTTCTAGATTAGCAATCTCTTTGCCCTAGTTACCTCGGCTCGAGGTGGAGCTCGGTGTACATCTCTCGGGTGGATCGTCTTCGACTCAAGGAGGCCGCGAAGGTGACCAAAGTCCGGATCAAGCCTCGGAGCAAGCAAGGAGAAGAACAACAAGAAGAGAAGGAGTTCAAGTTGAGGTATAACCCCTAACCGAGTAGATAAATCTCTAGTTAGGATGCTAGTGTATTGTTTAGCAAAGATCCGGCTTTTCGGTCCATGTTACCATGTTTAGAAAAAAATTTGTTTTACCGATTCCGCAATCCCGAAAGTACCGGGAGAGCTAACGTGGACCTAACAGTGGTATCAGAGCCTAACTAAACACACCCTAGCATGTTAGCAAAGTATTTAGAATATCGACCGGACGAAAAAACCGCAAAATCACCCCGAAAAATTCAGTTTCTGCCGATTTTCAGATCTGTTCCAAAATCAATAAATCATACACTAAAAATCGGCTCGGGCTTTTTATAGAATACTGAAGAAAAATGGTCACCTAACTCGGTTAAAGCGCCGCGGTTCCGCGGCATAAGCAAGCTTATGCCGCGGAACCGCGGCCGAGTTAACTCGGTTGGAGATTTTCTTTTCTGCAGTATTCTTATATGGGTATTTTGGGATTTTTGATATATGACTTTTCTGCCCAGATTTTTCAGAAAGAAAAATTTGTTTTTGGGGATCAAAAATCCGTATTTTTGGTCGATGTTCTGTAGACTTTGGCTAATGGTTATATCTGTAATGTTATATGTGTATTGAACGTCTACTAATCGCTATACGTCGATTAGTGGGGGTTATACATATCTATGATCTGTGTTGCTGATGGTTTGTGTATATGAACTCGTTGGATTGTCGCGGATGAATAGCCGGGGTGGATGTGAGATGAGAGTTTCTTTTTCTTTCATTCATGTAATAAATTTGTAAATTGATGTAATATTATTTGTATGAACGCACAACCGGGTCGGGGTTGTAGCCGTCATTGTATAATTCTTTTTACTATTTTTGCTCCTAGGATAGACCCATGGAGGGGGTGCACAAACTACCGGGTATCTCGAAGTACTGAGTGGCCTACTCACGGCGTTGAGGGAGGTTGCTTCGCTTCGGGTACTTGGCGGGTAGTTTTCCGCACCCGTAGGGGTCTTGGGTGGGGTTTTTGGCTATTCATCGCGACCGTGTAATCCGCTTTTCGTTGCAGGCTCGAACGAATCGCGGGTTCCTAGTATATCCAAAGTGTTCATCTGTGATCTGGATTGGCTATCATTGCTATATATATCTTTATATAATAACTATTTAGGCGTTGCTTATGTTTTACAGCCGCGCTAGCCCAGCCCCTGCTCTGTTGTTAGTTAAGTAACCTAACGGATGATGACGGGGCCCCGTGGCGAATGCGAATGGCATAAGCGTACGTCATATTTTGGTTGTTTTCTGTAATGGTAGGATTTAATTGATGGGACGCATTAAAAGAACTAATGCAAGAAAATAAACCTAAAAGACGTTGTCGGGACAATTTTTCAAAAAGCTGTTATTGAAAGGACGTTCACTTTTGTTTTGCATCGAGGTATTCAGTTATGAATGCCCAGCACCTCATTCGACGAGGCAAGGGCCGAGATCCCCTCATCGGGAGTGACCCCTTGGACAAAAAGTTTGCGTACTTCACTATAATCGATCATTCTTGCTTTGCATCGAGGTATTCATCTCATGAATGCCCAGCACCTCACTCGACGAGGAAAGAGCCGAGATCCCTTCACAGGGAGTGACCTCTTTAGCAAAAATTTTCGTCACTATATTTTCAAAAAGGGCAATCATGTTCCTTCAATGATATCAAGTTCATTACGTTAACGGGTTTTTCGCCAAAAACCCAGCCATAGCCCCCCGTCGTTTCGGATTAATATTATTTAGTATTCGTGCTGCGTTTGTTGACCTAGTCAAGGCGTAGTGAACGATAGCTAAATGATATTTTTCTGTGGATTGCAAATGTGATTGGTTAGGACAGTCGTGCGGCCTTGTTGACCTAGTCAAGGGCACGTACGAGTGGGTCTAATGCAATCAGGATAATGACGGGGAGAACTTGACTAACGGTTTGTGGCTTGTTGACCTAGTCAAGGTCATAAACCATTAGGGGCAAAAACCACATCGGGGGTTTCTAAAGAAACTGAAACTTGCAGATTTAGCATACCTTCTAGAGTGTGGTGACTAGAGTGGATTCTATCTAGGTCATCACACAATGACAGTTGGATCCCGATCCCACTGATGAGTTGGATTACTCTTGGGAAATTATTTCACTTAACGATCAATGCTATAAACCTAGTAGGTGTCTAGAAAGGTGTTAGCGGGGCTACGCCCCCAGGAAAAAGAGGTTCTTAAATTAAGGAACTTCGCGAAAGCGTTGGAAAACCTCTCTCGAAGTACCGACACTAGCCTGGCTGAAAGGTTAAGCAAGTATTGTGACGTGAATTAAATCCCGACTAGTTCTTCTTTTAAACGGTTTTAAGAAGAATTTGAGGAAACAGTGGGAGACATCCTGGTTAGATAAACTAATAAACCAATCTAATCTTGCAAGAGCGCACGCTGAGTGTTTCTTTTCTCTCTCTCCAGGTAGCAACCATTTCACGCCCTAATCAAGATAATAAAATGTATCGCTTGACCGATCCGAATTCTTATTCGGGGCTGGGGAACGCTGGTTCAGCTCTAACTTGTGACAAAAATCATAAGTATGAGCAAGGGAAAGGGGATTGCATGGATTCCCAGGATACCCAGTTGAAGAAGAAGCATGGTTTTGCATCTACTTCAGGTGTTCTTGTAATTGAGAACTGTTTTACGGTCAGCCCTACCTCCTGGGTACTTGATACCGGATCAGGATCTCATATCTGTAATTTATTGCAGGGACTGAGAAAAAGTAGGAAAGTTGCACCGGGTGATATGTCGCTCAGAGTAGCGAACGGAGCACAAGTTAATGCAGCAGCCGTCGGTGAATATCACCTAGTATTGCCAAATAGCAAGACTATGATTTTGAACGATTGCTACTATGTACCTTCTATGGTTTGCAACATCATATCAGTTTCTTTACTCGATAAAGATGGATATAACTTTGTTCTTGATAGAAATATCATGAACATTTACCTTCATAAGGTACTGGTTGCAGAAGGTATACTGTGTAATGGTATCTACATTCTAAATCAGAATACAGTTCTCAATGTACAAAACACACGCAAGAGGAAGAATTCAGATACGAATGAATCCTACTTGTGGCATTGTAGACTTGGTCATATCGGAGAGAAAAGACTGAGTAAGTTGCATAAAGATGGACTCTTGGATGCGTTCGAGTTTTCATCTTATGAAACTTGTCAGTCTTATCTCAAAGGGAAGATGACCAAATCTCCGTTCACCGGACATGGAGAAAGAGCAGCAGAGCTCTTGGGACTCGTACATAGTGATGTATGTGGTCCGATGTCTATACATGTAAGGGGTGGGTTCTCGTACTTCATCACATTCATTGATGATCTCTCTAGGTTCGGATATGTGTATCTGCTGAAACACAAATCAGAAACTTTTGAGAAATTCAAGGAATTCAGAAACGAAGTAGAGAACCAGACTGGCAAAAGTATCAAGATCCTCCGGTCTGATAGAGGAGGGGAGTACTTAAGCACGGAATTCCTAGATTACTTAAAAGAGAATGGTATTCTCTCTCAGCTTACTCCTCCTTATACACCACAGCACAACGGTGTATCGGAGCGGAGGAATCGTACCCTACTGGATATGGTTCGCTCCATGATGAGTAATGCCGAGTTACCTCTTTCATTTTGGGGACATGCGCTGTTGACAGCAGCATATCTATTGAACGATGTTCCTTCTAAATCAGTGCCTAAGACTCCGTTCGAGATATGGAATGGAAAAAGGCCATATCTTAAAAGATTTAAGATATGGGGTTGTCCGGCTTATATTAAAACGCATAAACCAGATAAACTAAAGGCACGGTCAGTTTTATGTAAGTTTGTGGGATATCCAAAGAATGGTTATGGATATTTATTCTACCACACCGATGAACAGAAGGTGTTTGTTGCTCAGCATGCCGTTTTCTTAGAAACGGAGTTTCTTGCAAAAGAAATTAGTGGGAGCACGGTAGAATTGGAAGAAATTCAGCGACCACAAACTGAAACTGAAGATTTGACAGAACCTCAGAATTCAATAACCCCAGACGAACCTCAGCCACTCCGCAGATCTGGTAGGATTTCTCATCCGCCCGAGAGATACTACGGTTTTCTCATTGACGGGGATCGAGAGGATTGCATCTTGGAAGAAGATGACCCTACCAGTTTCAGGCAGGCCATTATCAGTAGGGACTCTGATAAGTGGCAGGAAGTAATGCAATCCGAAAATGGAGTCCATGTACGCCAATAAAGTGTGGACCTTGGATATTGCTCCATCTGGGGTAAAACCCGTTGGATGCAAATGGATCTACAAAAGGAAACTTGGTGTAGATGGGCAGGTGGAAACCTATAAGGCTAGACTCGTTGCAAAAGGTTTTCGTCAAAGACCTGGTTTGGACTATGACGAAACTTTTTCTCCAGTGGCTATGCTCAAATCCATTCGGATCCTACTTGCCATTGCTGCCTTCCATGACTATGAAATCTGGTAGATGGATGTTAAAACGGCTTTCCTAAACGGTTGTTTGGAAGAGTGCGTTTACATGGATCAACCAGAAGGTTTCGTAGACAGTGGGAGCAGCGGGAAGGTGTGCAAGTTGCTTAAATCCATTTATGGATTAAAGCAGGCATCGCGGAGCTGGAACATCTGTTTTGATGAGGCAATCAAGGAATTTGATTTCATCAAGAACGAAGATGAACCATGTGTCTATAAGAAGATTGTAGGATGAACTATCGTATTCTTAGTCTTGTACGTGGACGACATTCTTTTGATAGGAAATGACATTCCTATGCTATAATCGGTCAAGCTATTTTTGTCACAACGGTTTTCCATGAAGGACCTGGGTGATGCCTCGTACATTCTGGGGATCAAGATCTATAGAGATAGATCCAAGAGACTACTAGGACTTTCGCAGTCCAGGTACATAGAGACCGTACTGAAGAGATTTAGTATGGAGGATTCCAAGCGCGGTAACATACCCGCATTGCACGGAATTACCCTCTCCAAGAAGATGTCTCCTAAGACTGACGAGGAGAGGGTTCACATGAGCACTATACCCTACGCTTCGGCGGTAAGATCTATAATGTATGCAATCCTATGTACAAGACCATATATAGCTTACACGCTTAGCGCGGTAATCCGGTATCAGTCAGACCCAGGTGAGGACCACTGGACAGCAGTGAAGAACATTCTCAAGTACCTGAGAAGGACTAAGGAGATGTTCCTGGTTTACGGTAATGGAGACCTCAGGGTCAAGTCCTTTACCGATTCAAGCTTCCAGAGTGACAAAGATGACAAAAAGTCTGTCTCGGGTTCTGTGTTTACCCTCAACGGAGGGGCGGTATGTTGGAGGAATTCCAAACAGGATACCGTCGCAGACTCGACGATGGAGGCTGAATACATTGCTGCAAGCGATGCCGCAAAAGAGGCGGTCTGGATGAAGAAGTTCATTAGTGAACTTCAGGTGGTTCCGTCCATTGTTGACCCAATACCTTTGTATTGCGATAACAATGGGGCTATAACTTTAGCGAAGGAACCAAGGTCCCATCAGAAATCCAGGCACATCTTAAGGCGGTATCACCTGATCAGGGAGATCATTGATCGCCAGGAGATCGAGGTGCGGAGAGTGGACACAAAGGACAACACAGCGGACCCAGTCACGAAGGCCTTACCCCAGACTCAGTTCGAGCGGCTGATCGAGATGATAGGTCTTCGATACGCCAGTACATGGCCTTAGTGCAAGTGGGAGATTGTTAGTGTATATGCCCTAGAGGCCATTACTGTATCATACTAGTATGTATATTACTTGATGGAAGCTTGGGATATTCACAGTTGTACAGACAATCTTTCTCGATATAGTAGTATGCTACTTGGTTTGTCTCTGCTTTAATGTGTACATGTGTGTTTCTTTATTATATCACCT
This sequence comes from Agapanthus africanus, assembly GCA_030015575.1. Classification (NCBI taxonomy): domain Eukaryota; kingdom Viridiplantae; phylum Streptophyta; class Magnoliopsida; order Asparagales; family Amaryllidaceae; genus Agapanthus; species Agapanthus africanus. The sequence continues at coordinate 245,575,800 of JASDDO010000004.1, forward strand.
ATACGCATTAGTAGAGCCCTTAGGATCTTTGCTCGATTACCGGCGTTGTGATGGCGATCACACTCGTGGGGGCCGGGTAATCCACAAGCACATCCATATTCACGTCCCTAGTGATGGTATTATCGAGATAGGGCATCGATACTCCGGAGTAGACTAGCGTATGCGCTTCTCATCCCAGCACGGGAGACGGTCTGTCCCACAGCCGTCAGTACGCCGTACTTGAGATAGTATGCGGGTGCTCGTTAGGTTACGAGTACACTGGACAGGACTCGTCGGGAACTGATGGTTGGTATTATACCTATCGTCAGTTATCAGTTCCCAGGTGACATGAGTACAGCTTAGTCCGCTGACTTGACACTGTCACTTCGCCTCGAGTGTTTTCCCACTGTTCTTTGATTACTACCCTACCACGGCTCTACTGAGTGGTACAAACAGGTAGTAGTTGGGTGCAGTCCCGAACCACTTGGAGGCAGTGACGGTTAGACAGGATTCGTCTCTCCCGGTATTGGGGGTTGACATCACGCTGTGTCTAGGAGAGCCATTACACGAGTAGTCCCTGGCCAGGGCAAGCGAGATATACTGGTAGGTTTCCAGTGTTATCTCAGGGTGTTCTGGGCTTTACTCCGACACGACTTGTACCGCTATTAGGGGAATGACGTTTACCGCCCCCTAGGCCCGCCATGCGATGTATCAGACGAACAGACCGGACTGTACGGAGATTGTCACATACAGGCTCAGTAGGAGTTCGGATTGGTTTACCTCATCGGCCTTCTTATCGATATCTACCTGGGGACCGTTACATACAGCTAGTGCCGCTTGCGGTCTGTGGTTAAACCCACTGCCAGCGTAGTGTCGAGTCTTTAGAGTCCCACACAGAGAGTTTCCCTACACTGAGCGAAACGTGTAGAGGCCGTATGGTTTTACGGCAGGGCTGCGATCACTTACGTACACTTGTGTGCGTGTGGTGTTCGGGCAGGCAATACTAGTGGGCTTTGGTTTAAGCCGGATCCTAGTATTGCGCGGATGGATTTGTTTTGTCTTCTGCGCATCCGCATTCTACGGAATTCGGATGCAGGTGTGTATGCACAGTTTTCCGGAGCGATGAAGGAGGAGGTGCCTCATTAGGGGTTTGGCACTTGGTTCGGCCAAAACCGTTATGTGGCAGGCTCATTAGGGTTTTGACAGTTGATTCGGTCAAAACCATATTGAGGCGGACTCATTAGGGTTTTGGCAATTCGTTTGGTCAAAACCATTATGAGCCGCGGACATCATTTATTAATCCTTTTAGTGATAATTTTATGATGTCTAATTGCATTGACCATTTGACCCCGTTGACCTCTCTTGACTTTGTTGACCGTGTTGACTATTGACTTTCAAGAGGGATCTACACTCTTCTTTTCTTTTTCTTTTTCTTTTGGATTATGATAATGGTCATTTCTATGTAGCCATCAACTTTATCTTGATAGGATTTGTAATGATGGTTTTAGTGCATTATTGGAACCATGGTTAATTTCTTTAATTCACAATTTCTTTCTCATTCTCTCTCTTGCCTTTTCAAGTGAGAAGAAAAAGGAAATGAACCATGGTTGCTAGCTCCTCCTTCTTCTTCCTCCTCTTGATTCATCTTTTGATCTCATGTGTTGAGAGATAAAGATCCCACAAAGACAAAACCATCCCTTTATCACTTCTACACTACCTAGGGCTTCTAGATTAGCTATCTCTTTGCCCTAGTTACCTCGGCTCGAGGTGGAGCTCGATATACATCTCTCGGGTGGATCGTCTTCGACTCAAGGAGGCCGCGAAGGTGACCAAAGTCCGGATCAAGCCTCGGAGCAAGCAAGGAGAAGAACAATAAGAAGAGAAGGAGTTCAAGTTGAGGTATAACCCCTAACCGAGTAGATAAATCTCTAGTTAGGATGCTAGTGTATTGTTTAGCAAAGATCCGGCTTTTCGGTCCATGTTACCTTGTTTAGAAAAATTTTGTTTTACCGATTCCGCAACCCCGAAAGTACCGGGAGAGATAACGTGGACCTAACAGGATGATATCCATATATTTAGACTTCATGATACAGTTGACATTGATTCATGTTGATTACATTGATCACGCCTCATACTTATGATATGTCGCTACCAGAGGCACTGGCACGAGAACTTGGTACTACACTTATGTATAGATGTTTACCCCTACCACCTTATCATGCTGTAGACTTATTCATATTGAGGATATATTATTACTGATCATTTGACCTAGGATTAGTCATACATACGATTTCTTCTCTGTGATGTTTTCTACTCACGAGTTGGCAACTCACCCCCATTGTGCCACAGTTCTTGCAGGTTTTGCTGTACAGATTTCTTTGCAGCTTTTCTGGCACACTGCTTCCTTTCTGGGTGATTGCTTTGGTAGGTGGGTTCACTCGCATTGTGACCACCCTTGTATTTATTTTAATCAGTTGTATCTAGTAATTCCATCAACCAAACTTGTATATTTATTCAGACTTAGAGACCAGTTGTCTATTATTTCGACCTTAGAGTCGCGCGTTGTATTATTACGGATTTCATGCTATTTGAGTTTCCTTTTCAGTTTTGATCCTCGCCCTTCGGCGTTGTATATTATTATTGCTTGCGTGGTTATGAGTGTCGATTGACGAAGAGCTAGCTCCCGCTTGGGGATGCCTTTAATCATTATATATGCTTTTATCCATGTTGTACCCCGTTCAGGGCCAGTATTTACAAAGGAAACTCTGCCGAAATTTTCAGAAAGGACTTGAGGATTTAAAAATGCATATTCGGCTTACTTATTAAAAACCTTGTTTTTTAAAACATGTTTTCTTCACTTCTTTAAAACTAGTTTTCCCTCATTTATTATTTAAATTGGTTTTAGATTTCTGGGCTTTTGGCTTACTTGAATTAGATGAGGTCCTATAGACTTCATATGATTCAAGGGCCAGTCACGTGCTATTTCGGGTCGTGACAATGAGAGAGTGTGAGGTTATGAGAGAGGGAGGTGAGTGTAGGGTGAGAGCGAGAGGTGAATGCACCTTGCATTAAAACACCATTAATGCCTTCACACTACCTCATCATGCCACCTCATTTCTCCAAAACAAATATCTCTCTCTCACCAACAATTATCAAGAGGATTAAAACTAGGTTAAAGCAAGAAATTAGATTAAAGCAAAGGATTGGATTAGGGTTAAGTGTCATGGTTGCTAATACTAGTTTAGCACAAACAAACCCTCACATTTACGTGCACACGTGCGTGCATACCCATAACAAATAATATTAAAATAATAATTAAATGTTATAAAATGTGAGGAACCCGAATTGGTAAACTTTTTACAGTAAACCCGTATTAACATCTAAACTCACACTAACCGAAATCTAAGGCGTTACAATCTCCCCCCTTATAAAAATTCATCCCCGAATTTAAAATTCTCACTAAGCGTACCTTCAAAGAGATGAGTACAAAACTCCCAAATCTCGCTCGCAGCCTCCCAAGTGATCACCTCACTATACGGCTACGCCAAAGAAAAACCCTCCACAGATGGCAAGACCCTTGACCGAAGTTTCTCCACCTGCCGAGCCACTAACACAAATGGCTGCCGGTGAACGAAAAGATCGCGTCTAAGCTAAATGGTCTGGTGCTGAATCATGTGAGAAAGGTCAAGAAGGTATTTGCAAAATATCGACACAAGAAATATGGGTGAATACTCAATAATCTGGGCGGAAGTGCCAAACTATAGGCAACGGTACTAACTTGCTTGAGGATCTCAAAAGGACCTACAATCCTGGGATAAGCTTCCCAAAACTCAACACGTCATTCATCGGAAAATCCTTAGGAATACATGATCTCCCACTGTGAACTTAAGTCTGCGACCACCACGGTCGACATAAGACCTATGTCTGCACTAGGCTGTCCTCATCCTGACTTGAACCAACTGGATCATTTCCGAAGCCTCTAGACTAGCTGGGATCCAAAATCCTACTCACGCAGAGTCAGAAAAACAGAATGGCGATCGACACAACCTAACAACATAACCTAAAGGTTGCCAATTGGAGTGTCTCCTGATAACAGCTATAGAAGGAGAACCCTAACAATGGCAAGTGACGATCCCAGCTGCCAACAACAATAAGTACGTACGCACAAGCCTATCCTCCAGAGTCTGTATAGTCGCTCTCACAACCCTCGTCCTGCGGATGGAAAAGCGGAGCTAAAGCTCAACCAGTACCCAAAGCTTCCTGAAGCTTCTGCCCAAGATGGCAAACAAACAGGATGCCTCAATTGGATACAACGCGTGAAGGAACTCCGTGCAAACGCACAAACTTAACAAAGAACAACTGAGCAAACTGAGCATAACCGGACAACAAACACCCAAATGGAGTCACACCCTGTCTAGACTTGGGTAGACGCCACAACGAAAATTCATGGAGATCTGCTCCCATTCCCACTCCAGAACGGTTAAAGGTTGCAACTCTCCAGCCGGTCTAAATGCTCAACTTTAGCTCACAACAAGACCGACACTTGAAAAAAAATCCGAAACTTTAATCTTCATCCTTTCCCACCCGTAACTATCTTACAAGTTACGTCACATAATGGCGAACTTGAATGAACACAGAAAGCTGACTGATGTGCCTGCTCTAGGATTTCGCCTCTCTACCCATCAGTAACAGGTATACATAAACACGTCCTTAAACGTAGCACACCCTAGTCACAAATCAAGGACTCCGAATCATTACCCTGCCGAACACGCTCAAGAATCTCTGACAACCGAGCATCGGCGGGCTGTGCCTCACGAAAGAGATTAAGGAAAAGTGGACGGGCGCGGACATGAGCAAGCTGTCCCCTCAGTAGAGGTAAACCTAGCTGTACTCTACGATCACACAAGAACTGTAAATCTGCAGAAGACTGTTTCTGATTTGTGCACAACTGGAAAAAACAATCCTCAGGCCTACGACTCAAACATCAGCTACCACAATCGCCTTGCCACGGGTAATGAGGATCTCACAAACACAATCCTCCGCAAGCTCCATCCAACGACGCTATTTCAACAATCAAAACCCGCTGCAGGAAGATGTACGTTAGGCTCTGGTGGTCCGTGAAAATCTGACACGACTCTTCGAACAAGTAGTGTCTCCAAATCTCCAACGCACGACCACCGCGGCCATCTCCAGATCATGAGTGTGATATCCTGCTCGTACTTCCTATAACTGTCGGAAGCATGAGCGATAACTCTATCGTGCTACATCAGTACACAATCGAGCCCCACTCGCGAAACATCACAGTTAAACAACAAAGTCGCCCGATCCCGAAAGCAAAGAAAGAACTATCCAAGTTGTCAACCGAATCTCCAACTGCTGAAAACTCCGCACACATGCCTCAGTCCACAGAAAAAGAACCACCTTCCCGGTCAGTTCAGTCAACGGTGCAGCGATACACAATCAATCCTGCACGAAACGGCGGTAAAAACCTGCTAAGCCCAAAATCTGCGGACCTTTGTCCCGGATATAAATATGGGCCAAAGCTGTACGGCCTCGATCTTTCTCGGGACCATACGAAAACCGTCTCCCGTAACTACAAGACCTAGGAGTCAACACAATCAAGCCTGAAGGAACACTCCGAGAAATTTAGCAAACAGCTGGTGCTCTCCTAGTATCTGCAAAACAAATCCTCAAGTGCTGCTCACGTTCCTCACGACTCTTGGAAATAGACCAGAATGTCATCAATAATACAACAATCAACTGATCGAGGAACATCCTGAAGAAATCTGGTTCATCATATCCACGAATGCTTCTAGGGCATTGGTGAGTACAACGACACCACCCTAAACTCATACTGCCCGTAGAGCACACAAAGCAGTCTTCAGAATGTCATCACTCCGAACCAACAACCAATGATGACCTGATCCCAAACAAACTTCGAAAATGTCTAGTACTATGATGCAAGTCGAACAAATCGTCAATGCGAGGTAAAGGATACCCATCCACACCGTAACTCGGTTCAATTGACGATCAATCAACACACAACCTCCAACTGCCGTCTTTCTCCCTGACGAACAGAATAGGAGCTCCCAAAAGCAAAACACTAGGACAAGCAAGTCCCCGAACAAACAACTCTGCAGCAGATCCTAAAGCTCCCTAAGCTCCGCCGGCTCATCTAGAACAACGTCGGAAAACTCTCACACGGTAGGAACCCGGTCCAAAAAACCCACTGTGGCTCCAGTATCACGAATGAAAGCCAAGAATCCGCGACATCCTCTCCCCAGAAGCCGACTAAAGAAAAGGCTGAATTCAAGCTGTGCGAGGCGGCACCACTGCCCTCCCATGCACAACAAGAACTGACTCGCCGGGAAAACAAAACCTGACTGTTTTCTCGCGGCAGTCCACAGACGACTAGCACGTAGCTAACCATTCCATGCCCAGGCGAACGTCAGATCCAACATCTCTAGAAGGATCAAAACGACGGACGAAACTCAATCTCCTATCCGATTGGCACACGACTGAAATACGTGTCGTGCAACAAAAGAATCACTGACAGAAATTAACACAACAACGGCAGATCTTGCTATACGACTCTCCTCGTCCTAAGCCTCTACTACTCCCGCGACGGTCACGAAATCTGCCTCGACGACTGAACCTCTGTCTCGGGGCTGACACACCTGTACTAGCCCTCCTCGGTCCTCGAACTTCCAAAGTCTCAGGAAGACGTGCCTCGTCAACTATGGCTGCATACACTGGTGCTGTATAAGTGACGAAAATGCTGAGTGCCGATCACAAGGAACAAATGGGTAACAGGGGTGACAACCTCCTGTCGCCGCGCCCTACTGGCCTTGATTGATAGTTATCTTCGTGTGTATGGAAAAATGTAGAATATATCACAACCAAAGAAATTTATAATTGTTGGAGATAGTGCCCTCAGAGTCAATTATTGGATCACAGGCACGTGATTGCAATGATTGAGGGAGGACCTATCCCGGTACGACAGTCTTACTCGAGATGATAGTTTGCTATCTGGTTTATCTTTATCATCGTGTACTGCTTTAGGTGACCTGACAGGTCGCTATTGCACGTTGATAGAGCCCCTAGGATTCTTGCTAGACTGCCAGCGGTATGAGGGCGATCATATAAGTGAGAGCTGGAGTCTATAAGCACATCCTTAAAAGGTCCCTAGTCGTGGGAGTTTCGAGACAGGGCATCGATTCTCCAGAGTAGACTAGTGTATACAGTCGAGACCCCGACGTCTCACAAGCCACTGGTGTCAGTTGGTTCACCTAAGATGTATACAGGTGCTCATTGGGTTATGAGTACACCGGACAGGACTCGCCGGGAACATGCTAGTTGGTCTTATACCTGACGTCAGATAGCAGTTCTCAGGTGACATGTGTACAGGTTAGTTCATCGACCTGGGGATCGTCATTTGTCTCGTGTGAGTTCCCACTGTGCTTTGATTACTACCCTACCACGGCTCAAAGGAGTCGTGCAAACAAGTTTTAGTTGGGTACAGTCCCGAGCCACATGGAGGCAGTGAGCGGATCTTCGGGGGTTCGTCTCTCCCGGTATTGGGGGTGAGGTCGCGCTGTGTCTAGGAGAGCCATTACACGAAGTCCTTGGCCAAGGCAGGAGATTTACTGGTAGGTATTCCAGTAGTATCTCAGGGTGTTCTGGGCTACACTCCGACATGACTTGTACCGCTTTTGGGGGTCTGACTTTTACCAACCCCCTAGGCCCGACATGCGATGCTCATAGACGAACGGACCGGACTGTACGGATATTGTCACTGACAGGCTCAGTAGGGTGTCAGGATGAGCTCGCTCATCGACGTCCCTTTTGGTCAATAGCTGGTGGCCCGTTACGTATTGGCTTATACCTTTGACGTGCTAGTGGTGGTTAAATCCACAGCCATAGTATTGACGAGTCTTTAGAGTCCACCACATTTTCAGTTACTCAAGCTTTCGGGCAAAACGCTGTAGAGGCCGTATGGAGATATGGCAGGGTTCGATCAGATACGTGCGGTATTGCACAGATCGTGATCGGACAGTTTTTACTAGCCGGCTTTGGCTTAAGCCGGATCTTAGTATTTGATAGTGTAGTTTTGTCTCTTTGCATTTGTATCCGGACGGAATACAGATGCGGGTGTGTATGCACAGTATCGGGGTTTTCCTGTAATTTATTACGGGACCAGTTTTCTGGAGTTGTCAGTTTGCATTCCGTTCCGGCCGGTTTTCCTTTGTTCTTTCCCGGCCGGACTTTTCTGATGGAGGGGGTTATTTGCAATTGTGCAAATAACATTTGTGGAGGGGGTTTCTTGCAATTGTTTTGATTATGATAGCATCATATCTTTTCCACCATCATTTTGATTCTCTTGCATTAATTAAGGCATGAGGAGGTATGGGTTTTTGATATGTTTTGTGTTGGAAATTGTTTTGGGGCCGGCCACTGTGGGGAGTGGTGTGAGGGGTTTAATTTTAGTAGATTAATTTATGTGTGTGCTGGAGATTTAATTTGTTTGTGAGGTTGAAATTTCCTTCATGCTTTTCTTTGGTGGACCCCCCCTCCTTTGTGTGTGCAGTGAAAGGGATTTTTCTTTTCTTCTTTGGTATTAATTCTTGCACACATTCATTACAATGCTTGCTTCATTCTTATTTTTTCCAGTGAGCTAAAACAGAGGCCGGCCACTTCTTGTAATGAGAATGAGAGAGCTTTGATTTTGATGGCAAGCTCCATTTTTCATAAAGTATTCATGAAAAATCCTTGTGCAAAATTCCTCCTTAAATGGCAATCTCCTAAATCCCAAAGAGACAACTATTCTACACTATTCTACAGCAAATCTTGGACGCGTCGGCCAGCCAACTTCGCGCCCGAGTTGCCTCGGTATTGAGGTGGGAGCCCGTAAAAGATGCAGGCGATGTGGTGCCCTTTACGGCGAGGAGGCGACGATTTGGAGACAGGACTTTCCGCGGGAGATCGGGACGACGACGAGAAGATCGGAGGACTCGGATCACTCGGTATATCTCTAACCCGTCTTGTTGTTAGCTAGATCTAGTTTAATGGCCCGATCCGGAGTTTAGTGCGCGGTGGTGCCGGTTTGCAAAGTTCGCAAAAATTAAAGTTTATCACCGTTTCTGCATTTGGCCGTTGGATTGACGACCAGGGCGCCGCCGTGCACTTACAATAATACCGCAATCAGTTAACGGTGTCGGTGTAGCGCGTTAATGAATACGGACCGTCCACAGGGAAAGTGTGATTTGTGTTAGTTATATGTATGCCCTAGAGGCCATTACTGTACATATGATGTATATTGTAGTGGATGCTGGGACATATATAGGGAGGACTTTCTTGCTCGACATGATAGTATGCTATCTGGTTACTCTTTAACTTAACCTGTACATTGATTGTCTCTCTATTACATGTTGGTAAAGCCCTTAGGATGCGTACTTGACTACCTGGACTACGATGCGGATCATACTAGTGGGGACATGGTAGTCCATAAGTACATCCTTCAAAGTCCCTAGTCGTGGGTGTATCGAGACGGGGCATCGATATACCAGAGTAGACTAGCGTGTACCTTCTCGACCCATACAGATGGGCGATGGATGATCCCATATCCATTGGTGTTTGACATCGGAGATGATATACGGGTGCTCAGTAGAGACTGGGTACACTGGACGGACTCGCCGAGAACTCCCAGATGGTATTATACCTTACGTCAGATGGCAGTTCTCTGGTGACACTGGTACAGAGTAGTCTGTTGACCCGAGATCGTCATAGAGTCTTGTGTGGTTCCCACTGTGCTTTGATTTCCATCTTACCACGTCCATGAGGGCGTGCAAAACGGTGGTTTTTGGGTACAGTCCCGAGTCACATGGAGGCAATGAGCGATAGGAGGGGATTCGTCTCTCCCGGTATAGGGAGTTGATGTTGCGCTGTGTTCGATTGGCTATAACAGGAAATCCCTGGCCAGGGTTGCTGAGATTTACTGGTAAGTGTTACCAGTAGTTTCTCGAATCGTTATAGACCTCATATCGACACGACTTATCAAGCTATTGGGGTCTGACGTTTACCACCCCTAGGCGAGATATGCGACATATCAGACGATCAGACCGGACTGTACGGTAGTGTTACTGGTTGGATTCACAGGAGTGTGAGCGGGCTAGCTCGTCGATCTTCTGATCGCTCAATACCCGGGTGGCCGTTACGTTTGGCAGACCGCTTGCGGCTTGTGGGTGTTTGATATGATCATCACCTGCTACCGGCGTATTGACGAGTCTTTAGAGTCCTACACAGAGGTTTCCTGGCTCGAGCAAAATGAAAGAGGAGCACATATGAGATATGTGCGGGACCGAGAATAATACGTGTATGTGATACTGTATTCCATTCTCGTGATCTGTAACATTGATCGGTTATATGTGATATAGCCGGGTTATCGGATCAAGTGTTGATTCGATGATTTGTTACTATTCATGTTAGTCGGTTATATGAGATATGACCGGATCGTTAAATCAAGTGTTGATTTAATGATTTAATGTATAATTATATATTTGATATATTATTTTACATTAACTAATATTGATCGGTTATATGTGATATAGTCGGGTTATCGGATCAAGTGTTGATTCGACAATCTGTTACTATTCATATTAGTCGGTTATATGAGATATGACCGGATCGTTAAATCAAGTGTTGATTTAATGATTTAATGTATAATTATATATTTGATATATTATTTTACATTAACTAATATTGGTTCACTTAAGATGGTTTTTCTCACTTGTTGTGCACATTGTATATGTGATATGTTTTCATGTGCACTTGTTTGTATCATGTTTGATGATACAAGCTAACTTAAGTTAGTTGTAAGGATCAAACCATGGTTGTATATTGGTTAGGGTTTTCTTCTAAATTATCCATTATTTCATTTGTGATGAATAGTGGGGGACAAGAATAAAATGGTGGCCAATTTTTTATCCTTCATGAAATTGATGAAGCTTTGAAGCTTACACCATTTTGTCTCTTGTCTTTGACCAAACCATACAACCAACCATGGTTCCCTCTCTACAACTAACCCTAGTTACCATTATGATACATTTGATTATTCTTACACCATTCTCACATTATTCTTCTTGTCCATTCATGCTTCTTCTTCTTCTTCATCAAGAAGAAGAAAGCTTGAAGCCTCCAATGGTGAAATGATCAAATGAGTGAGAAAACAAAATCTAAAGTCAACCCATCTCCTCTTTCTTCATTCTCTACAACATGCCCTTGTTGAAGAGTGTGTTGTCTTCATAAGTTCTTGACTTGGTGAAGGCGGAGCTCGAGTTTGAGAAGCTTCGACGTAGATCTTCTTCGGCATTGTAGTCTTCGACTTAGCCCGATTATTTCTCCGACGAAACCATCACCGGAGTCCGGGATCCGACGACCGAAGCGGAGGGACATCGTCTTGGAGCTATGGAGGTGGAGCAAAGAAACTACAAAGGTTGTATTTTCTTCACTCATTAGTTATGTTGATAACTAGTTGCTTCTTATTCGCCTAAACTCTAGCCAACGATCCGTATAAGGGTTCTTCGGCACATGTAAAATTTTTGTTTGGCATGGTTGATGCCTTGTGACAACCCCTTGATGTGCCCCGGAACCCTACAGTGGTATCAGAGCCTAGCTAGAGCCTTAGGCGATCCCCGGACGGAATTAGAAACCCGATCGAACCGAAATCCCATTGCAAAATCGCTCTCTGTACTTTTTTCAAAACTGTTGATTTTTGGCAATTAAAAATATCCAGAAAAACAAGCAGGCTTTTCTGAGAATAACTGTGAAATTTGAGCACACGATTCCACCAAAGCGCGGCGGAAGCGCCGCACAAGTAGGGTTTGTGCGGCCCTTCAGCGGCCAATAGATTTCCGACACGTGTCAAATTTCACAGTAACTCGTAAAATGCAGTTCTCATTTTCCTGGAATATTTAAACTGAACTCAAGAGTTGAGTTGTTCTGAGTTGTTTTGGGAATTAATGTTTCGATCGGAAAGTCTAATTCTGTCTATGTGTTTTCCGGATAATTAGAATGTATTGAAGTATTTGGACGAGTATCATTTACTCACTCTTCACGGGGTTTACGTCTTTCGGATATATGTGCAAGTTTTGTAGTGGACCCTCTAGAAGACAACAAACCTTAACTCGATTATGTGACCGTCTTGAACTGTCCTTTGAACCTTCGGGTTTGGGGCAGTACGGCGTGCCACATGTGAGGCGTTGGCTTGACCCTTCTACGGCTGGACCGCTGCTACTGTGCCACACACCGGAATTTTTGAACTCCGCTCAAGTGTTGAGCTTTAGTGAATTTTGGGTATTTGACCATTCGCTCAAAAACTTTAATACTGTATATTTATCTGGAATGGGATACAATAATTGGAATTCACAAAAAGTTATGAGATAACTGAATGAATGTTATAAACATAGCACTTTAGTCTCACTTGATCGGTTGCCACGGAATTTTGATGTGATCAAAAGTCCGTCGCAATCACGTAGTGTACGCGGATACTCGCCGGGTAAACTTAATAGACAGCCTCACTCCATAGCCCCGACCAAGTGACTGTAGGAGAACCCCATCGCCGAAAGCATCCGTTCGGATGCTCGCGGCAGCGGTGTTCCGCCTTGGTGCACTTTGTCGACGGCATCGGGGGTGCGGCCGCCTATTGAAGTTTGCGACGAGCATTCGATCAAGATATCGGGAATCTTGTTGAATTGCCCGACTTGATGTTGAAAAGAGTTTTCGATAATGAGACTAAAATGCGGGCTTTATAATTGTTAGGCATGTGATGTCTAAGTAATTCATTTGATTAGGCATGTGATGTCTATGCATGTTGCGGATTCCAACTGTTGTAGTTTTACACTTTCTTTTCTGTGACTGTAAGTGTAGTATGGCGATATCGCCGGTTTCGTTGCTATACGTTAACGACAATTGGGGTATGCATACTTACTTACGTTGATGACATGTGATGTTGTGTGTTGCTGGATATGTTATATTGGATCGTCGTGTTTGAATAGCCGGGGGTTTTTATGTGAGATGAATGTTTTCATTTTCATTCATGTAAAAACTTGTATGTAATATTCTTTTATTTGGGGCACTTCCATGTTGCGGAAGATGTCACCGGTTGTATATTATTTACTTTTCCGCACTAGGATAGACACAAGGAGGAGGGCACAAGTAACCGGGTTCTGGAGTCCAGTGGGAGACCAACTCGAGGAGTCGAGTCCGGGTCTCCAAACTCTAGAATTGGTAGGGTTGCTTGCCGCTCTCGTAGGGGTCTAGGGGTGTGGGATTGGCTATTCATCACGACCGTGGAATCCGTGTTTTGTACTGGCTCGTATTGAAAAACACGGACGTCCTAGTATATCCAATATTTCATTTGATTCTTCTGCTGCGATATCTGTGATGTGATCATGTGATGTTCTGTGATAGATACAGTATATGATATATATGATATATTATATAGACGTTACTTATGTTTTACACCCGCGCTAGCCCTGCCCTGCTCTGTCGTTAGTCACCTAACCTAACGGTGCACGAGGGGACATCGAGGCGAATGCGGATGGCATAAGTGTACGTCATATCTATCTGTGATGTTTAGGTGACTTAAATGATGGGACTTCGTTAATGTGATTAATGAAAGAAAAGAAACCTTAAGATGTTGTGGAATCGAATTTCAAAATTAAAACAGGTAGCTACAGTTCTTGCTTTGCACAGCGGTATATGTGATATATCCTGCACCTTATTCGATAAGGAAAGGACCGAGATCCCTTCACCGGGAGTGACTCCTTTAGCAATAACTGGCTGATGCTACACACTCGGTTTGTATTTTGATTGCTTTTAAGAGTTTTTGCTTTGCACAGTGATATATGTGATATATCCCGCACCTCATACGACGAGGAAAGGGACGACGATCCCTTCACCGGGAGTGACCCCTTTAGCAAAACTGGAAAGGCCTCAAAATCACTCCATTTCTAAACTTCATTCGATCCTACAACGATATCAAGTTCATTACGCAATAGGTTTTCAGAAAAACCTGTCGTAGCCCTCCGTCATTTCAGATAAGTACTAGTTAGTATTCGTGCTGCGGTTGTTTGGCATGCGTCAAGGCGTAGTGTACGGTAGCTAACTAGTGCTTATCTGCTAGCATACGATGCGATTGGATTAGGACATTTGTACGGCGTTGTTTGGCATGCGTCAAGGGTCGTGCGGGTGGGTCTAATTCAATCAAGAAATGTACGGGTTGAACTTGACTAGCAGACTATGGGTTGTTTGGCATGCGTCAAGGTCATAGCGAGCTAGGGGCAAAATATTATCGGGAATTTCAAGTGTTGAAATTTGCAATGAGATTGCATACCTTCTATTAGATAGTTGGATCCCGATACCCACTGCGAGTAAGAGTTACTCCTGGGAGAGTTTTGCACATTGCAATTAGCCGATCAAGTAGGTGTCTAGAAAGGTGTTAACGAGGTTACGCCTCTAGGAAAACGAGGTTTACATTAATTAGATTCGTGCAAAAGCACGGGGGACCTCCCTCAAAGTACCGACACTGACCTGGCTGAAAGATTGACAAACTTGTAGTGCGTAATTAATCCCGGCTAGTCTTTCCTTTTAGGGTTTGAAGGAAGATTTGATAAAAAGCAGTGGGAGCCATCCTGATTAGATAAAACATAACCAATCTGATCTTGCAAGAGCGCACGCTGAGTGTTTTCTTCTCTCTCTCTCCGGGTAGCGACCATATCACGCCTTAATCAAGATAATAATACGGATAATTGACTGAACCCGCTTGTTATACTGAGCTGGGAACGTTGGTCCCGCTCCAACTTATAATTGTTATAAGACAGAGCAGGAAATTGGGGAATACCAGATTTCCCGTGCCGCCCAAACGAAGAGAGTGCATGTTGATGCATCATCTTCGGGTGTGTTCATTACAAAGAACTGTTTCTCAGTATCCTCCCGATCCTGGGTATGTGATACCGGATCAGGATCCCAGATATGTAATCTATTACATAGGGCTACAAAAAGGTAGAAAAACTGAGAACGGGTGATAAGTTTCATGAGGCAGAAAACGGGGCAAGTGTTGCAGCCAAGTCTGTCGGTTACTGTCACCCTGTATTACCTGAATACATTGATTCTGAACTAATGTTATTAGATACCGAACCTGATATACAAAATCATATCACTCTCTTTATTAGTAAAGAAATGATAAAATTTTGTATTGTTGGATAATGTTTTGAACATTTCCTATATCAAAAGTTGATCGGTTCAGGCACGCTATCTAAAAGCATTGAAGTTCTAAATCAAACTACAGTTCTTAGTATACGGAACACACACAAGAAGAACAGTTCAGAAATGAACGGATCCTTCTTGAGGTATTGTAGACTTGGTCATATCAATGCGACCCGACTGGCTGGAGTTACATAAATATGCATATTTAAATTAGTTTGAATTTACATCTTGTGAAACTCGCCAGTCATGTCACAAAGATAAGATGACCACAGCTCTGTTTATTGGAAACAGAGAAAGAGTTAGTGAACTTTTGGGATGATACATGTTGATGTATGTAGGTCCCCTGTCTACACATACCAGGACTGGTTCTTTATACTTCATTACATTCTCTGATGATCTCTTTAGATTCAGACATATGTTCCTGTTGAAACACAAGTCCGAACCTTTTGAGATATTCATGGAATATAAGAAAGAAGTAGAGAACCAAAATATGGGTATAAGTATTATGTCCTTTGATGAGATCAAGGAGGAGAATACTTGAGCATGGAATTCCTGGACTATTCTAAAGGAGAATGAGATTCTCTCTCGGCATTACTCCTCCGAATATACCATAGCACGATGGTAAATCGGGGTGGAGCAGACACACCCTATATAATAAGGTGTGCTCTATGATGAGTACTACTGAGTCACCTATTTCCTTATGGGAGTTATGCACTTGAGAAGTTGCATACCTATTGAATAGGGTTCGAATCAAATCAGTTGCCTACCATTTCATATGTGATATGGAAAGGGAAGAGCCCATGTCTTAAGCTAGTTAAGATTTGGGGGTTGTCCGATCTATGTCTAAAAGCAAAATTCGGACAAGCTCGAGGCAAGGTCTGTTATGTACAACTGGAAAGGTTCCAGCTATACAAAAGACGGCAGATGATTTGGTACAACCAAAGGATTCAGTAGATACCAACGAACCTCAACCTCTCCGCCGATCTAGTAGGGTTCCTCACCCACCTGGGAGTTACTTCGGTTTCTCTATGACAGTGAGAGCCAGGATTGCATCATGAGATGATGACCCAACTAGTTTCGAGCTGGCCATCAGGAGTGGGACTCTGTAAGAATGGCTGGATGTTTAGCAATCTGAGATGGAATCCTTATACACCAACAAAGTATGGACTTTTGTTGCAATATCTGAAGGGTTAAATCCCCATCAGGAGCAAGTATATCTTGAGAAGATTACTTGGTGTAGATGGAAAAGTTGAGACTTTCAAAGCTAGACTTGTTAAAGGTTTGCATCATTGACCAGGAATGGATCATGATAAAACCTTTTCCAAGGAGCTAAGCTTAAGTCCATCCAGATCCTACTTGCCACGGCTACATACCATGACTACGATATCTGGTGGTTGGGTGTCATGACTGCTTTTCTAAATGATGTTTTGGAAGAGAGCGTCTATAAGTACACAGCCAGAGGGCTTCGTAGACAGTGGGAGCAGCGGAAACGTGTGCAAGATGCTTTATAGGATAAAGCAGGCATCGCGGAGTTGGAACATCTGTTTTGATGAATTAGTCAAAGAGTTTGACATCATCAAAATGGTAGATGAACCTTGTATAAACAAAAGGGTAGTAGGGAGTATTGTGACGATCCTCGTAGAGTACGTGGATGACATACTCTTGATGGGGAAGGAGTTTCCTATGCTACGCTCGGTCAATCTCCGTTTATCACAATGATTCTCCATATAGGATCAAAATGATACCTACTAAATCCTGGATTTTGGATCTATGAGATAGATCTAAATGGATATTAGGATACTCACTAGTCGTAGTGAGATAGTATCAATTGATCCTGGGGAGAATCACTGGAAGTGTTCCAGGGTGATAAAGACGACTGAATGTCAGTCGCAGGCATTGTCTTTACCCTCAGTAAAGGGACGGTATGTTGGAAGAGTTCCAAGCTAGATACCGTGACATACTAGACGATAAAGGCAGGATACAGCGCTACTTAAGATGCTACCAAAGAGGCTGTTTGGATGTATAATGGTTCATGAGATGAACTATGTTCCTACCATTGTGAGACAATGGAGTTGTGGCTTATGCCAAGGAACGCTGGTCCCATCAGTGATCCAGACTTATTCTAAGGCAGTGTCACCTGATCATGGAGATGGTTGATCTCCAAGATGATCGAGGCAAGGAGAGCAGACTTAGAGGATAACACGGCGGATCCACTCACGAAGGCCTGTTCCCAGAGAGAGACTTTTATGGGATGGTTGAGTATGAGATACTGCAACCACTGCTACAGATGGCCCTAGTGCAAGTGGGAGATTGTTAGTTATATGTATGCCCTAGAGGCCATTACTGTACATATGATGTATATTGTAGTGGATGCTGGGACATATATAGGGAGGACTTTCTTGCTCGACATGATAGTATGCTATCTGGTTACTCTTTACCTTAACGTGTACATTGATTGTCTCTCTATTACATGTTGGTAAAGCCCTTAGGATGCGTACTTGACTACCTGGACTATGATGCGGATCATACTAGTGGGGACATGGTAGTCCATAAGTACATCCTTCAAAGTCCCTAGTCGTGGGTGTATCGAGACGGGGCATCGATATACCAGAGTAGACTAGCGTGTACCTTTTCGACCCATACAGATGGGCGATGGATGATCCCATATCCATTGGTGTTTGACATCGGAGATGATATACGGGTGCTCAGTAGAGACTGGGTACACTGGACGGACTCGCCGAGAACTCCCAGATGGTATTATACCTTACGTCAGATGGCAGTTCTCTGGTGACACTGGTACAGAGTAGTCTGTTGACCCGAGATCGTCATAGAGTCTTGTGTGGTTCCCACTGTGCTTTGATTTCCATCTTACCACGTCCATGAGGGCGTGCAAAACGGTGGTTTTTGGGTACAGTCCCGAGTCACATGGAGGCAATGAGCGATAGGAGGGGATTCGTCTCTCCCGGTATAGGGAGTTGATGTTGCGCTGTGTTCGATTGGCTATAACAGGAAATCCCTGGCCAGGGTTGCTGAGATTTACTGGTAAGTGTTACCAGTAGTTTCTCGAATCGTTATAGACCTCATATCGACACGACTTATCAAGCTATTGGGGTCTGACGTTTACCACCCCTAGGCGAGATATGCGACATATCAGACGATCAGACCGGACTGTACGGTAGTGTTACTGGTTGGATTCACAGGAGTGTGAGCGGGCTAGCTCGTCGATCTTCTGATCGCTCAATACCCGGGTGGCCGTTACGTTTGGCAGACCGCTTGCGGCTTGTGGGTGTTTGATATGATCATCACCTGCTACCGGCGTATTGACGAGTCTTTAGAGTCCTACACAGAGGTTTCCTGGCTCGAGCAAAATGAAAGAGGAGCACATATGAGATATGTGCGGGACCGAGAATAATACGTGTATGTGATACTGTATTCCATTCTCGTGATCTGTAACATTGATCGGTTATATGTGATATAGCCGGGTTATCGGATCAAGTGTTGATTCGATGATTTGTTACTATTCATGTTAGTCGGTTATATGAGATATGACCGGATCGTTAAATCAAGTGTTGATTTAATGATTTAATGTATAATTATATATTTGATATATTATTTTACATTAACTAATATTGATCGGTTATATGTGATATAGTCGGGTTATCGGATCAAGTGTTGATTCGACAATCTGTTACTATTCATATTAGTCGGTTATATGAGATATGACCGGATCGTTAAATCAAGTGTTGATTTAATGATTTAATGTATAATTATATATTTGATATATTATTTTACATTAACTAATATTGGTTCACTTAAGATGGTTTTTCTCACTTGTTGTGCACATTGTATATGTGATATATTTTCATGTGCACTTGTTTGTATCATGTTTGATGATACAAGCTAACTTAAGTTAGTTGTAAGGATCAAACCATGGTTGTATATTGGTTAGGGTTTTCTTCTAAATTATCCATTATTTCATTTGTGATGAATAGTGGGGGACAAGAATAAAATGGTGGCCAATTTTTTATCCTTCATGAAATTGATGAAGCTTTGAAGCTTACACCATTTTGTCTCTTGTCTTTGACCAAACCATACAACCAACCATGGTTCCCTCTCTACAACTAACCCTAGTTACCATTATGATACATTTGATTATTCTTACACCATTCTCACATTATTCTTCTTGTCCATTCATGCTTCTTCTTCTTCTTCATCAAGAAGAAGAAAGCTTGAAGCCTCCAATGGTGAAATGATCAAATGAGTGAGAAAACAAAATCTAAAGTCAACCCATCTCCTCTTTCTTCATTCTCTACAACATGCCCTTGTTGAAGAGTGTGTTGTCTTCATAAGTTCTTGACTTGGTGAAGGCGGAGCTCGAGTTTGAGAAGCTTCGACGTAGATCTTCTTCGGCATTGTAGTCTTCGACTTAGCCCGATTATTTCTCCGACGAAACCATCACCGGAGTCCGGGATCCGACGACCGAAGCGGAGGGACATCGTCTTGGAGCTATGGAGGTGG
This sequence comes from Agapanthus africanus, assembly GCA_030015575.1. Classification (NCBI taxonomy): domain Eukaryota; kingdom Viridiplantae; phylum Streptophyta; class Magnoliopsida; order Asparagales; family Amaryllidaceae; genus Agapanthus; species Agapanthus africanus. Next base: position 245,595,561 of record JASDDO010000004.1, read on the forward strand.
AGCAAAGAAACTACAAAGGTTGTATTTTCTTCACTCATTAGTTATGTTGATAACTAGTTGCTTCTTATTCGCCTAAACTCTAGCCAACGATCCGTATAAGGGTTCTTCGGCACATGTAAAATTTTTGTTTGGCATGGTTGATGCCTTGTGACAACCCCTTGATGTGCCCCGGAACCCTACAATTTGATCGATCTTGTTTTAGTTAAGTTGGAAATTAAAATAGAACAGAAAATTGTGAAGTTTAGTTTCAAGAATCATCAAGAATTAGGTCTAAAATCAAGAAATGGTAGAAATCAAGAAAATATCCAAATTGTTTGAGTTATCAAGATTTCAAGAATGGCTTGTAGGATCCGATTGATTTAATAGCTAATGATGAATCTAATTATTCCTAATCTTATCTATTGATAATTTGTAACTAGATTAATGATGATGATTGAAGATAAGGGATCAATTGAAGGAACTAGGGTTTCTCCTTCACTATCCTTTGTCTTTTCAATCATAATCATTCGGATCTAGCCTCTAGCATAAAAAAATCACCGATAATTCGATCCCTAATTTGCAACGAAATAATCAAGAAGTTATTTCGCTCCAAATTAGGTCATCAATGATTCAATTTGCTAAGGTTCACAAATCTCATAAGACTTAAGAATTAGTATAAGGATTCGATCATCACTAAATCTATCAATTCTTTCGGATCCTCCACAAGAGGAGAATTTACTCACGCATCATCATAAAAAAATCAAGAATGAAGAATATCATAATGCGAGAATGAATAGAAAGCAAGAATCAAGATCTTCACCTTTTATTATTCGATGTTTCGTTACAATACACTCAAAGAATACAAGATTTGAGGAGGAACTAAATCATCGAACTAGCTTCGCATCGTCTTCTTGAGTCGCGGATCGACGTAGATCTCTTGCTCGGATGAAGATCGGCGTCGCTTCAAAAGGCTTGTTGGATGCTTGCTCGAATTGGTACTCGATGAATCTTGATTTGGCTTTTTGAAATGGATTTGGGGCTAGGGTTTTGAAATGCAAGTTGTGTCACTCAACTTGTGGAAATTTGGCTCAATATTCAACAACCGAACAACCTCTTCAATGAAGCCTTAGATGCCTTTTTATAGTCTTTTCCTTTGGCTTCCCCTAGAAGCTATGTATAGCTTCCCTTGGAAGCTAGGTTGTTATGAGAAGTTTCTAGAAGAAGTTTGTTGGCTAGCTTGCATGAGAAGCTTGTGTTTGTTATGTATATGCCCTAGAGGCCATTGTTGTACATATGATGTATATTATGATGGATGCTTAGATATATACAGAGAGGACTTTCTTGCTCGTCATGATAGTATGCTATTTGGTTTCACTTTATCTTAACATGTTGACTTGTATTGGTTTACTGTCTTTCTCTCACATGTTGATAAAGACCTTAGGATCTGTACTCGACTACTGGGATTATGATGAGATCATACTAGTGGGGCCACGGTATTCGATGAGTACATCCTATAAGTGTTCCTAGTCGAGGGTATATCGAGACAGGGCATCGATACACCAGAGTAGACTAGCGTATACGCATCTTGACCCATATGATGGACGATGGATGATCCCATATCCATCGGTGAATGACATCAAGGATGTTGTACGGGTGCTCAGTGAAGACTGGGTACACTGGACGGACTCACCGAGAACTCCCAGATGGTGATATACCACACGTCAGATGGCAGTTCTCTGGTGACACTGGTACAGGGTAGTCTGTAGACCCGAGATCGTCATAGAGTCTTGTGTGATTCCCACTGTGTTTTGATTTCCACCTTACCACGTCCAAGAGGGTGTGCAAAACGGTGGCTTTTGGGTACTGTCCCGAATCACATGGAGGCAATGAGCGATAGGAGGGGATTCGTCTCTCCCGGTATAGGGAGTTGATGTTGTGCTGTGTTCGATTGGCTATAACTGGAAGTCCCTGGCCAGGGCTGATATAGAGATATACTGGTAAGTGTTACTAGTAGTTTCTCGACCTGTTATGAGCCTCACATCGACACGACTTATCGGTTACTGGGGTCTGACGTATACCACCCCTAGACTTGATATGCGACATATCAGATGAACAGACCGGACTGTACGGGAGTGTTACTGATTGGATTCACAGGAGAATGGACTGGCTAGCTTGTTGATCTTCTGATCGCTCAATACCTGGGTGGCTGTTACGTTTAGCTGACCGCTTGCAGCTTGTGGGTGTTTGATATGATCATCACCTGCTACCGGCGTATTGACGATTATTTAGAGTCCTACACAGAGGTTTCTTGGCTCAGGCAAAACGGAGTAGAGGCACATATGTGATATGTGCAGGACCGAGGATAATGCGATATGAGATACCGTATTATATTCTCGCGATATTTGGATATGACTCGGGACATCGGATCAAGTGTTGATTCGATGAATCGGTACATGATTTATTAGTCGGTTATATTCGATATAGCCGGATCGTTGGATCAAGTGATGATTCGATGATTTAATGTATAATGATATATATGATATATTGTATTACATTATCTAATATTGGCTCGCTTTATTATTTCATTTTCTTACCGGATTAATACATTGATATATATGCGATATATGTTAAATGTATTATTTTCTTTTGTTGCAAATATATAATATATATGTGATATATATTATTGTGACATAATATGATTTATTATAAAATATGTTTAAGGATGATAAAAAGGGATTAGGGTTTGATTAGGGTTAGCTTCTTCTTGTTCATTCTAGAAGGATTCTATCTTGTCTTGGTTAAGATATTTTGGTTGATACTTATCGTTACCCTAACTAAACCCTAACTCTAGTTTATTCTCTACAACTTTTATCCTATCATCCTTGACCATGGTTAGATAATCAATCATATACACTTGAATACTATTCATCACAAAAGGATTATTCTTTCATTCTTCATCTTCTTCTCTCTTGAGTTTTGAGAGAGAGCTCACTAGTTAATCCTTTTTATGATGATTTATTGTGAGAAAGTGAATTAAAAAGAAAGCATAAATACTACTCTATCATCCTCATCTAATCTAGCCCATTAAATTAGGGTGTTCATCTCTTTAGAGTGAGAAAGCTTGGGTTATAGCAACTTCGACGTAGATCATCGGAGAATCGGAACACTTCAAGCTAGCATGGATCATTCGAGTCGTGGAGCCTCTCTTGAGTCCGGGAGATCGTGGATCGCGGCGAAGGGACTTCTACTCGGAGCTTGTGAAGCGAAGGAGCGGACTACAAAGGTTGTAATCCCTCACACTTAGCTTTAAAGATATCATCTTGCATGCTAAACCCTAATAATCTAGCAAAGATCCCGTCTTTGGGTTGTTCGGCACATGTAAAATTTTATTCGGGCATGTTTGATGCTTTATGAACCTTCACAAGTGTGTCTAGGAACCCTACAGTGGTATCAGAGCCTAGCTAGAGCATTAGGCGATGTGTTTACGAAGTTAAAACTCCGATCGAACCCGAACCAACAAATTTAACCCCCTCTCTGGAAATTTTTCAAAATCTAGGATTTTTCTGATATAAAAATACCTGAAAAATACAGCAGGGAAAAATAAGAAATTCGGTGAAAAAATAATCCTCTGATCCGTACAAACCATCGCGGAACCGCGGCCGTACCTCGCTTGGGCCGCGGAACCGCGGCAGTATAAGGATATCAGGGCTTCATTTTTGCACAGTAATTCATATTTCTCTGGTATATATTTTATGGGTATTTTTATTCTGACTCAAGTGTTGAGTATTCTGGGGTTTGCTTTGTAATCGTAGATTCGATCGGAATATTTAAATTCGTTATTATTTCCGGATATTTAGAAACTGTTAAACTATTTGAACGGATATCATTAACTCACTGTTTCCCGGCACGGCAAACTTTCAAGTGTTGAATTTTTATCGGGTTTAAACCTTTCGGAAAAATTGTACAAGTTAAGCGGTGGACCCTCTAGAAGACAACAAACCTTAACTCGATTATGTGACCGTCTTGAACTGCCTTTTGAACCTTCGGGTTTGGGGCAGTACGGCGTGCCACATGTGAGGCGTTGGCTTGACCCTTCTACGGATGGATCACTGGTACTGTGAAATATTCTTGGATTATTTGAACTCCGCTCAAGTGTTGAGTACTTTAGGAAATTTTGGGTATTTGATTATCTGTTCGAAAAATTTAATACCGTCTATTTATCTGGAATGTGATACAATATGTGGAATTCATTGTGTTAGGCATGAAATGCGAAATATGTGATATTTCGGATTTACGATGTCTAAAGTGATTGTGGGTTCCAAATATTGTAGTTTTACAATTTCTTTTTTGTGACCATAAGTGTAGTATGTAGTTGTATTGCCGGTTGTCGTTGCTATACATCAACGACGATCGGTGTATGCATACTTACTTACGTTGATGATATGAGATATTATGTGTTGCTGAGATATGATATGCAGGATTGTCGCGATTGAATAGCCGGGGGTTTTATGTGAGATGAGAGTTTTATATTTTCATTCATGTAAATTCAAATGTAATATAATATTCTTTTATTTGGGGCACTTCCAGGTTGAGGTTGATGCCACCAGTGTTGTATATTATTTACTTTTCCGCATTAGGATGGACCCAAGGAGGGGAGCACAGGTGACCGGGTTCTGGGGTTCAGTGGGAGGCCATCTCGAGGAGTCGAGACCGGGTCTCCTAAACTCCAGAATTGGTAGGGTCGCTTTCCGCTCTCGTAGGGGTCCAGGGTGTGGGCTTGGCTATTCATCGCGACTGTGGAATCCGTATTTTCTATTGTTGGCTAAATACTAAATACGGACGTCCTAGTATATCCCACATTATATCTATGTTTCTGCTGCGATATCTGTGATGTGATCATTTGATATGTTGTGATGGATACAGTATACAGTATATATGATATATTATATAGACGTTACTTATGTTTTACACCCGCAATAGCCCTGCCCTGCTCTGTCGTTAGTTATCTAACCTAACGGTGCATGAGGGGACATCGAGGCGAATGCAGATGACATAAGTGTACGTCGTATTTATCTGTGATGCTTAGGAAGCATAAGCTGATGGGATTTTTATTAATGAGATTAATAAAAAGAAAAAGAAACCTAAAAGATATTGTAGAATCAAAACTTTATAAAAAAGGGTAGCTACAGTTTTGCTTTGCATAGTGGTATATATGATATACCATACACCTTATTCGATGAGGAAAGAGATGAGATCCCTTCACCGAGAGTGTAACACCTTGAAAAGTCGTTTTGGTGTTTTCCTGAAAATCGGTGAAAATTCGGTATTTTTCCGAAAACCGTCCTTTTTGTTATTTTGCAGTTTAGGACTAATTATACCTAATTTGGATAGGTAATTGCTTGTTTTTAGTAGCAAATGAGTTACTTATGAAATTCTGGTCGTTTAAAAATTTTCCCTAATTTTTCAATTTTTAATATTATTTTAAGCCGGTTAGAAAATATATTAAATTAGCAATAAATACAAATTTTTCTGGGCTAATTTTAATCTTTAAAATTATGTTAATTAAAATCTAGTTGTAACATAAATTTTTAGTATTTTATTTCGATTTTTAACTAATTTTTATTATAGGAAACGAAATTTATTGAATTTAAGCTTAAACTTGCAATTTTTGACTTGTAGGGGGTCGTTTTGCATAAAATTTCTTTTGTAAAACCCCTCTCTCTCTTCCCTCAGCCATAGGCCAGCCCCACCATCAGCAGGTCCAGAAAAAAAATGCCATGCTCTTTAACTTTATTCTTGTGTAGAAATGGTTTTTTTTAAAGGATTATGAATTGTTATTTTGGGTATGGGTCTTTGTGGGTTGGTAGGGGGTTGACCAAGACTTTTTCCCACACCCACACCATTCCTCTCCTCCCTCATTCTGGCCGAAAAAACAGCAGCCCCCCCTTCATCTCTTTTCTTTTTATCTTCTTCAAAAATTCATTAAGTTTGCTCCAAATTTCAAGATAAAACTCACAAATTAAACCCCATTCTTCATCCCTTTTTCCTTCACCTCTCTTGCTTGGAATCATGGTGCTAGGAGGCCATCATTGAGGCAAATTTCTTCTTGCTAGATCCATAGGTTTGAGGTATAATTTCTACTCTTTTAATTTCTTATGGTTAAAATCCTTTAATTAAATTGTTTTAGTGTTAATTTAGTGCTATTTTCATTCTAGTTTTGTTTAAACTTAATGGTTGAGTTAACTAGGGTTTCTTGAAACCATGTTTTAGTTAATTAAATCTAGTTAATTAATCTAGTGGCTTACTTAACCAACCTATATGGTTACTTTGCTTAAGTGGCTTGATGTATTGCTAATCTAAGTTAACTTGTGTGAAATTTTCTTTGCTTTGCTAATTACCAAAATCAAGAAAAGGTTTGTGTATGGAATGTGGGTTTTGATGCATGTTAAAGGGGTTAATTTAATTATAGTGGCTTTCTAATGGTTTAATTTGGATATTTGTGTGATAATATGTGCACTTTGTCGCAAATTGTCGATGTTTGCACCAAATTTGCAAACTTCTAGCTTACTAGGTTTTTATTATATTATTGTGGCGAATTAATTGCGATATCTAGATTATATTGTTGGCATATCCTATGACATTTAGGATGTGTGAGTGCGGATTTTTGGGTGTTCGGGTTTTAGTTTTGCCGGGCGACCAAATCGGCGATTTTTGCAGTTTTTGCGATTTTCTCGTGTGTTCCGCGCACCTTGTGCACGTTGTACCTAGCTTGTGAACGTTAGTATTTTCGTTTGGGTTTTGCGTCGTTCTTGATATGTAACCTTATATTTGGTATTGATGTAAATTCCAGGTTCGATCGCGGAGACGTCAGATGCGGCTCGAAAGGGGAAAGCGGTGATCGGACGTGACTAGCTAGGGATTCCGGTGAGTAGATGTAACATCTACGGGGGACTATCGTTGGATGGCGCAAGTCGCCCGATAGTTTTAGTAACTTAAAAGATTCTTAGCAATGTTAGTAATTAGGGGTGTAATACTTGTATGATTATTTGCTACATTCATGCCTTATATTGACATTTATATGCGAAACCATTTTATAGGACACTGCACCATTGCCAGGGTTTTTATATGCAGCACGAGCACTATTCATGCTTACACCCACGCCCTGGTAATTTCCATGCCACCACACTAGATAACCTTTAAATTGAAACCTTTTACTATAAATGATACTTAAACTTGTGTTATTGCCTTTAATTCCTTAAAATGAAATCGTAGGATTGCTATTCATGTGCATGTGCTTCATCATATTATTTGTTCATGCATAATCTATTAATCACACATCGCAACTCGATTATTGATACCATATGCATTCATTATCATTGACATATGCACTTATGAGGACTTCTTGAGATTTTATGATATTTCTGGATTTCGGGGGAAAGCCGCAAAATTTCTAAACTTATTATATTTTTAAAATATGTAAATTGCGGTTTTCTAGTGATGTAAGTGTCGTCCACCATGAGTTTGCTGTGGTTTTCGAGATCCGTGTCGAGGAGTGGAGGAACCATCACGGGTACATGGTGGGCCCGGTATGGTACCCCGGAGCAAGATGAATGTGGTGCTGACGTTGAGCCTGGCAGGGGACGGATTACCTACCGGTGACTGTTTGGCACGGCGGATATCCAGAGGTTACCGACCGTGGCCGCGAGATGATGAGATTTTGATATTGAGCTGGGTCAGCCGGATGGCTGAAGCCAGAGATACTATGACATGGATATATGAGATTTGTGATAGTTTTGAGGTGTCGTTGCTGGGCACAGGTTCTGGTTGATTCTATTGGTATTGTGCTGGTATTTCAAAAGAGATTCTTAAAGGGAAAAAAACATGAATTCTTATACTTACACATTCAGATCACGAGTTGATTCGCATTTCATTCATACCTGCTAGCATATTCATATTGCATACCTACCTGCTATTATGTCCTGCCTTACATGTATTTTAGATGCTAGGATACTTGTGTGCATGCTTTCGATAGCCTGTGTAGATGTTATTTATTACTCACGAGTTGGCAACTCACCCCCGTTGTGCCACAGCCTTTTTCAGGTCCGCTCCGTCAGTACAGTAGCGACGGGCGCACTTGTTTCTTTTGCCTCCTCTGCCTGGACTCGAGGTTTTGCTCTTAGGTGGGTTATATCATTATTTTTGTACCACCTTGTATATTCTTTGTATCTAGTGCACTCCATCTACTGTATCTACCAGTATTATTGTATATTGACCTAGAGATGAGACTGTGAGGTTTGTGGACTTTTATGCTGTATTTTGGGGTCGAGCTCACTTGAGTCGACATGCTGTTTTTCCTATACTTCATTATGATTATTTCGCATGTTGTTGCTTTATATTGCGTGGGATTTGCGACCGCCTTGTGGCGAAGAGCTTGCTCCCGCTTGGGGATGCCTTATTTGTTGGATTCATATATATTCTTGTTGTACCCATTTTGGGGGCCAGTATTTACAAAGGAGACTCTGCCGAAATTTTCGGAAAAATTGATATTGTTTTTAAAAAGGGTTTTATATGACTTATTTGATAAACTCGCTTTCAATTGATTGGGTTTTCTTCACTCTTCGGCTTATTTGTTTTTGGTTCTGGGCTTTGGCTTACTTATTTTACGGACGCCTTGAGACGCTTCGTAAACTTAAGTGCCAGTCACGTCCGTACCCTGCGGGTCGTGACAGGGAGTGACCTCTTTAGCGAAACTGGCAGATGCTACGAAACTCGGTTTGTCTTTTGACTGCTTTTTAGAGTTTTGCTTTGCACAGTGATATATATGATATGTCCTGCACCTTATTCGATGAGGAAAGAGCCGAGATCCCTTTACCGGGAGTGACCTCTTTAGCAAAACTAATGAAAGCCTAAAAAACACTCCATTTCAAAACTTCACTTGATTCTACGACGATATCAAGTTCATTACGCTCAGGGTTTTCTGAAAAACCTGCGTAGCCCTCCGTCATTTCAGATAGATATTATTTAGTATTCATGCTATGTTTGTTGACTTAGTCAAGGCGTAGTGTACGGTAGCTAAGTAGTGTTTATCTGCTAAAACATGAGATGTGATTGGATTAGGGTATTCGCACGGCCTTGTTGACTCAGTCAAGGGTCGTACGGGTGGGTTTAATTCAATCGAGAAATGTACGGGTTGAACTTGACTTGCGATTTATGGTTTGTTGACTTAGTCAAGGTCATAGATCGCTAGGGGCAAAATATTATAGGGAATTTCAAGTGTTGAAATTTGCAATGAGATTGCATACCTTCTATGAGATAGTTGGATCCCGATACCCACTGCGAGTAAGAGTTACTCCTGGGAGAGTTTTACACAGGACAATTAGTCGATCAAGTAGGTGTCTAGAAAAGTGTTAACGGGGTTACGCCTCTGGGAAAACGAGGTTTACTTTAATTAGGTTCGTGCGAAAGCATGGGGAACCTCCCTCAAAGTACCGACACTGATCTGGCTAAAAGATTGACGAAATTGTAGGGTGTAATTAATCCCGGCTAATCTTACCTTTTAGGGTTTGAAGGTAGATTTGATAAAAACAGTGGGAGACATCCTGATTAGATAAGATAATAACCAATCTAATCTTGCAAAAGCATACGCTAAAGTGTTTTCTTCTCTCTCTCTCCAGGTAGGGACCATGTCAGGCCATAATCAAGATAATAATATGGATGTATTCACTGAACCCGCTTATTATACTGAGCAGGGGAACGTTGGACCTGTTCTTTTTTATAAGAGTTATAAGACTGAGCAGGAAACAGGAGAATATCTGGATTCTCACGCCGCATAAAAGAACATGCATGTTGATGCATCTTCTTCAGGTGTGTTAGTTATTGAAAATGGTTTCTCAGTTCACCCTACGTCCTGGGTATTAGATACCGGATCAGGATCCTATATATGTAAACAGTTACATGGGCTGCGTAAAGGTAGAGAACTGGGAAAAGGTGATCATTCCGTTCAAGTAGGGAACGGTGCAAGTATTGCAGCCAAAGCAGTTGGCGAATATCACCTTGTATTGCCAAGTCGTAATACACCGATTCTAAATGAGTGATATTATATACCGAACATGATGTGCAACATTATTTCAGTTTCTTTATTAAGTAAAGAAGGATATAATTTTCTAGTAAAGGATAATGTTATGAACATATTCCTAGATCAAAAGTTGATTGCATCAGGCTCGTTACATAATGGCATATTCATTCTAAATCAGAATACAGTCCTCAATATACAAAACATACACAAGAGGAAAAGTTCAGAAATGAACGAATCCTTCTTATGGCATTGTAGACTTGGCCATATCAATGAGACACGGCTAGCTAAGTTACATAAAAATGGATATTTGAATTCATTCGAATTTTCATCTTATGATACTTGCCATTCATGTCTCAAAGGAAAAATGACCAAAGCTCCGTTTAGTGGACACGGAGAAAGAGTTACCGAACTCTTAGGACTGGTACATAGTGATGTATGCGGTCCCATGTCTACGCATGCCAGGAACGGTTCTTCTTACTTTATTACATTCACTGACGATCTCTCTAGATACAGGCATGTGTTCCTGTTGAAACACAAGTCTGAAGCTTTTGAGAAATTCAGAGAATATAAGCACGAAGTAGAGAACCAAACGGGCAAAAGTATTAAGATCCTTCGATCTCATCGAGGAGGAGAATACTTGAGCAATGATTTTCTGGATTATCTAAAAGAGAATGGGATTCTCTCTCAGCTTACTCCTCCTTATACACCACATCACAACGGTGTATCGGAACGAAGGAATCGGACCCTATTAGATATGGCGCGATCTATGATGAGCGATGCTGAGTTACCTATTTCCTTCTGGGGGTATGCGCTTGAGACAACCATATACATATTGAATCTAGTTCCGTCTAAATCTGTACCTACCACACCATATGAGATATAGAGTGGGAAGAGACCATATTTTAAACGAGTTAAGATATGGGGTTTTCCGGCCTATGTCAAAAGACAAAATCCGGATAAACTCGAGGCACGATCAGTCCTTTGCAAATTTGTGGGATATCCAAAGAATTCTCAAGGATATTTTTTCTACCACGCTGAGGAACAAAAAGTGTTTGTTGCTCAACATGCCACCTTTTTGGAAAAGGAATTTCTTGCAAAAGAAATTAGTGGCAGAGAGGTAGAGCTGGAAGAGGTTCCAGCACCACAAACCGCAACTGATGATTTGTTGGAACCAGAAGATTCAGTAGTACCCGACGAACCCCAGCCTCTCCGCCGATCTAGCAGGGTTTCTCATCCACCTGAGAGATACTATGGTTTTCTCATTGATGGTGGAAGCGAGGATTGTGTCATGACCCGCAGGGTACGGAACGTGACTGTCACTTAAGTTTACGAAACGTCTCAAGACGTCCGTAAAATAAGTAAGCCAAAGCCCAGAAAACAAAACCAAATAAGCAAAAGAGTGAAGAGAACCCAATCAATTGAAAACGAGTTTATCAAATAAGTCATATAAGAACCTTTTTAAAAACAATACAAATTTTTCCGAAAATTTCGGCAGAGTCTCCTTTGTAAATACTGGCCCCCAAAATGGGTACAACAAGAATATATATGAATCCAACAAATAAGGCATCCCCAAGCGGGAGCTAGCTCTTCACCACAAGGCGGTCACAAATCCCACGCAATATAAAACAACATCATGCAAAATAATCATAAAGAAGCATAAGAAAAACAGCATGTCGACTCAAGTGAGCTCGACCCCAAATTACAGCAAAAAAGTCCACAAATCTCACAGTCTCATCTCTAGGTCAATATACAACAATACTGGTAGATACAGTAGATGGAGTACTCTAGATACAAAGAATATACAAGGTGGTGCAAAAATAATAATATAACCCACCTAAGAGCAAAACCTCGAGTCCAGGCAAAAGAAGCAAGTGCGCCCGCCGCTACTGTACTGACGGAGCGGACCTGAAAAAGGCTATGGCACAACGGGGGTGAGTTGCCAACTCGTGAGTAATAAATAACACCTACACAGGCTGTCGTATGCATGCACACAAGCATCCTAGCATCTAAATACAGGTAAGGCGGGACATAATGGCAAGTATGTATGCAATATGAATATACTAGCAGGTATGAATGCAATGCAAATCAACTCGTGATCTGAATGTGTAAGTATAAGAAATCATGTTTTTCCCTTTAAGAATCTCTTTTGAAATAACAGCACAATACCAATAGAATCAACAAGAATCTGTGTCCAGCAACGACACCTCAAAACTATCACAAATCTCATATATCCATGTCATAGTATCTCTGGCCTCAGCCATCCGGCTGACCCAGCTCAATATCAAAATCTCATCATCTCGCAGCCACGGTCGGTATCCTCTAGATATCCGCCGTGCCAAACAGTCACCGGGAGGTAATCCGTTCCCTGCCAGGCTCAACGTCAACACCACATTCATCTTGCCCTGGGGTACCATACCGGGCCCACCATGTACCCGTGACGGTTCCTCCACTCCTCGACACGGATCTCGAAAACCACAATAAACTCATGGTGGACGACACTTTACATCACTAGAAAACCGCAATTACATATTTTAAAAACATAATAAGTTTAGAAATTTTGCGGCTTTCCCCCGAAATCCCGAAATATCATAAAATCTCAAGAAATCCTCATAAGTGCATATATCAATGGTGATGAATGCATATGGTATCAATAATTAAGCTACGATGTATGATTAATAGACTAGGCATGAACAAATAATATGATGAGGTACATGCACATGAATAGCAATCCTACGATTTCATTTTAAGGAATTAAAGGCAATAGCACAGGTTTAAGCATCAATTAGTAAAAGGTTTCAAATTATAGGTTATCTAGTGTGGTGGCATGGCAATTACCAGGGCGTGTGTGTAAGCATGAATAGTGCTCGTGCTGCATATAAAAACCCTGGCAATGGTGCGGGTATCCTATAAAAAGGGTTCGCATATGTATGTCAATATAAGGCATGGATGCGGCAAATAATCATATAAGTATTACACCCCTAATTACTAACATCACTAAGAATCTTTTAAGTTACTAAAACTATCGGGCGGCTTGCGCCATCCAACGATAGTCCCCCGTAGATGTTACATCTACTCACCGGAATCCCTAGCTAGTCACGTCCGATCACCGCTTTCCTCTTTCGAGCCGCGTCTGACGTCTCCGCGACCGAACCTGGATTTTTCACCAATACAAAACATAAGGTTACATATCATGAAATGACTCAAATCCCAAATGAAAATATCAACGCTCACAAGCTAGGTACAACATGCACAAGGTGCACGGAACACACGCGAAAATCGCAAAAACTAACTAAAATCGTCGATTGGTCGCCCGGCCAAACTAAAACCTGACCACTCAAAGAAATCGCACTCACACATCCTAAATGTCATAGGATAAGCCAACACAATCATCAAGATATCAAAAATAATTCATCACATAATTTTATAACAAAACTAGTAAGCACAAACATTCCAAAAATCGACGCAACATCGCCGTTTTGCGACAAAAAGGATTACAACCTAGTATAACATGTAACCGCATAACTAGTTAACCACAATCACATTAATTATAACACATTACAATGGTTCAAATCATATTTTTCCATAAACAACCCTCTCTTGATTTTTATAACCATCAATTAAATCCAATTTCACACTTGAACAACATAATTTAACACATATCGATGTCCACTTAAGCAAAGTAATCTCTTAAATTAAGTTTGCATAAAACTAGATAACAAAATAACTTAATTAACTAATTAATGGTTTTCTAAACCCTAATTAAAAGTCAAGCCATTAACTAAAAAAAAAACTAGATTAGGATTTAGCTATAATTTTAATATTAACATAACATGCAAGTCCTAATTAGCATACTTTAACTACAATTTAACCATTTGATTAGAAGTTATACCTCCAAAGTTCAATCCTAAGTTTGCTCAAGCCTCCCAAGACACCTCCTTTCTCCAAGATTTAAACCAATCTGGGCTTGAAAAGAGATAGAATAAGGTTTTGTGTTGAATTTGTGAAGAAAATTAGGGATTTCGGTGGATTTTTGGATGAAATTGAAGCAAAAAGGAGATGAAGAATTTGGGGAAAAAGAAAAAGGGGCTGCTGCTGGTTGTCTCGGCCAAGTGGGAAGGGAGTGGGGGAGAATGGTGTGGGATTGAGGAATTTTCTCCAAGTCAAAGCCCATTCCATTCACAAGTACACCATACTCTAAATTACAATATTTTAATCCTTTCTTCACTCCATTCACAATAGTTAAAGTCAAATAGAGGGGGATGGGGCTGCTCCAGCAGTGGTGGGGCCGGCATTGGGGAGTGGGGGTGAGTGGGAGTGAATACAAAAAGGTTCTATGCAAAAAAGACCCTCCACAAGTTCATATTTGCAAGTTTTAGCTCAAAAAATATATATTTTTGTTTTCCATCATAAAAATTTGTTAAAACTTAAAATAAAATACTAAAAATTTATGTTACAACTATATTTTAATTAACATGATTTTAAAGCTTAGATTTAGCCCATTTAAATTTGTATTTATCGCTAATTTAATCTATTTTCTTACCGGCTTAAAATAATATTAAAAATTGAAAAAAAGGGAAAATATTTTAAATGACCAAAATTTCATAAGTAACTCATTAGATACTAAAAACAAGCAATTACCTATCCATTTTAGGTATAATTAGTTCTAAACTGCAAAATAACACGAAAGACGGTTTTCGGAAAAATACCGAATTTTCACCGATTTTCAGGAAAACACCAAAACGATTTTTCAAGGCGTTACAGATTGCATCATGGAAGATGATGACCCGACTAGTTTCGAGCAGGCCATTACGAGTGGTGACTCGGTCAAATGGCTGGATGCAATGCTATCTGAGATGGAATCCATGTACACCAATAAAGTATGGATTTTGGAAAATGCTCCTGAAGGGGTAAACCCATTGGGAGCAAGTGGATTTTTAAAAAGAAATTTGGTGTAGATGGAAAAGTTGATACTTTCAAAGCTAGACTTGTAGCAAAAGGATTTCGTCAACGACCAGGTGTGGATTATGACGAAACCTTTTCTCCAGTGGCTATGCTTAAGTCCATCCGGATCTTACTTGCCATTGCTGCATACCATGACTACGAAATCTGGCAAATGGATATTAAGACCGTCTTTCTAAATGGTGATTTAGAAGAGTGCGTGTACATGACTCAGCCAGAGGGCTTCGTAGATAGTGGGAGCAGCAGAAAGGTGTGCAAATTGATTAAATCCATTTATGGGTTAAAGCAAGCATCGCGGAGTTGGAACATCTGTTTTGATGTAGTAGTCAAAGAGTTTGACTTCATTAAAAACATAGATGAACTTTGTATCTATAAGAAGGTAGCAGAGAGTAAGGTTGTCTTCCTCGTATTGTACGTGGATGACATACTCTTGATAGGAAATGATATTCCTATGCTACAATCAGTCAAGCTCTTCTTATCACAAAGATTCTCAATGAAAGATCTAGGTGATGCCTCATGCATATTGGGGATTAGGATCTATAGAGATAGATCCAAATGGATACTGGGATTGTCCCAATCCAGGTACATTGACACCATACTAAAGAGGTTTAGTATGGAAGAATCCAAGCGTGGGAACCAACTCATGATCTCTGGACTCACTCTCTCCAAAGAGATGTCTCCCAAGACTGATTTGGAGAGAGCCCGCATGCAAGGGATACCCTATGCTTCGGCAGTAGGCTCTATCATGTATGCGATGCTATGTACCAGACCCGATGTAGCATACTCACTAAGTGTAGTGAGTCGGTATCAAGCAGATCCTGGAGAGAGTCACTGGACAGCTGTGAAGAACATTCTCAAGTACTTACGAAGGACTAGAGATATGTTCTTGGTGTATGGTAACGGAGAACTCCGGGTGGAGTCTTTTACCGATTCCATCTTCCAAAGTGATAAGGACGACTCTAAGTCGCACTCGGGATTTGTCTTTACCCTCAATGGAGGGGCGGTATGTTGGAAGAGTTCCAAACAGGATACCGTTGCAGACTCGACGATGGAGGCTGAATACATCGCTGCCAACGATGCTGTTTGGATGAAGAAGTTCATCACTGAACTTGGTGTGGTTCCATCCATTGAACATCCAATACCTTTGTATTGCGATAACAATGGAGCTGTGGCTTTGGCCAAGGAACCCAGATCCTATCAGAAATCCAGACATATTCTGAGGCGGTATCACCTGATCAGGGAGATAGTTGATCACCGGGAGATCAAGGTTAGGAGAGTAGATACGAAGGACAACACTGTGGATCCACTAACGAAGGCCATTCCCCAGATACAGTTTGAGAGATTATTCGGGATGCTAGGTATGAGATACTACAGCAGCTGGCCTTAGTGCAAGTGGGAGATTGTTAGTTATGTATATGCCCTAGAGGCTATTGTTGTACATATGATGTATATTATGATGGATGCTTGGATATATACAGAGAGGACTTTCTTGCTCGTCATGATAGTATGCTATTTGGTTTCACTTTATCTTAACATGTCGACTTGTATTGGTTTACTGTCTTTCTCTCACATGTTGATAACGCCCTTAGGATCTGTACTCGACTACTGGGATTATGATGAGATCATACTAGTGGGGCCACGGTAGTCGATGAGTACATCCTATAAATGTTCCTAGTCGAGGGTATATCGAGACAGGGCATCGATACACCAGAGTAGACTAGCGTATACGCATCTTGACCCATATGATGGGCGATGGATGATCCTATATCCATCGGTGTTTGACATCAAGGATGGTGTACGGGTGCTCAGTGGAGATTGGGTACACTGGACGGACTCGCCGAGAACTCCCAGATGGTGATATACCACACGTTAGATGGCAGTTCTCCGGTGACACTGGTACAGGGTAGTCTGTAGACCCGAGATCGTCATAGAGTCTTGTGTGATTCCTACTGTGTTTTGATTTCCACCTTACCACGTCCAAGAGGGCGTGCAAAACGGTGTCTTTTGGGTACAGTCCCGAATCACATGGAGGCAATGAGCGATAGGAGGGGATTCGTCTCTCCCGGTATAGGGAGTTGATGTTGTGCTGTGTTCGATTGGCTATAACTGGAAGTCCCTGGCCAGGGCTGATATAGAGATATATTGGTAAGTGTTACTAGTAGTTTCTTGACCTGTTATGAGCCTCACATCGACACGACTTATCGGTTACTGGGGTCTGACATATACCACCCCTAGAATTGATATGCGACATATCAGATGAACAGACCGGACTGTACGGGAGTGTTACTGATTGGATTCACAGGAGAACGGACATGCTAGCTTGTTGATCTTCTGATCGCTCAATACCTGGGTGGCTGTTACGTTTACCTGACCGCTTGCAGCTTGTGGGTGTTTGATATGATCATCACCAGCTACCGGCGTATTGACGATTCTTTAGAGTCCTACACAGAGGTTTCTTGGCTCAGGCAAAACGGAGTAGAGGAACATATGTGATATGTGTAGGACCGAGGATAATGCGATATGAGATACCGTATTATATTCTCGCGATATTTGGATATGAATCGCGACATCGGATCAAGTGTTGATTCGATAAATCGGTACATGATTTATTAGTCGGCTATATTCGATATAGCCGGATCGTTGGATCAAGTGTTGATTCGATGATTTAATGTATAATGATATATATAATATATTGTATTACATTATCTAATATTGGCTCGCTTTATTATTTCATTTTCTCACCGGATTAATACATTGATATATATGCGATATATGTTAAATGTATTATTTTCTTTTGTTGCAAATATATAATATATATGTGATATATATTATTGTGACATAATATGATTTATTATAAAACATGTTTAAGGATGATAAAAAGGGATTAGGGTTTGATTAGGGTTAGCTTCTTCTTTTTCATTCTAGAAGGATTCTATTTTGTCTTGGTTAAGATATTATGGTTGATACTTATCCTTAACCTAACTAAACCCTAACTCTAGTTTATTCTCTACAACTTTTATCCTATCATCCTTGACCATGGTTAGATAATCAATCATATACACTTGAATACTATTCATCACAAAAGGATTATTCTTTCATTCTTCATCTTCTTCTCTCTTGAGTTTTGAGAGAGAGCTCACTAGTTAATCCTTTTTATGATGATTTATTGTGAGAAAGTGAATTAAAAAGAAAGCATAAATACTACTCCATCATCCTCATCTAATCTAGCCCATTAGATTAGGGTGTTCATCTCTTTAGAGTGAGAAAGCTTGGGTATAGCAACTTCGACGTAGATCATCGGAGAATCGGAACACTTCAAGCTAGCATGGATCGTTCGAGTCGTGGAGCCTCTCTTGAGTCCGGGAGATCGTGGATCGCGGCGAAGGGACTTCTACTCGGAGCTTGTAACGCGAAGGAGCGGACTACAAAGGTTGTAATCCCTCACACTTAGCTTTAAAGATATCATCTTGCATGCTAAACCCTAATAATCTAGCAAAGATCCCGTCTTTGGGTTGTTCGGCACATGTAAAATTTTATTCGGGCATGTTTGATGCTTTATGAACCTTCACAAGTGTGCCTAGGAACCCTACAGCTTGGCTGTTAGAAGGGAAGCTTCTGGAGAAATCTACACTTCAAAGCGTCTTGGAGAAGCTTGGCCGTTAAAAGGAGGTCTCTGGAAAAAGTTGTCACCGCCGATGAGTCAACTCGGCCGCGGATTCGCCACGGATCGGCCTGACTCGGTCGCGGATCCGCGGCCGTTTGATGGACTCAGTGAATGGAAATTACTGTGCTGAATTGTGTTGGCCTGATGGTACTTTCCTGATGTCTGAAATCTTATAATTCTTTCTACTTTACTGCCAGATTCCAACTCTTGGACTTGGTGTATTTTTATCAGCACTTTTGTGATTCCGGCTTTTTAACCTGGAGAATTTCCTGCACAAAATATCTCGAGACAAGGATTGATATATACAGATCAATGCAATTAGTAATAAAACACATAATTTCCCTTTAGAATGTCGATTATAATTATAACACAGGTTATTTGGTATTTTCTAGATAAATTCATAATCTGTGTTATAATTACAGTAAACACCTATATATGAATGATAAGAGTAGGAAAATTAACGTGTTAAGAATGCACTATTTTCTACTGATCAAATTCCCCCAAACTTAATTTTGGTCGTCTCGAGCAAACGTATTTATTTTTATTTAAGAGAAGGAGAAAATAAAGAAAGAGAAAAACTAACTAGCACACTTTCGTAGGCAAACACGATTGCACTGAGCACGTGCAACAAGCCTTTAAACCTCTAGGTGTCCCTAGTAGGAGGAGCGTTGTCTCCTGAGGGTTTTCAGTGGATTGCACCCACAAAATCCCATAATAAAAGGAAGACTGTGAAAGTTACACATAAAGATAAGAATTGTAAAAGAAAGACTTTGAAAATTTAGAGTTTCCAACTAATACTAGCTTTTCGGTTGCTATGAGCCCTATCTTAATAGTCATGAAAAGATGTTAGAAATCACATCATCACTCAATAAAACATCGTATTTATTCTTCATTCCTACCTTTCTTCCAAACACCGATCATATACCTCTACGTGTGTGTAAAGGACGTCCCTACACTTGGAGAATTCAATTTAAGCTATCATACTCTTGTCCATCTACCTCAGTACTTTTTAATCGATGAATATTTAGACGGAATTGCTCACACATTTTTCATGCGACCGTTAATACTTCATGAGGTACTAACCGATCGATTACTCATGTGCTTGCTAAATAGGTGTATTTAATATTTTTCTCGTCTTGTACCACCTAAGGCTTAGCAGTGACTCCCAAACCAGTTGGTCTAAGGCACTAGGTGATGAAGCACCCTTGCTATATTTTTTTATTGCTGCCTTGGTGATACCAAAACCAGTGTTTATTTTTCTTTTCACCATTTTATCTTTTATTTTCCATTTATTATTTCCTTCATACTTTGGCTTTTAGACAAGAGCATTTCAAGGTATTCTCTACTATCCCGAGTTTCAAGAAGTGTGTAAGTACATATAGTAGGGTATCAACATTCAAATGTTTAGCTTCCAGAATATGAACTATTTTTCAGACTTATTTTTATCCTCAGATTAGTGACTTCTTTCATCTTACTAACCCTTGGGACAACGGCTCATAACTACTTATTACTAGTTTCGTTTAAGAAAACTTCTAACTTTCTTGGTTTTCTTAAACTATTCTAATCTTTTGGATGTAATTTTTCACTATCTAATCTTTTATTATAAAATTAAATATTAAATATTTTTATCTTTTAAAATTTTTCAAATTTTTATATGTTTTAAAAGTTTTGTGCTTATGCAAAGTATGATGCAAATGATGCGAAAATAAGCACAAACCTCCCCCAAACTTGTTTTCAACAATGTCCTCACTGTTGCTATCTGGTAAAGCTCAGAAACCTGTAAACTTGGGAGGAAATTTGTTAAAGAGGACATGTAATATGATTATGGAAATTTTCCTCCAAACTTATTTCTTATTCCTGTACAATTTTTTTTAATGATTTTGTTTTATATTTTTTTATATTTATTTTTCTAAAATTTATTTACAAATTGACTCACCTCCATTCTAAAGATGTAACAAAATTACCAAGTCATGGAGGTGAGATGGAGGAAAATTAGTCATTATAAAGCGGCTCTTGTAAAAACAGGAGCTCCTCCGAGGGGTTAGTGGAAAAATACGGTTTAAGTCTATGACCATTTACTTTAAAAATTGTACCGTTTTCAACATTTTCTACCTTAACTGTCCCGTGCGGGTATACATACCGCACAACAAAAGGTCCTTTCCACCGAGATTTTAGCTTACCAGCATGAAGGTGGAGTCGTGAATCAAAAAGAAGGACTTGTTGATCATGTGTAAAAGTTTTTCTCAAAATGTTTTTTTCGTGAAATAGCTTAGTCCGATTCTTTACAATTACAGCATTATCGTAAGCTTCATCACGGAGTTCGCTTAGCTCGTTTAATTGCAGCTTCCGAAAGTTGTAGGCTTGATTCAAATCAAAGTTAAGTTCTCTAATGGCCCACATTGCTTTGTGCTCAATCTCGACCGGAAGGTGACAAGCCTTACCAAACACTAGTCTGTAAGGAGACATACCTTGATCGGTTTTATATGCAGTACGGAATGCCCAAAGAGCATCCGTCAATTTGGTAGACCAATCTTTTCGATTTTTAGAAACAGTTTTCTCCAGAATTTGTTTGATTTGTCTGTTTGAAATCTCAGCTTGCCCGCTCGTTTGGGGATGATAGGGTGTGGAAAGTTTGAGGTTGATTGCATATTTCCATATCAAAGTCTCAAAAGACCGATTACAGAAATGCGTCCCGTTATCGCTAATGATAGCGCGTGGGTGTCCAAATCACGAAAAGATGTTTTCTTTTAAGAACCTAATGACAACCTTTTTGTCATTAGTGCGACAAGGAATAGCTTCAACCCACTTCGAAACGTAATCAACCGCAAGCAATATGTTCAGATTCCCGAAAGAGCTGGGAAAGGGACCCATAAAGTCTATGTAGAGAGTTAACTCAAGTTAGATGAATGGTTAGGGTTTGAAGAAGAAGACAAAAAGGTTACATGAGTCAAAGTTGCATGAAGCTTCAAGAAGCTTCATGTAAGAAAGCAACCTTTTCATTTATTCATTCAATTATCTTTTAATCTTATTCTTATCATAACTTGAACCATGGTTAGATGTAGAGAGTTAACTCAAGTTAGATGAATGGTTAGGGTTTGAAGAAGAAGACAAAAAGGTTACATGAGTCAAAGTTGCATGAAGCTTCAAGAAGCTTCATGTAAGAAAGCAACCTTTTTATTTTCTTTTCACTTTTTCTTTTAATCCAAATTAAAAGATAAATGAATGAATAAATGAATAAAAACCCTAACCATTTACTTAACCAATGGTTTAACTCTTTACACAAACCCTAGAAATCATGTATTATCAAACATAATACAATCAAGTGCACAAAAATATATCACATATACAATGTGCACACCCGAGTGAGAAAATCCATTTAAAGTGAACCGATATTAGTTAATGCAAAGTAATATATCAAATATATCATTATGCATTAAATCATTAAATCAACACTTGATTCAATGATCCGGTCATGTCGCACACAACCGACTAGTATACAATGCATCGGCTTATCGAATCAATCCTTGAATCGATAACTAGGTTATATCGCATACAACCATTCGACACATTGATCGCGAGAATGAAATACGGTATCACATACACGCATTATTCTCGGTCCCGCACATATCTCATATGCGCTCCTATTTCGTTTCTCTTGAGCATGGAAACCTCTTTGTAGGACTCTAAAGACTCGTCAATATGCCGGCAGCAGATGATGATCATATCAAACACCCACAAGCCGCAAGCGGTCTGCTAAACGTAACGGCCACCCGGGTATTGAGCGATCAGAAGATCGACGAGCAAGCCCGCTCACACTCCAGTGAATCCAACCAGTAACACTACCGTACAGTCCGGTCTCGTCGTCTGATATGTCGCATATCTTGCCTAAGGGTGGTAAACGCCAGACCCCAATAGCTCGATAAGTCGTGTCGATATGAGGTCTATAACAATTCGAGAAACTACTGGTAACACTTACCAGTATATCTCAGCAACCCTGGCCAGGGATTTCCGGTTATAGCCAATCGAACACTGCGCAACATCAACTCCCTATACCGGGAGAGACGAATCCCCTCCTATCGCTCATTACCTCCATGTGATTCGGGACTGTACCCAAAAGCCATCGTTTTGCACGCCCTCTTAGACGTGGTAAGGTGGAAATCAAAGCACAGTGGGAATCACACAAGACTCTATGACGATCTCGGGTCTACAGACTAACCTGTACCAGTGTCACCAGAGAACTGCCATCTGACGTGAGGTATAATACCATCTGGGAGTTCTCGGCGAGTCCGTCCAGTGTACCCAGTCTCTACTGAGCACCCGTATATCATCTCTGATGTCAAACACCAATGGATATGGGATCATCCATCGCCCATCTGTATGGGTCGAGAAGGTATACGCTAGTCTACTCTGGTATATCGATGCCCCGTCTCGATATACCCACGACCAGGGACCTTGAAGGATGTACTTATGGACTACCATGTCCCCACTAGTATGATCCGCATCATAGTCCAGGTAGTCAAGTACACATCCTAAGGGCTTTACCAACATGTAACAGAGAAACAATCAGCATACACGTTAAGGTAAAGTGCAACCAGATAGCATACTATCATGTCGAGCAAGAAAGTCCTCCCTATATATGTCCCAGCATCCACTACAATATACATCCTATGTACAGTAATGGCCTCTAGGGCATACATATAACTAACAATCTCCCACTTGCACTAGGGCCATCTGTAGCATTGGTTGTAGTATCTCATACTCAACCATCCCATATAAGTCTCTCTCTGGGAATAGGCCTTCGTGAGTGGATCCGCCGTGTTATCCTCTGAGTCTACTCTCCTAACCTTGATCACCCTGGAGATCAACCATCTCCATGATCAGGTGACACTGCCTTAGAATATGTCTGGATCACTGATGGGACAGACGTTCCTTGGCATAAGCCACAACTCCATTGTCACACAATGGGAGGAACTAAGTTCATCTCATGAACCAATATACACCCAAACAGCCTCTTTGGTAGCATCTTGGGCAGCGATGTATCCTGCCTTTATCGTCTAGTATGTCACGGTATCTAGCTTGGAACTCTTCCAACATACCGTCCCTTTACTGAGGGTAAAGACAATGCCTGCGACTGACATTCAGTCGTCTTTATCACCCTAGAACCCTTCCGGTGATTCTCCCCAGAATCGTTTGATATCATCTCACTACAACTAGTGAGAATCCTAACATCCAATTAGATCTATCTCATAGATCCAAAGCTTAGGATTTTGTAGGTATCACTTTGATCCTATATGGAGAATCATTGTGATAAGCGGAGATTGATCGAGTGTAGCATAAGAAACTCCTTTCTTATCAAGAGTATGTCATCCACGTACTCTACGAGGATCGTCACCATACTCCCTACTACCCTTTTTGTATATACAAGGTTCATCTACCATTTTGATGATGTCAACTTCTTTGACTAATCCATCAAAACAGATGTTCCAACTCCGCGATGCCTGCTTTAATCCTATAAAGCATCTTGCACACGTTTCCGCTGCTCTCACTGTCTACGAAGCCCTCTGGCTGTGTACTTATAGACGCTCTCTTCCAAAACATCATTTAGAAAAGCAGTCATGACACCCAACCACCAGATATCGTAGTCATGGTATGTAGCCGTGACAAGTAGGATCTGGATGGACTTAAGCATAGCTACTTGAAAAGGATTCATCATTATCCGCACCTGGTCAATGATGCAAACTTTTAACAAGTCTAGCTTTGAAAGTCTCAACTTTGCCATGTACACCAAGTAATCTTCTCAAGATATACTTGCTCCTGATGGGGATTTAACCCTTCAGATATAGCAACTAAAGTCCATACTTTGTTGGTGTATAAGGATTCCATCTCAGATCGATAAGCATCCAGCCATTCTTACAGAGTCTTACTCCTGATGGCCAGCTCGAAGCTAGTTGGGTCATCATCTCATGATGCAATCCTCGCTCCCACTGTCATAGAGAAACCGAAGTATCTCTCAGGTGGGTGAGGAACCCTACTAGATCGGCGGAGAGGCTGAGGTTCGTTGGTATCTACTGAATCCTTTGGTTGTACCAAATCATCCGCTGTAGTTTGTATAGCTGAAACACTTCCAGTTCTACATAACGGACCTTGCCTCGAGCTTGTCCGGATTTTGCTTTTTAGACATAGGCCGGACAACCCCAAATCTTAACTAGCTTAAGACATGGGCTCTTCCCTTTCCATATCACATATGAAATGGTAGGCTTTGATTTGATTCGAACCCTAATTCAATAGGTATGCAGCTTCATAAGTGCATAACTCCCAAAAGGAAATAGGTAACTCAGTAGTACTCATCATAGAGCACACCATATCATATAGGGTGTAATTGCTCCGCCCCGATATACCAACGTGCTATGGTGTATGCGGAGGAGTAATGCTGAGAGAGAATCTTATTCTCCATTATGAATAGTCCAGAATTTCCGTGCTCAAGTATTCTCCTCCTCGGTCACATCAAAGGACATAATACTTATACCCGTATTGGTTCTCTACTTCTAACTTCTATTCTATGAATATCTCAAAAGGTTCGGACTTATGTTTCAACAGGAACATATGTCTGAATCTAAAGAGATCATCAGAGAACGTAATGAAGTACAAAGAACCGGTCTTGGCATGTGTAGACGGGGGACCTTACATACATCAACATGTATCAACCCAAGAGTTCACTAACTCTTTCTCTGTTTCCAATAAACAGAGCTATGGTCATTTTATCTTTGTGACATGACTGGCGAGTTTCACAAGATGTAAATTCAAACTGATTTAAATATGCATCTAAATGTAACTCCAGCTAGTCGGGTCGCATTGATATGACCTAGTCTACAATACCTCAAGAAGGAATGGTTCAATTTTGAACTCTTCCTCTTGTGTGTGTTCTATATACTAAGAACTGTAGTTTAATTTAGAACATCAATGCTTTTAGATAACGTGCCTGAACCGATCAACTTTTGATATAGGAAATGTTCAAAACATTATCCAACAATACAAAATTATATCCTTTCTTTACTAATAAAGAGACCGATATGATTTTGTATATCAGGTTCGGTATCTAATAACATTCGTTCAGAATCAATGTATTGGTAATATAGGGTGACAGTGACCGACAGACTTGGCTGCAACACTTGCCCCGTTTTCTGCCTCATGAAACTTATCACCCGTTCTCAGTTTTTCTACCCTTTTGTAGCCCTATGTAACAGATTACATATCTGGGATCCTGATCCGGTATCATATACCCAGGATGCGGAGGATACTGAGAAACAGTTCTTTGTAATGAACACACCCGAAGATGATGCATCAGCATGCACTTCTTCGTTTGGGCGGCACGGGAATTCTGGTATTCCCCAATTTCCTGCTCGATCTTATAACAATTATAAGTTGGAGCGGGACCAACGTTCCCCAGCTCAGTATAACAAGCGGGTTCGATCAATAATCCGTATTATTATCTTGATTAAGGCGTGATATGGTTGCTACCTGGAGAGAGAGAGAAGAAAAAACTCAGCGTGCGCTCTTTTAAGATCGGATTGGTTATATATTTTATCTAATCAGGATGGCTCCCACTGCTTTTTATCAAATCTTCCTTCAAACCCTAAAAGGAAAGACTAGCCTGGATTAATTACACACTACAAGTTCGCCAATCTTTCAGCCAGGCCAGTGTCGGTACTTTGAGGGAGGTCCCCCGTGCTTTCGCACGAACCTAATTAATGTAAACCTCGTTTTCCCAGAGGCGTAACCTCGTTAACACCTTTCTAGACACCTACTTCATCGGCTAATTGTAATGTGTAAAACTCTTCCAGGAGTAACTCTTACTCGCAGCGGGTATCGGGATCCAACTATCTCATAGAAGGTATGCAATCTCATTGCAAATTTCAACACTTGAAATTCCCGATAATATTTTGCCCCTAACGTGCTATGACCTTGACGAAAGCCAACAAACCATAGCCCGCTAGTCAAGTTCAACCCGTCATTTCCTGATTGAATTAAACCCACCCGCACGACCCTTGACGAAAGCCAACAAAGCCGCACGACTACCCTAATCCAATCGCATCGTATGCTGTAGATAAGCAGCATATAGCTACCGCACACTGCACCTTGACGAAAGCCAACAAATGCAGCACGAATACTATATACAACTTATCTGAAATGACAGAGGGCTACGACAGGTTTTTCTGAAAACCTATTGCGTAATGAACTTGATATCGTTGTAGGATCGAATGAATTTTGAAATGGAGTGTTTTTTAGGCTTTTCTAATTTTGCTAAAGGAGTCACTCCCGGTGAAGGGATCGTCGGTCCTTTCCTCGT
Organism: Agapanthus africanus; assembly: GCA_030015575.1. Taxonomy (NCBI): domain Eukaryota; kingdom Viridiplantae; phylum Streptophyta; class Magnoliopsida; order Asparagales; family Amaryllidaceae; genus Agapanthus; species Agapanthus africanus. The sequence goes on from JASDDO010000004.1 coordinate 245,622,585, forward strand.
CGAATGAGGTGCGGGATATATCATATATATCACTGTGCAAAGCAAAAACTCTTAAAAGCAATCAAAAGACAAACCGAGTGTGTAGCATCTGCCAGTTATTGCTAATGGAGTCACTCCCGGTGAAGCGATCTCGGTCCTTTCCTCATCGAATAAGGTGCAGGATATATCACATATACCGCTGTGCAAAGCAAGAACTGTAGCTACCTGTTTTTATTTTGAAATTCGATTCTACGACATCTTAGGTTTCTTTTCTTTCATTAATCACATTAATGAAGTCCCATCATTTAAGTTACCTAAACATCACAGATAAATACGACGTACACTTATGCCATCCACATTCGCCTCGATGTCCCCTCGTGCACCGTTAGGTTAGGTAACTAACGGCAGAGCAGGGCAGGGCTAGCGCGGGTGTAAAACATAAGTAACGTCTATATAATATATCATATATACTATATACTGTATTTATCACAGAACATCACATGATCACATCACAGATATCGCAGCAGAAGAAACATATGAAATATTGGATATACTAGGACGTCCGTGTTTTCAATACGAGCCAGTATAAAACACGGATTCCACGGTCGCGATGAATAGCCAAACCCACACCCCTAGACCCGTACGAGAGCGGCAAGCAACCCTACCAATTCTAGAGTTAGGAGACCCGGACTCGACTCCTCGAGTAGGTCTCCCACTGGACTCCAGAACCCGGTTACTTGTGCCCTCCATCTTGGGTCTATCCTAGTGCGGAAAAGTAAATAATATACAAACGGTGACAACTTCCGCAACCTGGAAGTGCCCCAATAAAAGAATATTACATACAAGTTTTTACATGAATGAAAATGAAAAACACTCATCTCACATAAAAAAAACCCCGGCTATTCAAACTCGACTATCCAATATAACATATCCAGCAACACATAATATCACATGTCATCAACGTAAGTAAATATGCGCATCCCAATTGTCGTTGACATATAGCAACGAAACCGGCGATATCACATATTACACTTACGGTCACAGAAAAGAAAGTGTAAAACAACAACAGTTGGAATCCGCAATCTCCATAGACATCGCATGCCTAATCAAATGAATTTCTTAGACATCGCATGCCTAACAATTATAAACCCCGCATTTTAGTCTCATTATCGAAAACTGTTTTCAATATCAAGTCGGGCAATTCAACAAGATTCCCGACATCCTGATCGAATGCTCGTCGCAAACTTTAGTAGACGACCGCACCCCCGACGCCGTCGACGAAGTGCACCAAGGCGGAACACCGTTGCCGCGAGCACCCGAACGGATGCTTTCGGCGACGGGGTTCTCCTACAGTCACTTAGTCGGGGTTATGGGGCGTAGCTGTCTATTAAGTTTACCCGGCGAGTATCCGCGTACGCTACGTGATTGCGACGGACTTTTGATCACATCAAAATTCCGTGGCAACCGATCAAGTGAGACTAAAGTGCTATGTTTATAACATTCATTCAGTTATCTCATAACCTTTTGTGGATTCCAATTATTGTATCACATTCCAGATAATTAGAAAATGTTAAACTTTCCGATCGAACATTCAAACACCCAAGTTTTCCTGATACAGATCAACACATGAAACAAGTCTAAAAACATTCAGTTCGTGCCTCAGTACCAACGGTCCAGCCGTAGAAGGGTCAAGCCAACGCCTCACATGTGGCACGCCGTACTGCCCCAAACCCGAAGGTTCAAAGGGCAGTTCAAGACGGTCACATAATCGAGTTAAGGTTTGTTGTCTTCTAGAGGGTCCATCGAGTTACTTGCACTACTTAGAACGTCTTTAAACCACGGAAAAATCCAACATTTGGAAATTTCCCGACAGGGGAAAAATTGGGTATTTATATCCGGTCGAACTTTTTAACATATTCAAAAATTATCCGGAAAACACATAGACAAAGTTTGATAATCCGATCGAATATACGAACTCCCAATACAACCCCAGAACACTCAACTCTTAAATCAAATTAAAAATTCCCAGAAAACACAGCACCATAAAAGAGGAATTACTGTGCAAAAAAGGTTGACTAAACTCTTTAGTTGACCGTGGAACCGCCGCAGAAGCCATGCTTCTGCCGCGGTTCCGCCGCACTTTGATGGGATCATGGGTACGGGCTTCACAGTAATTCTTACAATTCCCTGCTGAATTTTCTGCATATTTTTAATTGACAAAAATCCACAAATTTGAAAAAAGTCCAGAGAGCATTATCGGGTTTGGGTTTCGGGTTCGTTCGGGTTTCAAACGTTGTCTAGACTTTGCCTAAGGCTCTAGCTAGGCTTTGATACCACTATAGGGTTCCTAGGCACTCTCAAGAGGTCTCACAAGGCATCAACCATGCCAATTTCAAATTTAACGGGTGCCGAGAAACCCTAACAAGATCGTTGGCTAGATATTTAGGCGACAAAGCAACTAGTTAACTACTTTAACTAAGAGTACGGATATACAACCTTTGTAGATCCGGTCCTCCACCTCCACGGCTCCGTGAAGAAGTCCTCTCCGCTGTACAAATCGGATCCCGGGCTCTAGTGTCGGCTTCATCGGAGAAATGGGCGGGCAAGGTCGTCGGCTTCGTGCCGAAGATGATCTACGTCGAGGCATCGCTAGATCAAGCTCCACCTTCACCAAGCCAAGAAAACTTGTGAAGGAAACACCCTATACTACTTGGCAAGAGGTAGAGGATGAAGAAATAGGAAGTGGGTAGACTTTAGAATTGGATTTCTCACTCATTTCATCAATCCACCATTGATGAAGTCAAGCTTCTTCATCTTGAAGAAGAAGAAGAAGAAGAAGATAATGTTATGATAAGTGTTTTAAAATAATTGAAAAAGAATTATTCTTATCCTTTTCACTTTTTCTTTTAATCTTATTCTTATCATAACTTGAACCATGGTTAGATGTAGAGAGTTAACTCAAGTTAGATGAATGGTTAGGGTTTGAAGAAGAAGACAAAAAGGTTACATGAGTCAAAGTTGCATGAAGCTTCAAGAAGCTTCATGTAAGAAAGCAACCTTTTTATTTTCTTTTCACTTTTTCTTTTAATCCAAATTAAAAGATAAATGAATGAATAAATTAATAAAAACCCTAACCATTTACTTAACCAATGGTTTAACTCTTTACACAAACCCTAGCAATCATGTATCATCAAACATAATACAATCAAGGGCACAAAAGTATATCACATATACAATATGCACACCCGAGTAAGAAAATCCATTTAAAGTGAACCGATATTAGTTAATGCAAAGTAATATATCAAATATATCATTATGCATTAAATCATTAAATCAACACTTGATTCAATGATCCGGTCATGTCGCACACAACCGACTAGTATACAATGCATCGGCTTATCGAATCAATCCTTGAATCGATAACTAGGTTATATCGCATACAACCATTCGACGCATTGATCGCGAGAATGAAATACGGTATCACATACACGCATTATTCTCGGTCCCGCACATATCTCATATGCGCTCCTATTTCGTTTCGCTTGAGCCAGGAAACCTCTGTGTAGGACTCTAAAGACTCGTCAATACGCCGGCAGCAGATGATGATCATATAAAACACCCACAAGCCGCAAGCGGTCTGCTAAACGTAACGGCCACCCGGGTATTGAGCGATCAGAAGATCGACGAGCAAGCCCGCTCACACTCCAGTGAATCTAACCAGTAACACTACCGTACAGTCCGGTCTCGTCGTCTGATATGTCGCATATCTTGCCTAGGGGTGGTAAACGTCAGACCCCAATAGCTTGATAAGTCGTGTCGATATGAGGTCTATAACAATTCGAGAAACTACTGGTAACACTTACCAGTATATCTCAGCAACCCTGGCCAGGGATTTCCGGTTATAGCCAATCGAACACAGCGCAACATCAACTCCCTATACCGGGAGAGACGAATCCCCTCCTATCGTTCATTGCCTCCATGTGATTCGGGACTGTACCCAAAAGCCACCGTTTTGCACGCCCTCTTGGACGTGCTAAGGTGGAAATCAAAGCACAGTGGGAATCACGCAAGACTCTATGACGATCTCGGGTCTACAGACTAACATGTACCAGTGTCACCAGAGAACTGCCATCTGACGTGAGGTATAATACCATCTGGGAGTTCTCGGCGAGTCCGTCCAGTGTACCCAGTCTCTACTGAGCACCCGTATATCATCTCTGATGTCAAACACCAATGGATATGGGATCATCCATCGCCCATCTGTATGGGTCGAAAAGGTATACGTTAGTCTACTCTGGTATATCGATGCCCCGTCTCGATATACCCACGACCAGGGACCTTGAAGGATGTACTTATGGACTACCATGTTCCCACTAGTATGATCCGCATCATAGTCCAGGTAGTCAAGTACACATCCTAAGGGCTTTACCAACATGTAATAGAGAAACAATCAGCATACACGTTAAGGTAAAGTGCAACCAGATAGCATACTATCATGTCGAGCAAGAAAGTCCTCCCTATATATGTCCCAGCATCCACTACAATATACATCCTATGTACAGTAATGGCCTCTAGGGCATACATATAACTAACAGTCTATACCCTAAACGTCGAAAATTTCAACCACCAAGATGGGTTGAAGTGGCATCTCATTTCTTCGGGAAATCCTACCCGTGTGTTGACACTGTGCACAGGTTTTGCAATAATCAAATGAGTCTTTGAATAAAGTTGGCCAATAAAAACCGCATTGCAAAACCTTCTCCGCCGTCTTTCGAGAACCGAAATGACCCCCACATGCCTGATCATGACAAAAAGACAGAACAGTCTTGAATTCATCATTAGGGACACATCGGTGAATGATCTGGTCAGGACAATACATAAACAGATACGGTTCATCCCAGTAAAAATGTTTTACCTGGGATACAAATCGATGTTTTTCCTGTTTCGACCATTCACAGGGGATAAGTCCCGTACCAAGATAATTCACAATATCCCCGAACCAAGGTTCAGTGGATACATTCAAGAGTTGTTCGTCTGGAAAGGAATCATTGATCGGCAGGATCACAGGTGAAGAAGAAATGCGCGACAGATGGTCGGCTACAACGTTTTCACATTCTTTCTTATCTTTAATAACAAGATCAAATTCTTGTAATAGAAGGATCCAACGTATTAGCCTACCTTTAGCATCCTTCTTCGCCAAAAGATGTTTTAAGGCGGAGTGGTCAGTGTACACAACAATTGGTGAGCCAATCAAGTAAGGCCTGAATTTTTCTAATGCAAATACAACTGCCAAAAGTTCTTTTTCAGTAGTTGTATAGTTAATTTGAGCATCGTTCAGGGTCTTACTTGCATAATAGATCACGTGTGGCATCTTTTCAATGTGATGTCCTAAGACTGTACCAACTGCAAAATCTGATGCATCACACATAAGCTCAAAAGGGTGATCCCAATCTGGAGATTATAGAACGGGGGCTGTAGTGAGAGAGTGTTTGAGTGAGTCAAATGCTGCCTCACAATCCGAGTCAAAGTAAAAGGTTGTGTCCTTGGCCAAGAGAAGAGTTGAAGGTCTAACAATTTTGCTAAAATCCTTAATGAATCTCCTGTAAAAGCCTGCATGGCCAAGAAAGGATCGTATATCCTTGACGCATTTGGGATGATGAAGGTTTTGAACGACATCGATTTTAGCTCTGTCAACCTCAATGCCTTTCCGTGAAATCACATGTCCAAGCACAATTCCCTCTTAGATTATGAAATAGCATTTTTCCCAATTCAAGGTTAAGTTCTTCTCTATACAACGAGAAAGGACTGCGTCAAGATGTGATAGGCAGTCAGCAAAAGATTCTCTAAATATCGAGAAATCGTCCATGAAAATCTCCAGAAAATTCTCGACCAAGTCCGAGAATATCCCCATCATACACCGTTGAAATGTAGCGGGAGGATTGCATAACCCAAAGGGCAAGCGTTTATAAGCATAAGTACCAAAAGGACAAGTGGATGCGGTTTTGTCTTGATCCTTTTTGGCAATAGGGACCTGGTTATAGCCAGAGTATCCGTCCATAAAGCAGTAATAATCTCGTCCAGCTAAGCGTTCCAGCATCTGGTCAATAAAAGGTAGAGGAAAGTGGTCTTTCCTCGTTGCGGCATTGAGTTTTCTATAATCAATACATACACGCCACCCAGTTTCAGTGCGTGTCTGGATTAACTCATTACCGTAATGCCAGATTTCTTAGGGACGACATGAATTGGACTTACCCATTGGCTATCGGAGATTGGGTAAATGATACCATTGTCAAGGCATTTGACGATCTCTTTCTTCACCGCATCCTTCATGACGGGGTTCAACCGTCACTGTGGTTCTCGGGTTGGCTTGGCTTCATCCATCATATGTATATGATGTTCAACAATCAAGGGACTAATCCCTTTGATGTCAGCCATAGTCTAACCAAACGCCTGCCGATTAGATCTCAATACCGTCAAAAGAGCGTTCTCTTGCTCTGAGGCTAGATAAGCTGATATGATAACAGGTAAAGAACCGTTCTCACCTAAATATGCATATTTATGGTGAGAAGGTAAAACTTTGAGATCTAATGTTGGCGGAGCAACTATAGAAGGTAGGGTCATCGAATGATATTCGGAGTCAAGGAGAAGCTCGTAGCCTGCATAGGATACAGACTCGGAAGGTGAAGAGTCAAGAGTTTCAGACTCAAGCGTGGAAAATGTGTCCTCACTAAGACGTGACAGATCAAACATTGATGTGCTAGTGTCGTCGAGATCTTCAAAGCAAAGTTCATCAACTTCGCAACTTTCGGGAGCAATCTCGTGAACAGAACAGACATCAAGTATATGAGCAGAGGGTTCAGATAGCTAACTTCCAATTTTATAGATGTTCAGTTCAATTGTCATTTTTCCAAAAGATAGGTTCATTGAACCGTTTCGACAATTAATGACAGCATTGGAAGTGGTAAGAAATGGTCGACCCAAAATCACCGGAATTTGGTTCTGTGGGTTTGCTATAGGCTGCGTATCGAGAATAATGAAGTCCACAGGGAATATGAATTCCCCGACTTTTATCAACACATCCTCCAGTTCACCCCTAGGTTTGGTGATTGATCGGTCTGCCATTTGGAGAGTGCAATGAGCTGGTTTCAACTCTCCAATTCCTAACTGCTCGTAAACAGAATATGGAAGCAGGTTAACACTTGCGCCCAGGTCAAGCAAAGCACGGTTGATGTTTTTACCCCCAATAGAAATCGATATCGTAGGACATCCTGGGTCCTTACGTTTCTTTGGTAACTGTGGAGTAAAAGCAGTGCTAACATTATTAGTCATGAAGACCTTCTTTGGCACTTGAGTCTTCCTCTTCCTAGTGCACAAGTCTTTGCGAATTTTCACATAAGCGGGGACTTGTTGAATAGCATCTAGGAGAGGGATGTTGATATTAACCTGTTTGAACATTTCCATAATCTTCTCTATATGTGGATTAGTCTTGTTACCTCTTAACCGATTTGGATAAGGAGCTTTAGCAATAATAGCTGAGTCCAACATTGGAGAAGGTGTTGTGTGTGGAACTGATCCCAGAATAGAAGTGGGGATCGTCTTTGGTGGAGTAAAAGAGGTATGCTGAGGTGTCGAGCTTTAAGGAAAATGAAGAATAGGCTCGCAAGAAGGTGGTGGGGTAGAAAAAATAGGTGTAGAAGTAGAAGTATATGTGGAAGGAAAAGTCTCAGCCGGGGTATCATCGATTAATTCTTCATGATTATCAATCTCTTCCCCAACGTGATTGTTCAACACTCTTCCTGATCTCAACGTTGTGATGGCATTCACATTGTAGTGTTGTGAATGCCCAGGATTCGGTAGGGGTTGAGACGGAAGTTTCCCTTTTTCTTTAGCACTCATTTCGGCTTTTAATTGAGCAATTTGAGCTTCCATCGATTTAATACTCTCACTTTGGGAGTCAGAGTTTTTCTGGATTTTATCAATGGAAGATTTAAATTCAGCCGACATTTGTTTCATGAACATTTCAAAAGTCCGTTCGAGTGAAGAGGAATTATCAGTACCGGTCAACTACAAAGGATTAAACGGTGCAGGTGTGTTGACCGGATTTTGAAAGTTTTGTGATTGGTAGGGGTGCCGAGTCAGTTGATATGGCTGCTGTTGTGGTAGAAGACCCCTTTGAAAATTATTTTGGTTTGGAACCGTGTTTTGATTTTGTTGTTGGTTCCAAGCAAAGTTAGGGCGATTCCCCCAACCCTGATTATAAGTGAAAGAATACGGATCGTTTCTAGGTCTTTGTTGGAAAGCATCATTGGTATGCTCTTGACCTTGAAACGGAGAATTTAAAGGACATTCTTCCGTAAGATGAGATGGATCAGGACAGCATCCACAGACAGTTTTGGAAAGTGACATCTGATTTAGGGAGGCTGCTAAAAATTTATGTTCCATAGCTTCGAGTTTCTTTTGCATTGCTTCCATTTCAGCTCTAACTCCTATGGAAACATCAATTTGGTGAATGCCACCATTAGACAATGACTGGTTTACACTTTCCCACTGTAAAGATCTTTAAGCGAAATCTTCTAGAAATCTCCAGGCTTCACCATCATCTTTAGTCATGAAGGTGCCTTGACACATGGATTCAAGGTTCTGTTTAGTGGTAGGATTAATGCCCTCATAGATGATTCTGCACAGATCTCATCTAGGGATTCCTTGATGAGTACATTGAAGTAACAGATCCTTGAAGCGTTCAAAACATTTCGAGAATGGTTCATTTGAAAGCTGGGTAAATTGGTTTATTTCGCTACGGACTCGAGCTGTCTTATGATTAGGGTAGAATTTCTTAAGGAATGCTGTTGCGGATTCTCCCCAGTTTGAAATGGAATGTGCGGCTGTGTTATAAAGCCACTTCTCGGCTATATCGCACAAGGTAAATGGGAGAAGACGTAAACGCATAGCATCCACAGAAAGCTGTGAAGTACCCATCATTGCGCATATATTTTCAAATTTGGTAATAAAGACATATGCGACCTCAGACTCGAGACCGTGATATTTGGGTAGAAGATTGATGTATTGGGGTTTTATTTCAAAATTGTCCCCATTGGCTGATAGAATGGTGAGACAGGTCGAAAGAGGACCTCGCATAGGATAGCATCTCTCTTGGAGAGAGATGCAGGGCGGATTCTGCACACCTGCGGACGGTGGCAGAGTAGTGTTAAAGAAGTTCGATGGAGAATCGTTCATCGAAGTGGGTGTGGTAGGGGTGTAGAAAAAGTAGACGTAGAAATACCGACTTCGGAGTCGATAGGAGGAACGCGAACAAGATGGGCACTAGAATCTCGTGTCCAGCCGAGCATGCACTAAATGGTTTAGCACAAGTGGCAGCGTTGTGATAATTAAGGAAAAGATGAGTTTGGTGTTTGGTTTTGAAAAATACGGATTTTTTAAAAATTCACACAAACAATGCACAAGCAACCCTAAATCTAGTGGTCGCATAGGTCAAGGCTCTAGACCTCTCCTAGACTTCCAGAAGACAAGTCGCAAGATAGATCCTCTACTGCCTCTTTGCCCCTTCTGTGGCCAGGTATGTGCCAGGTAAGCGGGAGGTTCTCCACTACGTAAGTAGTGGGCCTAATTAAGTAACCACTTGCCTTAGACACACTTGCCTTAGACACCACAAAAGAAACGCGGATAAGCAATAGATTACCCACGACTTCCTTCTGTCCTAAGTGAGCGCGACGGTCCTTAGAGTCTTGTCTAGATATTTTTTAGTTAATGAGGGTGATGTGGATGCAAGTTTATGATTTTTAGGGCCTAGGACGGGCAATGAAATCCCGACCTAATCTGAATTTTGGTCATGCCCCTTAATTTCCGTGTTAAAAATACAAACAACCAAGATCAAACACGCAACAATTTTCTTTTTGCGGCGCTGCAAATTTTTGCAAAGAAACCTGCAGAAATTGGTTAATGGAGCAGAGCAGGGAGGAGATAAGAAAGACAGAAATATACCTAAGAGTTTTAGTGCACTGAAGCCCTCAAGTCACCGCGGATCCGCCGCAAGATGCTGCCTACGGCCGCGGTTCAGCGGTCTGATGACGAGATACCTGCACAAAAAATTCAGGAACTGTTCCAATTGCCTCTCTGGACTTTTTGAGATGTCCCGAATATTTTTCCTCTCGCTCCACAGATTCCAGATCTCCTTGCAACAAATCACAACAAATCGTTAAGCGCTTGTTACGAATTTTGATCTAAAAAAACTGATCGAATAATAAATTTTCCAACTCAAATTACAAAAAACAAACAAATTAGCACACTATCCCCGGCAACGGCGCCATTTGATTGATAGTTATCTTCGTGTGTATGGAAAATGTAAAATATATTACAACCAAAGAAATTTATAATACCGCAATCAATTAACGGTGTCGGTGTAGCGCGTTAATGAATACGGATCGTCCACAGGGAAAGTGTGATTTGATCGATCTTGTTTTAGTTAAGTTGGAAATTAAAATAGAAAAGAAAAATGTGAAGTTTAGTTTCAAGAATCATCAAGAATTAGGTCTAAAATCAAGAAATGGTAGAAATCAAGAAAATATCCAAATTGTTTGAGTTATCAAGATTTGAAAAATGGCTTGTAGGATCCGATTGATATAATAGCTAATGATGAATCTAATTATTCCTAATCTTATCTATTGATAATTTGTAACAGATTAATGATGATGATTGAAGATAAGGGATCAATTGAAGAAACTAGGGTTTCTCCTTCACTATCCCTTGTCTTTTCAATCATAATCATTTGGATCTAGCCTCTAGCATAAAAAAATCACCGATAATTCGATCCCTAATTTGCAATGAAATAATCAAGAAGTTATTTCGCTCCAAATTAGTGTAAGACTACGGTAGCGCCCCGGCCGTCTGTCCGAGGCCAAAATGCGGAAACAAAAACTTTTTCTAAACTAGAAACCGGTGCTACCGCGGACTATAAACCCGGATCGGACCATTAACCTACTACTAGCTAAGTAGAGAAAGGGTAGAGAGCTATACCGAGCGATCCGTGTCCTTCGGTCTTCGGCCACCATCCCGATCTCCTCATGGCATCTCCGGTCTTGATCTCCTCGTCGGAAAGGCACCACATCACCGAGTCTTTATACGGGCTCCCACCTCTTGTACCGAGGCAACTCGGACACGAAGTTGGCAAGCCGACGTATCCAAGATTGCTGTAGAATAGTGTAGAACTCTTTGTCTCAAGGGGTTAAAGAAGTTGCCACAATAGAGATGGAGGAATGAACTTTGGAGATGAGCTTTGATGTGCAGCTATGGTATTTTGTGTGAGCCAATGAGATACAAATCCCATCCCAAAAAATTTGGACAACCCCCATCCATAGTGGCCGGCCATGTTATATGGAGGAGAGAGGAAAAAAACAATGCAAGAGAGAAATGAGTGATCATAAGTCAAAAGCAAGCCTCACTTCATCATCATAACCAATCGAATCTCCATCAAATCAAATAGCAAGTAATGGTGAACAAAAAAGAAGTCAAAGGATGCTAGAAAAGAGCCCTCCACCACAAAAAACACCCTCCATTACTAATTGCACATTTGCAAAAAGAACCCTCTCCATCAATCTTCAGCTAAAGAAAGAAAGAAAGGAAAATGGCCGAAACGGAATGCAAACTGGCAACTTCAAAAAGACGATCCCATAATAAATTACAGGAAAACCCCGCGACTGTATATACATACCCGCATTTGTATTCCGACCGAATACAAATGCAATGAGACAAAATCTACACTGTATAATACTAGGATCCGGTTTAAACCAAAGCCCGCTAGTATTATCCGTCTGATCATGATCCGTGCAATACCGCACGTATGTGATCGAACCCTGCCATATATCCATACGGCCTCTACAGCGTTTCGCCCGAAACTTGAGAAACTGTCTGTAGGGGACTCTAAAGACTCGTCAATACTTTGGCTGTGGATTTAACCACTAGCACGTCAGAGGTATTAGCCGTACGTAACGAGCTACCAGGTATTGACCAAAAGGTAGGTCGATGAGCGAACTCATCCTGACATCCTACTAAGCCTATCAGTGACAGTATCCGTACAGTCCGGTCCATTCGTCTATGAGCATCGCATGGCGGGCCTAGAGGGTTGGTGAAAGGCAGACCCCCAAAAGCGGTACAAGTCGTGTCGGAGTGTAGCCCAGAACACCCTGAGATACTACTGGAATACCTACCAGTAAATCTCCTGCCTCGGCCGAGGGCTTTGTGTAATGGCTCTCCTAGACACAGCGCGATCTCACCCCCAATATCGGGAGAGACGAAACTCCTGCAGATCCGCTCACTGCCTCCATGTGGCTCGGGACTGTACCCAACTAAAACCTGTTTGCACGACTCCTTTGAGCCGTGGTAGGGTAGTAATCAAAGTACAGTGGGAACTCAAATGAGACAAATGACGATCTTAGGTCGATGAACTAACCTGTACACATGTCACCAGGGAACTGCTATCTAACGTCTAGTATAATACCAACTAGCATGTTCTCGGCGAGTCCATTCCGGTGTACTCATAACCCAATGAGCACCTGTATACATCTTAGGTGAACCAACTGACACCAGTGGCTTGTGAGACCGGCCACCGCCCCTCGTCGGGGTCTCGACTGCATACACTAGTCTACTCTGGAGTATCGATGCCCTGTCTCGAAGAAACCCACGACTAGGGACCTTTTAAGGATGTGCTTATAGACCCCAGCTCCCACGTATATGATCGCCATCAAACTGCTGGCCATCAAGCAAGAATCCTTAGGGCTCTATCAACGCGCAATAGTGACCTGTAAGTTCACCTAAAACAGTACACGATGATAAAGATAAACCAGATAGCATACTATTATCTTGAGTAAGACTGTTCTACCGGCATAGGTCCTCCCTCAATTATTGCAATCATGTGTCTGTGATCCAATAATTGACTCTGAGGGCACTATATTCAACAATCTCCCACTTGCACTCAAGTCTAATTATTGCGATGTCGCATGCTCACAGCCCGTGTGATACCGAACACCCAACTCCTCTACTAATCAGTCTCACAAAACCCGTTTGCGAAACTATTGCGTTCAAGGAATATCCTCAGTGAGTGGATCCGCCCTAATGTTTCTTTCTATGTCTCTCTTAATCTCGAGTTCGCGGAGATACCTATCTCCCGAAATGAGCAATACCTGTCTTAGAATATGTCTGGATATCTGATGGGACCTAGTTCACAAATGAACTCCAATTCCAAATTTCTTAGACTGTATCGTCAACTGAACTTAATCAGTATCCTGCGTAATGCCTCCCTCAGTGTCCGCTTGGATCACCTGTTCAAAACACCGCCCCTCGTCAGAGGGAAAACTATAACTCTGACAGTCACTCTGTCATCCAGGTCACCTTGGAAGCCTGGAATGATAACCGTCTCATAAAAAGAGGCTTCCGTTATCATATCCCCGGAACATCAACTTATGTTCTAAACTGCTTCCGAATGTTTCTCCAGGATTGGATTAATATAAACTTATTGCATCTCGTGTAAAAATAATATCTGGTGTGGTACTTGACATCTCATGATCAACTCAATTGCCTAAGCAAGTGATCTGCCAATCATGCACATCCCTCTCCCCTTTTAGTCTGTAAGACACCTTTAGAGAGGGTGACTCCATCACCTGTAGGTACACTACCGTGCCAGGAGTCGTCCATTCTAAAACACCTTTAGAATGCTGTCTAAGTACCCTGATTGGGACACTTCCTAAATCTAGATCTAAAACCATAGATCCAGTATTCAGAATGTCTGATATGAAATCCATGTCCTTTGTGGAGAAACCACTGTGTGACAACCAAAGTCTAACCGATCGTAGAATAGGAATTTCACTTCCTACTCTGTGTATGTCATCCAAATACCAGGACATCACACCCTACTACCTTCTTAACAGATCCATCCCCTATTCTGACGAAGTCAAACCTATGACTGTCACATCAGAAATAGATGATCTATCTTCGCTATATCTGCTTTAGTCCATAGACATAAGCTACTTGTTCACCAATGCTTCCGCTGCTCCCACTGATTACGACAACCCTCTGACTGAGTCATATACACGTGCACTTCTAAAGCCAGTTCAGAACGACGCTATACTCATCCTCCTGCCGGGTGTCATAGCCTAGAACAACAGTAATGGTAAGTCTGGGTAAACAAGAACCTCCTTGTCACCGTCTTTGAGGCTACCGGAGTACCTCTTGGGTGCCTGAGGTTACCCACCATATCTGCGGAGTGGCTAATGGAATGTCAAACCAGATCGAATCTTTAGGTTTTTATCAAATTTTCAGTAATCGTTTGCGGTTCTGGAATCACTTCCAGTTCTACCATACTCTCACTACTGTTTTCTGAAAAAAAATCCATTTTATTAAAACTGTGGCTAGTCAAGAACAATATCACTATTGATCTTCCAGATGGTAGAAAGTAAACCTTCGTCATAGCCCGGGTCAACCCACAAACAGCCATTACAGAAACGTGCCTTAAGTTATCCAGAGTCTGGTTTTAAGCATAAGCCGGACAACTCCCCATACCTTAACATCGTTAAGATATGAACTATTCTATATCCAATATAGAAACAGAGGCACTGATTTAATTGGAACCAGATTCAAATCATGCAGCTGTCGCCAGTGCATGTCAACTAAATGGAGAGAGACCGATCATCATTACTCAACTTAGGATTGCTTCCAATTATGAGTAACCTGAAAGAGAAGCATGTTCTCTTAATCATTACTATTAACTGAATACCATACACAAGTATCTACATCTTCGATCACCTTGAAGAATCCCGATACTTGCAATACCTGGTTCTCTACTTCACTCTTATACCTATAACTTCTCAAAACTTAGACCTTGTGTTTCTACGAAATACTTGTCTAAAAACTAGAGAAGTCATAAGTAAACCGAATATAGTATGAGGACCAACCCCTCTGTCCTAATGGACACTGGACAACATACAATACTCTGTATAAGTCTCCTGAGTCTAATAACTCAATCCCTGTGTGTCGTAGGTTGAAAACTGTACTTATGGTTAAGAAGAATTACACCGCTGTTTAATACTCCTTACCTAACCATCCACTGATATAGGTAAATGTCATAGACATAATTTCAAAAAGTTATATCTCACTCTATAAATATAGACGTACAGATATATCAATTTGAAATTGGTGCATAACAACGGATATTCAAAACCAAATATTTGTCGTCCGGCAAACAACCCAGGTGACTTCCTCAAATATCACCAATTACAACGAATCCCGATATAATGATGATGATCACCCAATTCCCAATAACTTACTCCCACTCATCATGTGTAAAACCATACAGATGTGAGAATCATACCTGGTAAATACATACTCTGGAGCAAGGTCTAATTAGGAAATCAGTTTTCTATTAACAATGCACAGCGAAACTGAAACATGTAAATGTTTCGAAAAAGTATCCGGGTATTCCTAGTAATGCCTCTTCCATTATCCAGATTCACAACTGTAACCGTATATTTCTTTGCCATCTCTCCAAATCCCTTCATATGTCTTTAGTCATTACCTTCTGTACACCCTCTTAGGCTAAATGGTTTTCTTCCTTCCCTACCTGTCGGCACCAGCCTATGGTTTGGAAGAAGACTATCCAATAAGCATAATGGGTGTACTGTCCTAATCCTAGGAGCACTCGCAACCCGAGAGAAGGTAAAGATAAAAGACAACTGAATAAACCTTATTCCTATTTCTCCTGAACCAGAATCCATCCCCGAACTGGAACAAGTTCCTTTCGAGTTCGTATATAACCATACGATGGAATATCCAAATAATTGTAGATCTTCGTAGTGATACAGAGTGTTCTGAAGAAATACAAAGGTGATGTAGGATTGGCGAAGAAATACTTGGTTTGGTCATGAATAGAAGTCGCAATTTACTTTGCCCTCTTACTAATCCCTTTATTTGTCTTTACTTAATACCTTCTGTACACCATCGTTAGGCTAATTGGTTTTCTTCATTCCCTACCATTCGGCACCTGCCTATGGTTTGGAAGAAGACTATCCAATTTGCGTAATAGGTGTACCGTCCTAATCCAAGGAACACTCGCAACCTGAGAGTAGGTAAAAGGAAAAGACAACTGAATAGTCCTATTCGTTTTCTCCAGAACCAGAAACCATCCTCGAATCTGGAACAAGTTCCTTCGAGTTCGTATATAACCATACGATGGTTTTATCCAATGGAAGTGGACGTTCGTAGTAATACGGGGTGTCCTGGAGAAAAGGGTAAACGTAGGAGTGGCAATGAGGTATGTAACTCTGACAATCCAAAAGCCAGTGTTATAGAAAGGTTCGGTCAACTTGGTCACTAAGTTATAGTCAAGGGCCGGGCCATGGTCGCTGGTAAAGAGAGAGAGAAAATAAACACTCTGCGTGCACTCTAACCTAGATCAGAATGGTTATCACTTTATCTAATCAGGAAAGCTCCCACTGTCACCTCAAATTCTCCTCCAAACCTGAAAGAAGAATTAGTTGGGATCACCCGAGGAGTAAACCAACTCATCAGTGGGAATCGGGATCCAACTATCATCGCATGATAACGTGACGGAATCCACTCACGTTATCACACTCCAGAAGGTATACGCATGCCTGGAAAGTTTCAGTTTCTTTAGAAACTCCCGATGTATGTTTTTACCCCTAGGACCCAAGTGACCTTGACACAGTCAACAAATCAAAGAGTCCTAGTCAAGTTCAACCCGTCATTATCCTGGATTTCATTAAACCCACCCGTACAAGCCCTTGACACAGTCAACAAGGCCGCACGACTGTCTTAACCAATCCCATTAATATGACATAAACGAACACTACTTTGCTACCGTACACTACGCCTTGACACAGTCAACAAACGCAGCATGAATACTAAGTAATACTTGTAAGAAATGACGGAGGGCTACGTCTAGTTTTTGGCGAAAAACTTTTAACGTAATGAACTTGATATCGTTGAAGGAACTGCATAGCTTTTTATAAAAATATAGTGGCGAAAACCTTTGCTAAAGAGGTCACTCCCGGTGAAGGGATCTCGGCTCTTTCCCCGTAGAATGAGGTGCAGGATATTCCAACTAAATACCATGATGCAAAGCAAAAGTAATCGACAATAGTGAAGTTATTACCCTAAAGAAAACTTCTGTCCAAGGGGTCACTCCCGGTGAAGGGATCTCGGCCCTTGCCTCGTCGACTGAGGTGTTGGATATTCATAAACGAATACCACTGTGCAAAACAAAAGAGAACGTTCTTGCAATAACAGCTTTTTGAAAAATGTTCCAACAACATCAGAATAGCTTTATTTAGCTTGCATTGATCCGAATCAATACAGTCCCATAAATTGGTCACACTAATAAAGAACGAAAACACGATGTACGTATATGCCATCCGCATTCGCCACTGGGCCCCGTCATCACCCGTTAGGTTACTTAACTAACGACAGTGCGGGGACTGGACTAGCGCGGATGCAAAACATATACAACATCTACTAGTATATATATCAATATATAATATTCGCTCAAGGCGTGATAAAATGCAACATCACAGAAATGTAATAAGCATCACAGAACAATACAGATAATTTAGGATCCCCGGGTTTCATAGAGCTGCTACTGAAACCAGACGTTCCCCTGGTCGTATGGATAGCCTATGCAATGAAATCCTAGACCCCTACGGGTGCGGCAAGCTACCCGCCAAAACCTGAAGCGAGGCAGCCCCCTTCAGCAACGTGAATGGACCACCCAGCACTTCACGGAATCCGGTAACTTGGGCACCCCTCCTTGGGTCAACCTGTATCCCCTACGAGTGCGGCGAATAGCCTGCCAATTCTAGAGTGAGGCCCCCTCCGTCTCAACGCCATGAGATGCGGGCCTGTTGCCCTCTAGAACCCGGCTATCTATGCACCCCTCCGTGGGGTAATCCTAGTACAGAAAGTAAAATATACATACAACGGGTACATCGACCTCAGCCCGGTCGTGCCCCAAAAGAATAATATACAAAAAGACAGTAACGACAGTCCACATGTCGGACGCTCTGTAACGTTTTGAAAATCGTTTCGGTGAAATTTCGAAAAATCGGTAAAATAAGGGGGGTTTTTCTGTAAAAACTCAAAATACAAATATCTTATTATAAAAAATTAAATATACATATTCTAGCTATGTAATTGCTAGTATTTGGTGTTTATTGAGCCACTGGTGAAATTTCAAAATTTCTGAAAAAAAAAATTAATTTATTATTATTTTAAGCCGTCACTAATACATTTAATTAGGGAAAATTACAAACCGGAATGGGTTAAAAAAATTTTTGTGCATCATAAAACATTAAATAAAATTTTATCATGTGGTTTTTGAAATGAAATCGGTTGCCAAAACGGTTTAGAAAATATCGAAGAAAAAGGCTTTTTTCGGTGAAATTAGTGTTAATGGGAATTGGGGTAATACATTTATCATTTTCCCTCACTCACACTCACCCACACCCTCTCTCCTCTCCCCAAATAAGCAGCCTAAGTTTCCCCCTCCTCATTTCCCCACTTGTTTTGCCCAAAAGAAAAGAAAAGAAAACAAAAGAAATGAGAGAAATAGTAAAATGAGTATGGGCTTTGACTTTGGTGAACTTTGGACTTTACTCCCTTGACTTTTCCCCATCTCGCCCTCTCTTCCTCTCCCCTTGTAGCTGACCCTAGGTAGCAGCCCTCCCTCCCTCTTCACAATTCCCATCAAGTTAATAGAAAAGGGAATTGTAAAAAGGGTGTAATGAAGGGTTTATTTGAAAAGATGCACTAAATGATGTGGTTCTACACCCACACCCACATTTCCACTCTCATTCTCTCTCCAATTCCTGCAACTTGGCCGAGCCCCTCCATGATCAGCCCAAAGAAATTCTCCACCTCATTTTTTGGCTCAAAAATCTTCTCATTTCATTAAAATGCTTCCAAATTACCACTAATTCCAAGTTAACTCCTAACCCTTTATTTCCTTGGCCAATCAAGTATGGATCTTGGGCAATGAAGCTAGATTTGGGTGGCTAAGTTTCTTGTAGATCTACAAAATTGTGAGGTATAAATCTCAGCCCATGTTTTCATTGTTGCTAACTTATCTAAATCTAGCCTAATTTGGTATTATTGTGGTTTAATTTCAAGATTTGGAAATTCTAAGAGAAGGGTTTGAATATGAATTAGGGCTTAACCATCTCACTAGGTTAATCAAGTGTAATTTAACGTCCTAAGATGTGCACAATCTAGATTTGTTGTTAATATGGTAATGAGTTACTTCAAAATTGTTAAGATTTGTTAATTTTATAAACTAGGTTTTAAAACTTAAGTTAAATTGTTAGATAAAAATTCTAATTATGGTTTCATAGCATTATTAACATTATAATGAGTGGTTTAATAACTTAGGTTAGGCAAAACTAAGCTTAATTGTTTAATTGTAAATTTTTGCTTGAAAATTGTTAAAATTGGATAAATTGTAAACTAGGTTTTTGGGGGTTTATGGAATTTAATGAGGTTAAATTATGGGAATTGTTTTTATGACTTATTTAAGATATTTAGTAAATATTGTGGCCGCTAGATTCGTTTATACATCGAGTTTTGTACAAAAACGGTGATTTGTGCTTGCTAGATTTTCGGGAAAATGACTTTTTAAGTGAAATTGGGGTTTTTGTGAATTTTAAGCTATTTTATATTATAATTAGTGCTTGTAATTGTAGAAATGAGTGTGTTGGGAGCTTTCTCGATGGTTTGGCGTTTGTACGCCGACGTCGAGGGTTTTTGGGTTGAATTGTGAAGCAACCATAGGTTTTGACCTATGTGGGATTCATGTGTCGTTTTGGTCATGAGTCGGATTTTAATGCGATACGGTGCGTTATGATATGTAGGTACCCCATGTGGACTTCGAGACGACAAGCAAGCGCGTGGCGACGTCGGCACCGGCAAGCGAGGACCAGGTGAGTAGATTATATCTACGGGGAGAAGTCGGGTGGATGGCGTATAGCACCCCCGCAGTTCGTGGTGATGTATACGAGTACGTATACACACATATATATATTGTTTATATATTGTTTGAGTTATTGATGATAAGCATGGATGATTTAGTGTCGCGAAACCCTAGACTAGTGGTCGCACCACACATGCACACACCCACCCATACTTGCATACTCTCTTCTTTCCTTTGTGCTTATACGGGAATATATTGTTATGTGTTCACATGGGTATGAGACTATGTGTTCACATACGGATTCGAGGATGATACTTGGGATTGAGATGAGTCGATGAGTTTGGTGTTGAGATTGTGATATCGGTGATATGGTAGGATTCGTACTTGAGGTACGTCCTAGTGTTATAGCGGATCTTGGGACGACGATTCGGGTGAACAGTGTTATTAATTAATGGTCGACATGTGATCGTGATATGAGATGTGGTATGCTAGGATATTGATCCTAGGCTGTATTGGGCGATGTATATCCTTGATGATGATATGTGCTGATGATATCAGTTTGTACGAGACTGTCGATCAGTAGCCAGATCATGACTATATTGATGATATCAGTATTATACTAGACATAGATCCGTACCCGGATTATGATCTTTGATAAAGGGGATACTAGATGAATAGTGTGATGAATATGATATTGACCCGTACCCAGATTTGGGATGCCGTACGACGGATTTACGTACGAGCTATATTGATGATTGATCCGCACTCTTGACTTGGGATGCCTGCTTATAGATATGGTATCGGATATGATATTATTGAGGCGGGATCACCGTCTGTATATATACAGGTATGTATATGTATCGACTCAGATGATAGGCGGTTTCCTTACCTGTAGTTCAGCTTGTTAGTTCAGCCGTATAGTTTAGTGTAGTTGTTAGATTAGATTAGACTCCTACTTATTTCAAAACTAACGGATCGCGGGTATTTTAAAAGACAGGTCAAGGGATCTACGGATATTTCAAAAGACGTATCCTTTCTTAAAAACCACCGTAGCCCTATTTTCAAAACCCCGCGATTCGTGTTATTTCAAATGGCACCATTGTTTAATATTTAGCTCCCGCTCATTTTGGTTGCTCGCTCCGCATCGCATATTTACATTGTTATTTCATATTGCATTGTTGACATTATGCTGTTAGGACACCAGCACCATTACCGATGATGCGTATGTACCACATACACTTACTTGCCGGCTCACACACATCTTCATCGGTAATTGCCATGTCACGTACACCTTAGAAAATATTATTGCTTAACTTAGCTTGATAGCCAGTAGTTTGACATAATATTAGTGTACATACTTTACATGCCAGCTTAGATATTGTAGTTATTACTTGTCGCTTCATGCATACTGTTATTCATTCTCATGCTTATATTCATGGTTTTACATGCTATTGATGATTCGGATTTCCATGATATTTTCTGGATTTGGAGGAAAACCGCAAAACATATATAAACTGCTTTCTCTCTTTTTAAATAAAAATGCGGTTTTCCCATGATGTATGAGTCGTCCACCATGAGTTTGCTGATGGATTTCGAGACCCGATTCGAGGAGTTGGATGAACCGTTTCGGGTACATGGTGGACCCGGTAAGGTACCCCGGGGCAAGAAGCTCGTGGTGATGACGATGAGCTTGGCAGGGGGAGACTACCTACCGGTGATATTACCCGACACGTCGGATATCCGGAGGATACCGTCGTGGCCTTGAGATGGATGGTAGGGGCCGGTCTGGACTGACGGCGCCCTAGATGTTGAGATTGAGACATTGAGATTTCGAGATATTAAGGTACTGAGATTTGATGATACAGGCCAGTCCGGATAGCCGGAGCCTGAGATTTTGAGACATTGAGATTTATGTTTTGTGTCGATGCTAGACACTGTTGATGCTGATTTCATTATGATGCCTCATTTTAAAAATACAAAGGAAATCTCACTAAATTATGAAAACGGTTTCTTCATTTACATGTATTCTGTTTTCATGCATTCATACCTCATTCGTATGATATATTGCTACCTGTGGCACTGACACGAGCACTTGGTATTACTGTTGCTTAGAGGTATACCCTAACCATTGTTTTAGGCTGCAGATTATACATATATTTGAGGATTATATATTATGATCATTGACCTAGGTTGCGTTGTTTATGCGATTTCTTTCGTAGATGTTTTTCTATTCACGAGTTGGCAACTCACCCCCATTGTGCCCCAGTTTCTTGCAGGGTTGTCGTACAGGTTTCATTACGGTTTTGCGGGCAAAGTTTCGTTCGGGTGATTTGCTAGTAGGTGGGTTTACTTGTATCGTACCCCCCATTATATAACCTGTATATTATTACTCTGTTGTATCTAGAAGTTCCATCAACCAAACTTGTATTTAATTTTGAGATAGAGACCAGTGATGTTATTCTTTCGACCTTAGAGTCGCGCGTTATATTTCTTGTGGTTTTGAGTTTCCTTTTGAGTTTTTGATCCTCGCCGTTGGCGTTGTATATTATATTGCTTGTGTGGTTGTGACCGTCGATTGGCGAAGAGCTAGCTCCCGCTTGGGGATGCCTTTTATTGATTTCGTATACTATTCATGTTGTATCCCGTTTGGGAGCCATTTTTTTACAAAGGAGACTCTGCCGAAATTTTCAGGAAATATTTGATGTTTTTTTTTAAAACGCATAATTCGGCTTATGCTATTAAAACTACTTGTTTTAAATTGGTTTTCCTTCACTCTACTACTTTTCTTCGTTTGGATTTCTGGGTTTCGGCTTACTTAGATTGCGTACGCCTCGAGACGTTCGTAGTTTAAGTGCCGGTCATATTCCGTACTTTTGGGACGTGACACGCTCGCCCCGCAATATCAAATGTACATAATAATACCAAACTGTACTACCATTGCACAAGGCTATCCACCACGACAAATCCGCAACATCACAGCACAACACAAAACATCAACGTGAATGTCACGTTCACAAATCCGTCTAAAAGGGCTATAGCAATTAGACAGGATTTACCGATCAAATGACATTCACGGTCGCAGATATAATGTAAATACTGTGAACTAACATGTTTAAATTTTCGATCGACAAAAAATTCCCGAAGTGGGCCCCAAGCAAAACTGTAGCACTCAAAATAAATCTGGGCCCAAACAGAATATACCAGAAACCCCTTTTTCAAGTCAGAGACCCACTGTAGAAATCTGGTGCAGTGTTGACTCTTAACTGCGGCGGAACCGCGGCTATAACATGGGTTTGGCTGCGGTTCCGCGGCGATACTGTAGCAACACATAACCAAATTTTCACAGAATTCTTAAAAAACCCTGCACGAATTTCTGCAATACACCAAATGATTTTTTGACCACAGGAAAAATTCGACAGAAACTGTGACTTGAAAATGCGGATTTTGGAAAATTCGTTCGATTGAACTTGAAAACACGTTAGAGCAAGCTAGTAAGGGTTAATGGCGTGGCTATGATACCATGTAAGACTACGGTAGCGCCCCGGCCGTCTGTCCGAGGCCAAAATGCGGAAACAAAAACTTTTTCTAAACTAGAAACCGGCGCTACCGCGGACTATAAACCCGGATCGGACCATTAACCTACTACTAGCTAACTATAGAAAGGGTAGAGAGCTATACCGAGCGATCCGTGTCCTTTGGTCTTCGGCCACCATCCCGATCTCCTCGCAGCATCTCCGGTCTTGATCTCCTCGTCGGAAAGGCACCACATCACCGAGTCTTTATATGGGCTCCCACCTCTTGAACCGAGGCAACTCGAGCACGAAGTTGGCAAGCCGACGTGTCCAAGATTGCTGTAGAATAGTGTAGAACTCTTTGTCTCAAGGGGTTAAAGAAGTTGCCACAATGGAGATGGAGGAATGAACTTTGGAGATGAGCTTTGAAGTGGAGCCATGGTATTTTGTGTGAGCCAATGAGATACAAATCCCACCCCAAAAAATTTGGACAGCCACAATCCATAGTGGCCGGCCATGCTATATGGAGGAGAGAGGAAAAAAACAATGCAAGAGAGAAATGAGTGATCATAAGTCAAAAGCAAGCCTCACTTCATCATCATAACCAATCCAATCTCCATCAAATCAAATAGCAAGTAATGATGAACAAAAAAGAAGTCAAAGGATGCTAGAAAAGAACCCTCCACCATAAAAAACGCCCTCCATTACTAATTGCACATTTGCAAAAAGAACCTTCTACATCAATATTCAGCCAAAGAAAGAAAGAAAGGAAAATGGCCGAAACAGAATGCAAACTGGAAACTTCAAAAAGACGGTCCCTTAATAAATTACAGGAAAACCCCGCGACTGTATATACATACCCGCATTTGTATTCCGATCGAATACAAATGCAATGAGACAAAATCTACACTATATAATACTAGGATCCGGCTTAAACCAAAGCCCGCTAGTATTATCCGTCCGATCATGATCCGTGCAATACCGCACGTATATGATCGAACCCTGCCATATATCCATACGACCTCTATAGCGTTTCGCCCGAAACTTGAGAAACTGTCTGTGGGGGACTCTAAAGACTCGTCAATATTTTGGCTGTGGATTTAACCACTAGCATGTCAGAGGTATTAGCCATATGTAACGAGCTACCAGGTATTGACCAAAAGGGAGGTCGATGAGCGAACTCATCCTGACACCCTACTGAGCCTGTCAGTGACAATATCCATACAGTCCGGTCCGTTCGTCTATGAGCATCGCATGGCGGGCCTAGGGGTTGGTGAAAGTCAGACCCCCAAAAGCGGTACAAGTCGTGTCGGAGTGTAGCCCAGAACACCCTGAGATAGTACTGGAATACCTACCAGTATATCTCCTGCCTCGGCCGAGGGCTTTGTGTAACAGCTCTCCTAGACACAGCGCGATCTCACCCCCAATACCGGGAGAGACGAAATCCCTGCAGATCCGCTCACTACCTCCATGTGGCTCGGGACTGTACCCAACTAAAACCTGTTTGCACGACTCCTTTGAGCCGTGGTAGGGTAGTAATCAAAATACAGTGGGAAATCACACGAGACAAATGACGATCTCAGGTCGATGAACTAACATGTACATATGTCACCAGGGAACTGCTATCTGACGTCTGGTATAATACCAACTAGCATGTTCCCGGCGAGTCCAGTCCGGTGTACTCATAACCCAATGAGCACCTGTATACATCTTAGGTGAACCAACTGACACCAGTGGCTTGTGAGACCGGCCACCGCCCCTCGTCGGGGTCTCGACTGCATACACTAGCCTACTCTGGAGTATCGATGCCCTGTCTCGAAAACTCCCACGACTAGGGACCTTTTAAGGATGTGCTTATAAACCCCAGCTCCCACGTATATGATCGCCATCATACTGCTGGCCGTCAAGCAAGAATCCTAAGAGCTCTATCAACGCGCAATAGTGACCTGTAAGGTCACCTAAAGCAGTACACGATGATAAAGATAAACCAGATAGCATACTATCATCTTGAGTAAGACTGTTCTACCGGCATATGTCCTCTCTTAATCATTGCAATCACGTGCCTGTGATCCAATAATTGACTCTGAGGGCACTATATCCAACAATTAGGTCATCAACGATTCAATTTGCTAAGGTTCACAAATCTCATAGGACTTAAGAATTAGTATAAGGATTCGATCATCACTAAATCTATCAATTCTTTCGGATCCTCCACAAGCAGAGAATTTACTCACGCATCATCATAAAACAATCAAGAATGAAGAATATCATAATGCGAGAATGAATTGAAAGCAAGAATCAAGATCTTCACCTTTTATTATTCGATGTTTCGTTACAATACACTCAAAGAATACAAGATTTGAGGAGGAACTAAATCATCGAACTAGCTTCGCATCGTCTTCTTGAGTCGCGGATCGTCGTGGATCTCTTGCTCGGATGAAGATCGGCGTCGCTTCAAAAGGCTCGTTGGATGCTTGCTCGAATTGGTACTCGATGAATCTTGATTTGTCTTTTTAAAATGGATTTGGGGCTAGGGTTTTGAAATGCAAGTTGTGTCACTCAACTTGTGGAAATTTGGCTCAATATTCAACAACCGAACAACCTTTTCAATGAAGCCTTAGATGCCTTTTTATAGTCTTTTCCTTTGGCTTCCCCTAGAAGATAGGTATAGCTTCCCTTAGAAGCTAGGTTGTTATGAGAAGTTTCTAGAAGAAGTTTGTTGGCTAGCTTGCATGAGAAGCTTGGCTGTTAGAAGGGAAGCTTCTGGAGAAATCTACACAATTCAAAGCGTCTTGGAGAAGCTTGGACGTTAAGAGGAGGTCTCTGGAAAAAGTTGTCACCGCCGATGAGTCAACTCGGCCGCGGATCCGCCGCGGATCGGCCTGACTCGGCCGCGGATCCGCGGCCGGTTCCTAACCGGGCAAAGCCGAGCGAGACGTTGTACCTTTCTTCAAAGAGTGCCTCAGTGAATGGAAATTGCTGTGCTGAATTGTGTTGGCCTGATGGTACTTTCCTGATGTCTGAAATCTTATAATTCTTTCTAGTTTACTGCCAGATTCCAACTCTTGGACTTGGTGTATTTTTATCAGCACTTTTGTGATTCTGGCTTTTTAACCTGGAGAATTTCCAGCACAAAATATCTCGAGACAAGGATTGATATATACAGATCAATGCAATTAGTAATAAAACACGTAATTTTCCTTTAGAATGTCGATTATAATTATAACACAGGTTATTTGGTATTTTCTAGATAAATTTGTAATCTGTGATATAATTACAATAAACACCTATATATGAGTGATAAGAGTAGGGAAATTAACTTGTTGAGAATGCACTATTTTCGACTGATCAGGCTTCAACCAAAGACCTCATCGTCTGGCGCAAGTCCTGCATCTCTGCCTCAAGCCTAGCGATACAATCTATCGAAGGCGGATCCATCTGCTCCGATGCAACGAGCGTGCCATCCTGGTCAGTCCTCGTCCCACACGAGTCTACTCTGACCTCGGCTCTCGCTGCATCACTCTGAGTCGTCATAGTCATCGGCGACAAAGGCTATAAATGGAAAAGGATTCGATATGAACACGAAAATCGAATCATAAGGATATGTATCATCAAGGAAGGAATTTCAAGCAGTTTGTACTTAGGTCACTTTAGGCGGAGTACCGTGATCGTGAGTATGCCGCGGAGACACACACACACTACGTTACTCTGCTTAAGCTACCTACTCCATCATACCAAGGTCATCCTACACTCCGAAAGGTAAAACCTAGCGCTCTGATACCAACTTTGTCACGACCCGAAAATGGCACGTGATGGCCCTTAAACTACACAACGTCTACAGGCGTAACGCAATTTAAGTAAGCCGAAATTCCAGCAATCTAAACCATCAAAAGTAGTAAGAATTAAGAATATTTCTAAAACTTTTGAAATCGCAAACCAAATTCTTTAAAGTCCCACTTTTCTTCCTTTAAAATTTTGACAGCACCTCCTTTGTAAAACAAGCCCCCAAAAATGGGTACAACATAAATATAAGTAAAGCATCCCAAACGGGATCAAAATCCACGTCCAACGGCAGAAAACAACCACCACAACAGATATATGACGTCGTGGTGAAGAAAGAGATGATATAAATAAAACTGCATAAAAGACCTCCAAGTCACAATATCGTCCTCACACCAAGTCTTTAAGTCATACAAGATAATGATAGATGGAGAGTACATGATACAACGAATATACAACAAGCAACATCGGATAACCGCAAAACCTACCTAAGCAAAACTGCACACTGTCAGGCGAAGCGGTATCAGCAGCAAAAGATGATACGATGGATGAAAATAGCCCTGCCTCTGACTACTCTGGGGAACACCTGCAAAACACTGTGGCACAACGGGGGTGAGTTGCCAACTCGTGAATAGTAAATAACATATGCAGCTAATCGCAAGTATGCACGTACAGCACGAATCTAGCATATGCTAACTAATAGCTATAAAAGGTCATATGAATGCAACAGTCATGAAAGGTACACTAGCAGGTACAACTAATACGTGAAGCAATAATATGACAATCTGTATGCAACAATCATGTAAGGTACTCTATCAGGTACTACTGATACATGAAGCAATGCAAATACAATAAATGCGGAGTATGGGATAAAACATGTCATTCCCACGGAAATCCTGACCTCGTGGTAGGACCAAAATCCATCAAGACAATCCAAATCTCAATTTTCCCAAATCAGCCCCCAAATTGGCTCTCATATCATGTAAGTCTCAATATGTCCTGAATGTACAATATTAAGTAAATCTCATATATCTTGAATGTACCACATCAAGTAAGACTCAAATATCCTGAATGTCCAACATCAAGTAAATCTCATATATCCTGAATGTACCACATCAAGTAAGACTCAAATATCCTGAATGTCCAACATCAAGTAAATCTCATATTTCCAGTAGTGTCCAAAAATCGAGTATGTCTCATGAAACCTGAGTGTCCTACATCAACACCCGAAAACATCATGAAAACCAGTGCCTAGCAGCGACACAAAAAAAAACAGGTTTATACGTCCTTCGAATCTTAAGTGCCAAACACCGACACTCTCGATCCCCGTATCGGTTTATACATCCTTCAAATCTTAAGTGCCAAACACCGACACTCTCGATCCCTGTATCGGTTTATACGTCCTTCGAATCTTTCGATCCCCGTATCGGTTTATAACAAAACTCAGAGTAGATGCATCAAAATATCAAGTAAGGATTAAGAATACTTGCATAGATCAATACATATATATATTAGCATCCCACTCCACTAATATATATATATATATATATATATATATATATAACATCTTCCTACTCCACTGTTATATATACTTAGGAGTGTAATATCAGAGAACATCATATGAAATCCATGAATGTAATATATGCAACAGAAAACTGTAATGTAAGCATATAAAGGAAAAGCCGCTATTTAACTGCAACAAGTTAAAATACAAATCACGCGGTTCCTAATTCTCCAAGTCTATAAAACATCAAAGTAAAGGTAAACATATAGCTATAACCAAATATATACGTAAACATAAAGGTATAGCATGGTATATGTATCTACCTATCAATAATGGTACAATACCCTATAGGTAATACAGGTAACTAGTATGTAAGCATGTCACGGCATATGTGTAAGCATGTAGGTATACATGCATGCTATACGTCATATGCATAAAGAAATATGAATTAATGTCTCAATGTCCCTAACCAACAATATCATATCTACAAGGGTGATGTGCGTGACATGGCAATTATTGACGGTGTGCGTGGCATATAATGAGTGCTCGTGCAATATAAGCCGTCAATAATATGTGCAGTGTCCAAAGGATACTAGTCTAAGTAGAACAAGTAACTAAGCAATAGGGTGTATGTGCAGCACTAAATATGAAATAGAATATGCGACAAGGTAAAGTCATTTCTAGCCTAGACGCATAACGCCATGCGGACGATTCCCCTGTCGATGTTAAATCTACTCACCAACCGTCCTGGCTAAGCAAAGCTAACCACCTGTTTCCCTGTCACGGCCCGAAATAGCCCGTGACTGACACTTGAATCATATGAAGTCTATAGGACCCCATCTGATCCAAGTAAGCCAAAAGACCAGAAATCTAAAACCTTTTTAAGTAATTATTACGGAAAACTAGTTTGAAGAAGTAAGGGAAATAGATTTTGAAAGTGAAGAAAATATGTTTTAAAATCAAGGCTTTTAAATTAACTAAGACGAATATGAATTTTAAAAAAAATCACATATCTTTTCTGAAAATTTCGGCAGAGTTTCCTTTGTAAATACTGACCCCGCACGGGGTACAACATAAACAATATGTACGAAATGATAAAACGCATCCCCAAGCGGGAGCTAGCTCTTCATCAATCGACTGTCACAACCACATAAGCAATATGATATACAACGCCGTAGGGCGAGGTTCAAAACTCAAAGAAAACTCAACAGCATGAAAACCGATATACTACAAGGCGCGACTCTAAGGTCAAAATAATACATCACTAGTGTCTAAGTCTGAAACAATATACAAGTTTTGGTTGATGGAATTTTCTAG
Organism: Agapanthus africanus; assembly: GCA_030015575.1. Taxonomy (NCBI): domain Eukaryota; kingdom Viridiplantae; phylum Streptophyta; class Magnoliopsida; order Asparagales; family Amaryllidaceae; genus Agapanthus; species Agapanthus africanus. The sequence goes on from JASDDO010000004.1 coordinate 245,652,658, forward strand.
ATACAATGAATAATACATAACAAGGGTGGTTCTGATGCAAAGAACCCACCTACCAAGCAAATCACCCGCAAAGGAAAGCAATGTGCCAGAAATGCCGCTATGGAACCTGTACGGCAAAACCTGCAAGAACTGTGGCACAACGGGGGTGAGTTGCCAACTCGTGAATAGAAAAATATCTATAAGCAGAAATTGAATGCATGACATAATCCTAGGTCAATACGATCAGTATAATATAAACCTCAAAAGGATAAGTCTGAAGCGGGATAAGGTGGCAATATAACATCTATACATGTGGGTAGTGCCAAATACTCGTGCCAGTGCCTCAGATAATAACATGTCATAATATAATGTATGTCTGCATGAAGTAGATATGCTGAAATATCAAATGGATATCAATACACATATATTAGCGTCCCATTCCACTAATATTGGTGTAAGGGTATATATAACAGCGCCCTCATACCCTGTTATATATACAAATGAAGTATGATCAATGTAATCCAGGTCTGTATGTGATCAATGTCTGTATAAACGTGGATCCCGTCCACCCGTCACCCAATGACAATAAGCATCATGCAAGTAAATATCATAAGCATATGCATGGAAGTACGAGGATATAATCAAAATCATGGAACCGGAGTGCCCAGCATCGACACTCGAAAACATCATGAAAACCGTGCCCAGCATCGGCACGTAAATCCTCATATATCGGGAATCCGTCAGTCCGGGTCAGCCCCCCATATATCGGGCATCCGTCAGTCCGGGTTAGCCCACGGGCTCCGTCTGCGGTATCGGCCCTCGGCCCCGGCAGTACGAGTCGTCCCGTATCCATCTATCGACTCTGGTCAGTATCCTCTGGATAACCGCCGAGCTCAAATACAATCACCGGTAGGTAGTAGTCCCTCTGCCAGGCTCACCGTCTACTACACAGCGATCCGTTCTCACCCCGGGGTACCATACCGGGCCCACCATGTACCCGCAATCGGCCTCATCCGCCTCCTCGAATCGGGTTTCACATGTCACTCTAGCACCGAGAAAACACATGATGGACGCACTGAAATATCATATCAAGGGTAACCGGGTTTTTAAAACAATTACATATTTCCTCTTGAAAATATCCACGGTTCCCAAATCCAGAAATATCATGGAAACAACATATCTCAATGCGTATAAAGAGAAGCATGATATATGCGACATGTAAAAGGAAATGCAAGCACATCTGTCTATCATGCAACCTGGAATAGTAATATGCACATATTGAGGGAAACCGCTCTTTTAAAATGAATCAGTTTTAAATGGTATCTTGCGGTTCCCATATATAGAAATATCATCTATGTATGTGCAAATATGAACGTATACAAGTATGAGTGTACGACAGGTAGGTGCACAGGTATGAGTGTACAGTAAGTATGTGCAAAAGTATAAGTGTACGATAAGTATATGTACAAGTATTCCATGCAAGGGTCATATCCTGAATGCAACAGTACTACAGTATAGTGACATGGCAATTATCGATGATGAAGTATGTGAGCCGGCAAACAGTGTACGTGGAACATATGCATCATCGATAATTGTGCTGGTGTCCTAACAGCATGATGGTAATATAGCAATAACACATGAAATGCAATGCGAATAGCAATGGAAATGCGGAATCGAATAAATCAACGCAATAGTGAAGAGTCTACCTCAATATGTATATGTCATGCAATTGTGCAATTTGAAATAAGACAAATCGGGGTTTTTAGTAAAATAAGGGCTACGGTGTTTTTAAGAAGATACGTCTTTTGAAAATACCCCTAGAATCCCTTTGCTTGTTTTTAAGATATTCCCGATTCGTCAGTTTTTAAAATGGGTATGACCCGGGTCTAGTCTAACACCTCCTATGCAAACTACAGGTCTAAGTATCAAGTCAAACGGGGGGGGGTATGGAAACCACCTAAATCTGAGTCGATATATTTGTAAATATAAATATAATAGTCGGTGATCCCGCCTCAATAGTATCGCTTACTATACCGTATGTCATCTAACATCTTCGAGTCATGGGCGCGGATCAATCATCAATATATGGCTCGTGCGGTAAATCGTCGTACGGCATCCCAATGCTGGGTACGGGTCAATATCACAATCAGCTCATCAATTATTTGGTATCCTTATCATCTTCTCACATAATCTGGGGTACTGATCTAAGTCTAGTACGAATCGATACCATTATATAAGTAAGAATGCGTGTGTGAAACACACGTCCCAAGGCCCGCTAAAAATCATATATCGTATCCCAAATACGAATCACACCACATCACTGATATCACGGCACTATGCCCAATCTCATCGACTCATCTCCAATGTCCTCCAATATGCTCATCATCACAGTATAACATAGCAAATATGCACATGTGTGCGTGTGGGTGCAAGCCTATTCTAGGTTCGCGACTAGAAACTGCACTAGTTACTTCTATCCCTAACCTATGCATATTACACCTAACGCATCCTAAACAACCAAGTCACACATAAGCTAACATATATCTGTATATATATATAGTATATATATGGTATACTAGACATCGGACTGCGGGGGTGCTATACGCCATCCACCCGACTTCTCCCCGTAGATATAAATCTACTCACCTGGCTTTCGTGTTCCGATGCCGATGTCGCCATCTCAATCTTCAACGCCTCGACGTCACGTGGGGTACCTACAAAGTTATCACAAACGCAAAAGCACATGAAAACCGTGTCGGAAACCAAAACGGTACACGCTACGCCCGTAGGTAAAAACCTATAGCCTCGCATGCAATCACAACCAATATCCCTCTGCCGTTGGCGTTCAAACGCCACCCGACAGAAACAAATCATCGAATATCAAAAACCATGCTAAAACAAGTCGTAAATCATACGCCAACTCAAGAAAATCAACCCAGATTTTACCCTAACTGGAATCAGTCAAAACTGCACATACCAAGGGTCAAATTTACATGAAATAGGGCCATGCACCAAAAACGAGGCGATTCCCCCTGCTCTGGACGCAATTTGCGGCCAGGGGGATTAAATCTGCGGCCATAAAAAGGTGGTTGGGGCTAGGGCTTTGGGTGTTGGTTTCTGTTTGCCTGCACAACTCACTGCCAACTCAAAATTATTTTAGTAGGCCCCGGGTGATAACAGATCTTAGAAAGGTCCAAAAAGTCGACTAAATCGCTAAATTATGCCGAATCGAAACTTTCAGGTAACTAACTAGAAATATGGGGTAATCTTAGTTAAACTGGTCTTCACAGCACCTAGTAAGGCTATACTAACATTCAAAACAATCACTTGGCCAAATCTCACTCAAATCTCCTAAAACTAGCACTAGATCACAATAATAACACTAAATTTCAGCTAAATAACCATGATCAAGTAGGAAAGGAGTTGGGTTGCAAGAATATACCTCAAGGATCCTAGGACATAGGAGAAGAAGAGGAGAAGAAGGAGGAGAATGGTCTGTTGCTGCTGCTTAGCTGCTTCTAACAGCTGCTGTGTTGCTGATCTGCTGTTGTTTTGCTTGATGCTGCTGCTGCTGCTTGAACTTTTCTTTTTGTTGTTGTTTATGTTGCAGCAGCAGGTGTTGTGGGAATGTTGGGGTTGCTGTTGCAACTGCTACTGCTGTGGCTTTAGTTGTTTTTGTGTTGTGAAGGGTTGTAGTATTTGATGGTGTGTGTGAGTGAGAGATGTGAGGGATGTGAGAGTGTGAAAGACAAGAAAAAGGGTTGAAGTGAATGGTGTGACTCAACCTTAGACACCTCTCTCTCTCTCTCTCTCTCAATAAATGAACAACTATCATGCCCTCCCCTCTCTCTCTTTCCACAAGTCAACCCCCAATCCTAATCCAAATTAAACAAAACCACACCCCTAATTAAACCCAATCCACATGACCAAATGGTTCAAACCATCATGGTTGCCTAAACTTGGCTAACCCACATGCCCATCCAACATGGCAACCCTAGACTACCAAGAATCCAAAACATGGAACAAGTGTGACAAGTGTGGAAAATGTTATGTGCACATTTTTGCACAAAAAGCCAAAAATCCAATTAGCGATTTTTTAATTGCGATTAACACTAAAATGAAATATACTTAACCATAAAAACTTTAAAATGACATATTTCCACAAAATACCCTATTTTAGAATTCCCATAATTTTTTTCCCATTTATCGGTATTTAATTATACCGAAATATTAAAATATTCATTAAAAATTAATATTAAATTATGAAAATTCCCAAAAATAATATTTTATTTTTTTGAAATGTTACAATCTTCCCTCCTTAAAGAAATTCGGTCCCCGAATTTTAAATTAAACCCCCAAATTTATTTTAAACATTTCAATAAAATGTCCAAGTCAACGGGGCTCCGAAATCATCAATACACAAAAGGCATCATAGTGCAATACATGCGCATGAGTAACGAGCAGATAATTCGAAATCAAAACTCCGTCAAGCATCCCATAATCATCGGAGTCAAGGTGAGAACACGAATACCAAATCCAAAGCAAAACCGAAATGCTATAAATCGGAACTATACATGTAAATAAATGAAGGAAATGCATGCCAAATTCTTTAAAATCGATGTGCAATGCGCATCACACTGCACAGTGGCGGACGTCTCAATTAGAAAATAGCCATATACGTATATCTCTTTTGTTTAATATGCACGTTCCGCCGTTTTGAAAACGATTTAAAAGGGTTCCCTGTTTCAAACGTTTTGTGTCATATCAGACACGCAGATAAAATACTGAGACTATAGCTCGCTTTTTGGAATTCCTTTGAAATCTATCAATGCATGCAAAACACACTCAGGTATTGTCATCTTACTAGTCCTGCTCAGTACGAAAACAAATCGCAATATCATAAAAATGTACTGCTCCATAGGAAATCAATCTCAAAATATGCATATGAATACCACGTGCGTCTGGTACGCACGGAAATCAAAATCCATACATGTTCTAAGCAGGTGCACAAAAACGATATCAAGGTGCAACGGGTGTGCACACAACATCGGTCATAGGCAACGTGTGTGCCTGACAGCAAAATCAGGTTCATCTGACATGCACGAAAAATCTCGATTTAGTACATCTGGTGTGCACCAAATTGCATCTCATAACACGCGCCCAACATGCGCGAAAATCCAAATCAGGTGCATCTATCATGCACGAAATCATGAAATCCACCATTAAGCGCCGAACATGCGCAAAATCCAATCGGGTGCACAAGGTGCACAAAATAATTGTCGAACATCACAATCGAAATCGAAGTCCAGTGCAACTAAGTGCACAAAAAGCAAATCACTGCACTGGAAGCATGTGTGAACTATACCGAGTGCAAAAACCAAATCGTATGCGTATTTACGCACAAAATCAACTCAACTGTGTGAAACCCATAAAATCATGAACACGAGAAATTAAGGCACGAAAACGATATCAAGTGCAACAACTGTGCGAAAATCGTAAATACTCAGTAAGTGCCACCATGGTGCATGAAAACAAATATCATGAAACTCAGTCATCAAGACTAAAACCGAACGCCCAAAATACCGAAATCCAAGATGACGGATACGTGATAATCGAATCACAAAATCACAAATCATAAATACCGTCATCGGTAATTCCTCCTTCAAAGTCGAGAAGGTGTCGGTGCATCCAATGCTAGCAACGCAAGATATCTACTTGCCTCTTGCTCACGGTCTGGCGTCCCCTGTCTCTGGGTCCTTATCTTCTCCGTGGATTACCCATCTCACAATCAATCGTCTCATCGGCCCTGTCAGGTGTGCTAACGGGGATGATTCCATTCTAGCACTTCTCTGGTCATCTCTCGGTCAATCCTCGCGACCACTCGTAAAGCAACATGTCACTGGTGTCGGCTTCTGGCTCTTTAAATGCACGTGACACATCTGATCCTGGGTGCATATATTATTGCAGCAGGGTCCTGGAAGGAATCCTGCTCAGGGTCTCTTCCGATCTTGCTTTTGCCGAACTGTACGGAGGTTGGTACTCTTACATAATTCTTTCTCGTTTTCTGTACATCTGCGTCCTCAGCACAGCATTTTCTCGGAAATTGGTCGCATCACAATGCCTCTGTAAGCATATCAGGTCTCTAGCCTCGACGGAAAGTAACGACAGCTCGTCAGCATCTCGCACTGTTCCCCTCCGAACGGCGGCCCGGAATTCGCGTCCGTTGCCTGAGGTTCGGTGCAGATGTTATTTGGTTTTATCCGTCTATCTCTCCGAAGATGACAAGTTGATTTATGGCACTGTGTATCGGAGGTTTAGACGGATGCGGCCAATGTAGCAGACTTCGTCAGATTCCCCCTCAGGATGAGGGGTTTTTGATTGTGGGGACGCTCTTCCCTGCAGGCGCAAGCCCCTGCAGTTAATTACGCTACCGCATCGCGGTAACAACTTTATCCTTCTCCAGAATTTCACTTCGTGTCGTGTGTGTTTGTTTTGTTTGTGGTTGCCCGTGGATTGTATACGGAGACTAAGTAATACCGTCGCCCGTAGGACGTGGATTAGTCCAAATCCGTATTTACTTAGATTTGGGTTTGGTGTTTATAGTTTAAGGATACATTAGTCGCGTTGCGGCTAAGATCAACTTAAACGTTCGTTAAGGATACGATAGTCCTGTTTGAGACTAAGATCAACTTAACGTGATCGTTTAGATCCGACAAAAGAGTGTTTGGGCCCTATTGTTCCAGTTTGGGAGATTCATAGTCCAATTTGGGACTAAAGTCTGTTTGGAGGATACGTTAGCCATTTTTGAGGCTAAGATCGACTCAAACGTTTGTTAAGGATACATTAGTCCAGTTTGAGACTAAGATCGACTTAACGGGACCGTTTAGATCCGACAAAAGAGCATTTGGGCTTTATTGTGCCAGTTTAGGGACGTGGTGGTCCAATACCAGTTTAAGGACACGGTGGTCCGATATTAGTTTAGGGACGTCTCGGTCCGATATTAGTTTAGAGACGTCTCGGTCCGATATTAGTTTAAGGATGTTTCGGTCCAATATTAGTTTAAGGATGTTTCGGTCCACGAGTTTAAGGACCCCGCAGTCCATATGGGTGTGTGGTCGTTGGGACCCGTCACCTCTTTGACGTCGTTGAGGAATTACAACGACGGATGTCAAAGGAGTTCGGAGATGTACCCTCGAACCGGATGTAAATTGATTTAGAAGAGCAATTTTGCTCAATCAATTTAATTTAAGGACTTATGGCCAAAATTGGGCTAAGTCCAGTTGAATGTTCAACATTTTTATTTGTCTTTGGCCAATTAGGCCTGAGTTAGGGCTTTGCCCCTTTTTAAATAATGCATTGCATTATTTTTGTTTTGTTTGGGCTCTGCCCGTTTATAAATGATGCAGAGCATCTATTTTATTTGGGCCCAGCCCTCTTATTACTTTGCAATTTATTTTGGCCTGTCAGGTCATTTTGATTTGGGCCTGGCCCTTTAAGTAATACATTGCATTTGTGCAAAGCACTTGTTAATTTGAGAATTTTTTAGATTCAAGAACCGATGGTTCATAAAAGAAGTGCAAGGCACTATTGGATTTAGATCTAAGAAAAAACAAGTTTTTTCTTGTTTTTCTTATCTCAGAGAACCAAAGGTTCATGAAAGTGCAAAGCACTATTAATTTAAGAACCTTTTAGGTTCAAGAACCGATGGTTCATAAAACAAGTGCAAGGCACTATTTATTTTTATTTTATTTTTTGTATTTATTTTTATTAAAGATCATTGATCTTGTTTTTAGATCTATGATCTGTTCATAAGAGAACTTTCTCTTCTTTTAAAGGTTTTTACCTTTTTTTTTTATTCTTCAAGAGTTCTCTTCTCTCTTTTTTTTAGCAAGATGTTAATTCTTCAAGTTGATGCCCCTTGAATGAGGTCTGGGATCCTATTTATAGTGCTCAAAAATTTGTTGAATTTGTTAACAAGATCTTTTCTGAATGATTTTGGGAATTTTCCCACCATTGGATCTTTGATCTAAAGGCAGAAGAAAATCTTCTGGTTTTGGAAAGAACAGAAAAGATTTCATTAAATTTTCATTCTGTTTCTGCGCAACTCCCCAATGAATGACACGTGTCGCGCAGTGGAAGGCTTGCGCAACAGTGCTTGCGCAACTGCACAGACACGTGTCGCGCAGGTGTGCACTTGCGCAACAGTGCTTGCGCAACTGCGCAGACACGTGTCGCGCAGCCGTGCGCTTGCGCAGTTGTGCTTGCGCAACTGCGCAGACACGTGTCGCGCAGCCGTGCGCTTGCGCAGTTGTGCTTGCGCAACTGCGCAGACACATGTCGCGCTGCGGTGCGCTTGCGCAGTTAAGTGTTACTTATGTTTTTTAAAGAGCCTTGCTCTGATCGGACGTACCGCCTTGGGCGATGTGCTGCCGTGTCAACTTCTGACACGTGGCGCATTGCGCGCAGCGCAAAAAATCTGAAGCGTTGCTTCATTTATTTAAGATTAAATTTTCAAAGCAAAGCTTTGCTCTGATTGGGGGAAGATGAAGCGTTGCTTCATCTCCTGCCTTGGAATTTGAACAGAGCTTTGCTCTGATTGGGGTAAACAAATGCCCCCCCACCGTTGCACTTACGTGGCTTCCAAACGCAAGCGCAACGGTGGCAGAATCCCGACCATCGCGGCAGCTTTTGGAAGTTGGAAGGGCACTTGGTGCCTATAAATAGGACCTTTGGTCCTTCACAGATGATCATCATCTCCAAAAATTTTATTTTCAGAACCTCAGAGCCCTGCTCTTTATTTTTAAGAACTTCAAAAGTTAACTCTTAAAATTTTTAGGTGAAAATTTTAATTTGAATTAAATTAGATTAGATTAATTTTCATTGACAGAGCCTTGCTCTCAATAGATCCCTGATCTAAAGAAGACCCATTTAGGGTTTCATTTAGCAGAGCTTTTCTCTAAAGGGGTCTAAAGAGGATTAAGGATAACCCTGTTAGGGTTCCATTAATAGAGCTTTGCTCTCCGAAAGATTTTCATTTATAATTTCTTGATTCATTAATGGAGCTTTGCTCCTTTTAAATTATATAACATAACTTTTAAAGGTTGCTGATTGTTGTCGATCTTCTTTTATAGGAACAATGGACGCCCATATGTATGCTCTTAACGAGATCATCTCTTATGGGGACATCCGCTGACTTGGCCGCTCTCAAAATCGAGAGTTCACAGACGCGGAGTGTGCTGAAATCATGAGCCGCTTCGACGCATACGACGATCCCCTGCTTCCCCGGCGTTCCTCCCTTCTTAAGCTTATCGTGGGAGCCATCTGGGAAGCGCTTCCCCTGTTCTGTTCCGGTGTGCCGCTTAGGGCGCTGGATGCCGCTGAGGATAAGGTGCACTCGGTGTACCTGTTGAACTTTATCTCAAAGAGACAGCGAGACAGTCTCATCGATCTCTTGCACGAGGTCTTTCAACAGTCTGCCATACTCGCCGCTTATCGGAGGGTGGAAGACATCAGGGGGGACCCTGACGCTTGTGCTCGCGAGAGAAAGCATATTAGGATGGTCCGCGAGGCCTGGAAAGGCATAGATAGGGTTGCTTTCGAGTTCCTCAATCCATGTCCTGGGTTCGAGGTTATTCCCTTGTAATGATGTTTTTCGTTTATTGCTTTTATGTTTGTAAGAACCATTGGCCATATTAATGGAAAAATTTTATCCCAGCTTGTCTTTATATTTTTTTTTTGTTCTGAGTCTTTTGCTTGCGCATGAATGAATATGTCTCGAATGCTCGATCAAACGTAAATCGGATGCTCCTTCTGTAGCTTTTTTCTTTCTCTTATTATCGGCATGCTATCTTGATAAACATGATTAACAGAAAATAAAGCACGCATCTTGACTTTCTTAAGAAATAGCGATAGCTTAGGCCGCAGGTTCAGATCTGCTGCTTAAGGCTTTTCAACTCTATGAGCCGTGAGGGTCTCATAGAGACTTTTCTCCCTACGGATCGAGAGGATCTCGTAAGTGGATTTTCTCCTTAGGAATCGTGAGGATTCCCAAGTGTGGTTTTCTCTCATAAGTCGAAAGGATCCTATAAGAGAATTTCTCCCTCTTACGAGTCGAGAGGACTCGTAAGCGGTTGTTTCCCTCTTTGTCGAGAATCGACTTCAGAGAGTGAGACCCGTGAATAGTATGCAAGGGACCATTTAGGATTGACTTGCAGGGTCCCATTGCTTAGGAAACAGGCTTCTTTTATGCCCACTGTCTAAGGCTTTATCTCACGAGTCGAGCCGCCTCAACAATTTTTCACAAGTCGAGACGAATCGAACGTTTCTCGCAAGGACATCTTAACGTCGCATTTAACCTCTGCTCTTTACGACAGAAGCCCGTTAAGGTTGGTTGTACTTAGGGTTTTGGCCATCATACCGTCGCATAAGCTGATATAGTCCTCGATAGGCAATCGTGCTGTTCGAGTAGCCCTGCGACTGCCGTGTCTCTGATCCCTTCGGGGGCTGGACAAGACGTCTTCAAGCAATCCTCCTTGGCAGTTTGACCGTCGGAAGAGCAAGCGCTAGGAATTTGCCATGCCGCTTTTTACTTGAGGTGAGGCTCATTTTGGAGAGCCCCGATGAGTCATAACCACTCCGCGCTGGTGTGGGATGATCTCCGATAGTCTTTCAGGCTTTATATGACTTGCCGTTAAGACCCTGAAGCTAGGAATTTGGCCTTTGCTTCGTTTGCTGGCATTGCGTCTGCTGTATCGAGACGAGTGTTGCGGTGGGAACTAGGGATTTTGCCGTGGCTCCGTTTGTTTGATGACGTTGCGTCTGCTGTGTCGAGACGAACGTTGGGGTGACATCTCGTCTGCTGTATCGAGACGGACGTCGAGGTTGTCTCTAGGTTACTGGTGAACTGCCGAGGTTTGGAACTAGGGATTTTGCCGTGGCTCCATTAGTTTAATGACGTTGCGTCTGCTGTGTCGAGACGAACGTTGGGGTGACATCTTGTCTACTGTATCGAGACGGACGTCGAGGTTGTCTCTAGGTTGCTGGTGAACCGTCGAGGTTTGGAACTAGGGATTTTGCCGTGGCTCCATTCGTTTAATGGCGTTGCGTCTGCTGTGCCGAGACGAACGTTGGGGTGACATCTCGTCTGCTGTATCGAGACGAACATCAAGGTAGTGACCACTCTGTGCTGGTGCGAGATGATCTCCGATTGTCTTTCCAGTTTTATGTGAGTTACCGTAATGACGTTGAAGCTAGGAATGTGGCATTCGCTTCGTTTGCTTTGTCACGTCTGAATCCCTGCTGGAGGAAGAACGCTGAGGTTGACATTTCGTCTACTGTATCGAGACGAACGTCAAGGAGGTGACCACTTCATGTGAGATGGTCTCCGATTGTCTTTCCGGTTTTATGTGAGTTACCGTAAAGACGTTGAAGCTAGGAATATGGCCTTCGCTTCGTTTGCTTACACTGCGTCTGGTGTATTGAGACGAATGCTGAGGTGGAGCTGGGATTTTGCCATCACTCCGCTTTGTTTCGACCATGGGGTCTTTTGTTAACCTTGCATGTACACCCCGCTGGGCTGCGAAGGAACGCCGTTGTTGACATTGTGTCTGTTGTAACGAGACGAATGCTAAGGTGGAGTTGGGATTTTGCCGTTACTCCGCTTTGTTTCGACCGTGAGGTCTTTTATTGATGTTGCATCTGCCTCCAGCTGGACTACGGAGGAACGCTGTTGTTGACATTGCGTCTACTGTATCGAGACGAATGTTGAGATGAAGCTGGGATTTTGCCATCGCTCCGCTTGATGGTGTAACATCTGTGTCCTGTTGGAATGAAGAAGCACACCGTTGTTGGTCTCCAGGCTGTAGACATGGCCATTGAGATTTGGAACTAGGGACTTTGTCATGGTTCCGTTTCGTTGCGATTCTGAGGTCAGTTGTTAACGTCATGTCTTCATCTAGTTGGAGTGAGGAGAAACGCCGTTGGTGATCTCTAAGTTGTCAATGTTAACGTCGAGACCGTGAAGCTCGGGATCTTCGTTTGCTTCATTTGTTGACATCGTGTCTGTAATATTTGCGACAAATGTCGAGATGGTCTCTAGGTTGTCTATGAACCGTCGAGATTTGGCTTCGCTTTCTGATGGAGCCTGTTGGGAAGGTATTATTCCCTTTTTATCTGTGCCCCTGGATTGTATACAGGGATCGATGTGATTTCACCTGTAGGGCAAAAAGTTTCATTCTTTCATTTTTTTTTATTCTTTCCGCGATGCTCTATCATTTCAGCTTTTATATCGCGAAGGTCGCGATTGCCCAATCATTTCGGCTATTTTTCGCGGTGCCCAATCATTTCGGCTATTTACTTTATTTTTACTCGCTACTTTTTATTGCGAGTTGCCCAATCATTTCGACTGTTTATTTTATTTTTACTCGCTGTTTTTTTTTATTGCGAGTTGCCCAATCACTTCGGCTATTTTTCTTTTTACTCGTGCATACATTTTTACTTGCTGATTTTGTTTGCAAGTTGCCCCATCATTTCGGCTATTTCGTATGCATTTTTTTCTTGGGCTCGCTGATTTTTTTCTGCGAGTAGGGAATTTGGGGTCTGATACCAATCTTGGCATCAGTATCGCTGCAACTGGGATATTGCCAGGAGCGAATCATCATTTGCCTTGAAAGGACTTAGAATTTAATACCGGTCTAGGCATCAGCATCGCTGCAACTGGGATATTGCCAGGAGCGAATCATCATCTGCCATGAAAGGACTTGGAATTTGATACCGATTTAGGCATCAGCATCGCTACAACTGGAATATTGCCAGGAGCGAATCATCATTTGCCTCTGTCGATGCCGAACAAAGGTGGCTTAGTAAACAGGGTTAAGGGTCCTGTCGGCTAAGGCTTTTGGCTTCATGAGCCATAAGGGTCTCACAAAGGTATTACTCCCTACAAGTCGTGAGGATCTTGTAGGTGTGTTTTCTCCTTAGGGATCATGAGGATTCCTAAGTGTATGTTCCCCTGTAAGTCGTAAGGATCTTACAAAAGGATTTTCTCCTTATAAGTCGAGAGGACTTACAAGTGTTGTTTGCTGGACAAGCATATCCCTATTCGCAGATGGGACTTTGTTAGGGAAATATTTATTCGTGCCCGTGGATTGTATACAAGGGTCATTATGAGCCGCTTGTAAGGCAATATCGAAGGTTGTGGAGGCTGCTTAAGAACAGGTTAAGGTTTCTGTAACTTAAGACTTTCAAATCTTATGAGCCGTAAGGGTCCCACAAGAGAGTTCTCCTTACGAGTCGTGAGGATCTCGCAAGTGTATTTTCTCCTTAGGAATAGTGGGGATCCCTAAGTGTGTTGTTCCTTTGTGAGTCGTAAGGATCTCACGCCGGTGGTTTCTCCTTACAGGGTCGAGAGGATCCTATAAGTGTTTCTTAACGAGGTTGCGCCCTTTCGGGTTTTCACAAACACTCGCCGGTAGTCCTGCTGTTTTTACTCACAGAGCCCTCTCGGGTTTTCATCCGTGTCCGTTTTGCTTATGGACATACCGTTTTTTTTATTCTTTTTATTTTCTTCTTCTTCTTTTTTTTTAAGAGGTCGCGCCCTTTCGGGTTTTCACGAACACTCGCCGGTAGTCCTGCTGTTTTTACTCACGGAGCCCTTTCGGGTTTTCATCCGTGCCCTTTTTGCTTATGGACATACCGTTTTTTTTTATTTTATATTTTTTTATTTTTTTATTTATTATTTTTTTTATCTCGTCAGCCTGAGAATGCTGCGGTAGTAGTTTAAAAACATTTCGGTCATTTGCAAGTTTTAGGACATTACGGTCCATCATTAGTTTAAGGACATCTCGGTCCGTTGTTAGTTTAAGGACGTTTCGGTCCGTTATCCAGTTTTAGGACGTAGTGGTCCGTTAGGCTTTCCCTATGAATGAGCATGATGCCCCCGGCGTGTCCATATTTTTCGGAGCATGCGGTTGTGGCGGGTTCACCTTCCAAATTTCGGACAACGCGAACTTGCCTTGTTGGTATTGGTCTTCAACCCAGTTCTTGAAGACGTAGCAATCCTCGATCAGATGACCTACCGTTTGGTGGTAAGGGCAATAATTAGGATTATTAATATCGCCTATCCACAACGGACGTTTTGGACTCGGCAGATTGATGAGTCTGTTGCACACTGCCAGCTCGAACAGTCCCTTTATTTTATCTTGCGGAAACGAGTAAGGACGTTTCAACTTTTCTTGGAGGGATTGCCGCTTGTTGCTTTGGCGAGCAACCGGTCTAGGGTCACCTGATTGTTGTTGAGCACTGGCGACGAGGGCCATTTTTCCTTTTCCTTTATTCTTTTTGTTCGGTCCCTTGTTTACGGGGCCGGGATTTTTTCCGAGTAGCATGCGATTGCACGGCTGAACGTTCTTGCAGCTTCTCAATTCCTTTATTTTTGAAATAGATTCCCCGAGGGAAGAGTTGGGGGTAGGTTCTTTGTCAGAGTCGCTTCCAAAAGTGATAATTTGTGATCCCTTGAAGTCGGCTATATGACAGTCGGCGGCGGCTCTTTTGCGCTCATCTATCGCATTTTTCCGATGTCCACAAGCTTCACACTTTGTCCTGTCGAAGTGTCGCTTTTGAGCGACATACCCTTGCCACCAACAGTTAAAGGATTCGCAGTCTTCGGTAGGATGTATGATCTTCTGATGATATAAACAGAAGTTAGGGTGCATCTCTACCTCAGAGAAAGAATTTTCTTCAGAGGGCGGTAGCTTCATTCCTACTGATAGAGCTTTGGCGAACCGTTTCCTCGTCTTGAATTTGTTTTTACCCGCAGTGTATGGCTTTTGATTTGACGGGAATACCTTGGTTCTTTCCAGTATGGCCATTTCATGCTCTTGATTGGCTTTTGCTTTCAGACGAATTTCATTTAGGAAGGCATCAATCAACTTATCTGACGGCCGCGGAATTTCTGTTTCAGGGTCCGCCATTGATTTCTCAGCGCAAGGATCCTCCTCATCATCCGTCAGTGAATGAGAAATCACATGACAAGTCGCTACGTAGTCTTCGGATTCATCCGATAAGTTTTCTCCATCGTTTTCATCCTTGACGAAAGAACAAGTTGCCCCCGGCGTGTCCGTCTTCTTTGGAGAGTGCGGCTGTGGGGGGTTTACCTTCCAGCTTTCAGACAGCGTGAATTTGCCTTGCAGGTATTGATCCTCGATCCATCCCTTAAAGACGAAACAATCCTCAATCGGGTGACTTACCGTTTGGTGGTAAGGGCAATAATTGGGATTATTAAGATCGCCTGGCTGCGACAGACGCTTTGGACTCGGCAGATTGATGAGTCTGTTACGCACTGCCAGTTCAAACAGTCTTCTCGTTTTATTCTGAGGAAACGAGTAAGGACGTCCTAGCCTCTCTTCGAGGGATGGGCCTGTGACTCCAGCTTTGGAGGGCTCTGAAGGTTAGGATGGGCCCCACTACTCGTCTCTCCAGGTTGTGGCATGCATGCATGGGTCCCGCAGGAAGGTATAAAATTTATTATCATCGTCAAACCTCAGGTATAAAATAAGCTCGAATGTTAGCATAAACCATAATCCAGACTATAGATAAAAAAAGATGTCGGATCTCTCAACCATGCTTATAGGTAAAATCCAGACCATAGGTAAAAAAAAAGAGAGGTCTTTGGCCGAAGTCTTCTAGCCTTGTCTAGTCCGATCTAGGATATTATTAGAGAGGCTCTTAGGGCGTCCCACCGGGCGTGCCAGAATCTGTTCCCCTCCGAACGGCGGCCCGGACTTCGCGTCCGTTGCCTGAGGTTCGGGGCAGATGCTATTTGGTTTTATCCGTCTATCTCTCCGAAGATGCCAAGTTGATTTATGGCACCGTGTATCGGAGGTTTAGACGGATGCGGCCGATGTAGCAGACTTCGTCAGATTCCCCCTCAGGATGAGGGGTTTTTGATTGTGGGGACGCTCTTCCCTGCAGGCGCAAGCCCATGCAGTTAATTACGCTACCGCATCGCGGTAACAACTTTATCCTTCTCCAGAATTTCACTTCGTGTCGTGTGTGTTTGTTTTGTTTGTGGTTGCCCGTGGATTGTATACGGAGACTGAGTAATACCGTCGCCCGTAGGACGTGGATTAGTCCAAATCCGTATTTACTTAGATTTGGGTTTGGTGTTTATAGTTTAAGGATACATTAGTCGCGTTGCGGCTAAGATCAACTTAAACGTTCGTTAAGGATACGATAGTCCTGTTTGAGACTAAGATCAACTTAACGTGATCGTTTAGATCCGACAAAAGAGTGTTTGGGCCCTATTGTTCCAGTTTGGGAGATTCATAGTCCAATTTGGGACTAAAGTCTGTTTGGAGGATACGTTAGCCATTTTTGAGGCTAAGATCGACTTAAACGTTTGTTAAGGATACGTTAGTCCAGTTTGAGACTAAGATCGACTTAACGGGACCGTTTAGATCCGACAAAAGAGCATTTGGGCTCTATTGTGCCAGTTTAGGGACGTGGTGGTCCAATACCAGTTTAAGGACACGGTGGTCCGATATTAGTTTAGGGACGTCTCGGTCCGATATTAGTTTAGAGACGTCTCGGTCCGATATTAGTTTAAGGACGTTTCGGTCCAATATTAGTTTAAGGACGTTTCGGTCCACGAGTTTAAGGACCCCGCAGTCCATATGGGTGTGTGGTCGTTCGGACCCGTCACCTCATTGACGTCGTTAAGGAATTACAACGACGGATGTCAAAGGAGTTCGGAGATGTACCCTCGAACCGGATGTAAATTGATTTAGAAGAGCAATTTTGCTCAGTCAATTTAATTTAAGGACTTATGGACAAAATTGGGCTAAGTCCAGTTGAATGTTCAACATTTTTATTTGTCTTTGGCCAATTAGGCCTGAGTTAGGGCTTTGCCCCTTTTTAAATAATGCATTGCATTATTTTTGTTTTGTTTGGGCTCTGCCCGTTTATAAATGATGCAGAGCATCTATTTTATTTGGGCCCAGCCCTCTTATTGCTTTGCAATTTATTTTGGCCTGTCAGGTCATTTTGATTTGGGCCTGGCCCTTTAAGTAATGCATTGCATTTGTGCAAAGCACTTGTTAATTTAAGAATTTTTTAGATTCAAGAACCGATGGTTCATAAAAGAAGTGCAAGGCACTATTGGATTTAGATCTAAGAAAAAACAAGGTTTTTCTTGTTTTTCTTATCTCAGAGAACCAAAGGTTCATGAAAGTGCAAAGCACTATTAATTTAATAACCTTTTAGGTTCAAGAACCGATGGTTCATAAAACAAGTGCAAGGCACTATTTATTTTTATTTTATTTTTTTTATTTATTTTTATTAAAGATCATTGATCTTGTTTTTAGATCTATGATCTGTTCATAAGAGAACTTTCTCTTCTTTTAAAGGTTTTTACCTTTTTTTTTATTCTTCAAGAGTTCTCTTCTCTCTTTTTTTTAGAAAGATGTTAATTCTTCAAGTTGATGCCCCTTGAATGAGGTCTGGGATCCTATTTATAGTGCGCACAAATTTGTTGAATTTGTTAACAAGATCTTTTCTGAATGATTTTGGGAATTTTCCCACCATTGGATCTTTGATCCAAAGGCAGAAGAAAATCTTCTGGTTTTGGAAAGAACAGAAAAGATTTCATTAAATTTTCATTCTGTTTCTGCGCAACTCCCCAATGAATGACACGTGTCGCGCAGTGGAAGGCTTGCGCAACAGTGCTTGCGCAACTGCACAGACACGTGTCGCGCAGGTGTGCACTTGCGCAACAGTGCTTGCGCAACTGCGCAGACACGTATCGCGCAGCCGTGCGCTTGCGCAGTTGTGCTTGCGCAACTGCGCAGACACGTGTCGCGCTGCGGTGCGCTTGCGCAGTTAAGTGTTACTTATGTTTTTTAAAGAGCCTTGCTCTGATCGGATGTACCGCCTTGGGCGTTGTGCTGCCGTGTCAACTTCTGACACGTGGCGCATTGCGCGCAGCGCAAAAAATCTGAAGCGTTGCTTCATTTATTAAAGTTTAAATTTTCAAAGCAAAGCTTTGCTCTGATTGGGGGAAGATGAAGCGTTGCTTCATCTCCCGCCTTGGAATTTGAACAGAGCTTTGCTCTGATTGAGGTAAACACGCACGAACCTCTGGTTCCACTTGTCTTTATCGTCGTCCACTATGACGTCACGTCATGCTATCTGCGCATCGCAGCTGTTCTCGGCCATGGTCAACCCGAAGTCTCTCTTACGGACTCGAAATCGCGTACTCTGTAGCTTCATTACTCTGTAGAAGATATCTGGCCGAACAGGTCCTCGGGAACGCGTCCCAACCATCTGAGGAATACTCAATACTCGTCCGTCCTCGATCAACTCACAACGCATCTGGGTGAGGTCCTTTATCCGAACCTGGTCAACTATCTCGTCGACGATGCCGAACTTTGGCCTGCTGGGTGTGCGCAATATGACCATTCCTGGGTCCAGGTCTTCTCGTATAATATCCCAGAACGGTCCTGTCGAGGTCTCTCTCTAATCTCATTCCTACCGAATTGCCCGGAAGTCATCGTCCTTTACTGAAGCAAATTCTTGTTCCGGAACGGCTGCATACTCATCATGCCTCTTTCCGGCAAATGTATCTTAATACAATGCCTCTGCGTGCGTATCGCATCTCTGATGTCAGTGGAGTGGGACGTCATCTCGTCGAAATCTCTTGCGAACTCTTCACTTCTCTCGGCTCCAATGTCGACTGATTCGGGCTCGTCTCATCGTGGCTACATGGACTGCGCTCTAACAGCTATGCTCGTATCTGGAGTCTCCCAAGCCGTGTGTCCCATCACATGATATCCGAATGATTTTGACCCATCTGATCGACTCGTCAGAACCTCATAACCCCCCAAGAGATCAACATCTCGGGTACAGTTTAATAGTATCGAGTACATACCAAAGCATCAGTAGTTTATCCGTAGAAGGGCAAACCCAAGCCTCACTAATGGTGCAGCGGAACTGCCGCAAACCCTAAGGTTCAAAGGCTTTCACACGGTCATTAAGTCGAGTTAGGGTTTCATTCTTCTAGAGGGTCCATAGGATTTCTTGCACGTCCTTTCGAACACTTTAAACTTGGAATAGTTGGTCCCTGACATTCGATCGTCTCTGTCGACTCTCAACGTATCTGCGTGAAGACGTCTCTAGCTGGAATCAATCTATCTGATGACCTCGCATCGGGGTAGAGAACGAACCACATGTCCTAGTCATTCATCCTCGGTGACTAGCGACCTTCCATCATATCTCTAAGAATATACTCATGCTGCCGTAGCTCCAACATCTGGGGCGATACCACGTCATGTGCCGCAACAATTGGCCCCATCGTCTGTACGTGGGTCAGCGCCTCGATCCTTTAGGAAAGGAGATACATTGGCGGTCACCTCTAACTCGGTCCGCTCTAGATCTGAGTAAGACTCTCCATACTGAAAATCATCGACTCAACTGGGCCTGCTCCGGCGCATAAATCGGATGAATCACCTTCGCCTCTCAAATCGGGTAGACTAGCTATCTTCGGTCTCATATCTGCCTGGAAGCTCCACCGACCTCAGCTCATGAGCTCCGGAAGCGACATCCTATCCATCTCAGCAACAGCTGGCTCGTCTTTCTGCATGGTAGGCGACATCATAATCTCTGAGGTATGTTGTACATCAACAGTCCTCTCTCAACTGGCAGCTCTAACAATGGCCCGATCATCCGGTGTAAAACCAAGCACTCGCCTCCACAAGAGGTCACAATCATCTATTCTAACTCGAGACGTTCCTATGTCACCAGAAAACACAATGGTCGGCCCTCGTACCAGAAGAGCTCTCCCTGACCATAACCCTAGCAGCAGTCCAAACCGTGCTCAAACAATGGCGACAGGAACCTCAATCGAGTATCGAAGAGAGCAGATCAATGGCAAGAAAGAGGACAAAAGATCCAGAATGGGTACATGATCATAAGAAGGAACAGCATCAATGAGAGTATGATCATGGAACTAATAGAATCGAGGATCTCAAATGGATGTATGATCATGGATATGAAGAGAATCACTGATCTCGAAAATATGCACATCCTAAGGTTCCTTAAGCGGAGTGGCGTGTCGTAAGTATGCCGCGGAATATACCCACGGTACGTCACTCTACTTTAGTCACCTATTCCATCAACTAAGGGTCATCCTATGCGACGAAAGTTCAGGTATAATACCCCCTCGACTAAGTCTAAGTTCCGTAAGGTCAAGCCTATGTTCTGTATACATATAGACGCCCTAGGCTCCACATAGTCAAACTTAGACTCGAACCAAGGTTAACCTAGCGTTCTGATACCAACTTTGTCACGGCCCGAAATAGCCCGTGACTGACACTTGAATCATATGAAGTCTATAGGACCCCATCTGATCCAAGTAAGCCAAAAGACCAGAAATCTAAAACCTTTTTAAGTAATTATTACAGAAAACTAGTTTGAAGAAGTAAGGGAAATAGATTTTGAAAGTGAAGAAAATATGTTTTAAAATCAAGGCTTTTAAATTAACTAAGACGAATATGAATTTTAAAAAAAATCACATATCTTTTCTGAAAATTTCGGCAGAGTTTCCTTTGTAAATACTGACCCCGCACGGGGTACAACATAAACAATATGTCGAAATGATAAAACGCATCCCCAAGCGGGAGCTAGCTCTTCGTCAATCGACGGTCACAACCACATAAGCAATATGATATACAACGCCGTAGGGCGAGGTTCAAAACTCAAAGAAAACTCAACAGCATGAAAACCGATATACTAAAAGGCGCGACTCTAAAGTCAAAATAATACATCACTAGTGTCTAAGTCTGAAACAATATACAAGTTTTGGTTGATGGAATTTTCTAGATACAATGAATAATACATAACAAGGGTGGTTCTGATGCAAAGAACACACCTACCAAGCAAATCACCCGCAAAGGAAAGCAATGTGCCAGAAATGCCGCTATGGAACCTGTACGGCAAAACCTGCAAGAACTGTGGCACAACGGGGGTGAGTTGCCAACTCATGAATAGAAAAATATCTACAAGCAGAAATTGAATGCATGACATAATCCTAGGTCAATACGATCAGTATAATATAAACCTCAAAAGGATAAGTCTGAAGCGGGATAAGGTGGCAATATAACATCTATACATGTGGGTAGTGCCAAATACTCGTGTCAGTGCCTCAGATAATAACATGTCATAATATAATGTATGTCTGCATGAAGTAGATATGCTGAAATATCAAATGGATATCAATACACATATATTAGCGTCTCATTCCACTAATATTGGTGTAAGGGTATATATAACAGCGCCCTCATACCCTGTTATATATACAAATGAAGTATGATCAATGTAATCCAGGTCTGTATGTGATCAATGTCTGTATAAACGTGGATCCCGTCCACCCGTCACCCAATGACAATAAGCATCATGCAAGTAAATATCATAAGCATATGCATGGAAGTACGAGGATATAATCAAAATCATGGAACCGGAGTGCCCAGCATCGACACTCGAAAACATCATGAAAACCGTGCCCAGCATCGGCACGTAAATCCTCATATATCGGGCATCCGTCAGTCCGGGTCAGCCCCCCATATATTGGGCATCCGTCAGTCCGGGTCAGCCCACGGGCTCCGTCTGCGGTATCGGCCCTCGGCCCCGGCAGTACGAGTCGTCCCGTATCCATCTATCGACTCTGGTCAGTATCCTCCGGATAACCGCCGAGCTCAAATACAATCACTGGTAGGTAGTAGTCCCTCTGCCAGGCTCACCGTCTACTACACAGCGATCCGTTCTCGCCCCGGGGTACCATACCGGGCCCACCATGTACCCGCAATCGGCCTCATCCGCCTCCTCGAATCGGGTTTCACATGTCACTCTAGCACCGAGAAAACACATGGTGGACGCACTGAAATATCATATCAAGGGTAACCGGGTTTTTCAAACAATTACATATTTCCTCTTGAAAATATCCACGGTTCCCAAATCCAGAAATATCATGGAAACAACATATCTCAATGCGTATAAAGAGAAGCATGATATATGCGACATGTAAAAGGAAATGCAAGCACATCTGTCTATCATGCAACCTGGAATAGTAATATGCACATATTGAGGGAAACCACTCTTTTAAAATGAATCAGTTTTAAATGGTATCTTGCGGTTCCCATATCTAGAAATATCATCTATGTATGTGCAAATATGTACGTATACAAGTATGAGTGTACGACAGGTAGGTGCACAGGTATGAGTGTACAGTAAGTATGTGCAAAAGTATAAGTGTACGATAAGTATATGTACAAGTATGCCATGCAAAGGTCATATCCTGAATGCAACAGTACTACAGTGTAGTGACATGGCAATTATCGATGATGAAGTGTGTGAGCCGGAAAACAGTGTACGTGGAACATATGCATCATCGATAATTGTGCTGGTGTCCTAACAGCATGATGGTAATATAGCAATAACACATGAAATGCAATGCGAATAGCAATGGAAATGCGGAATCGAATAAATTAACGAAACAGTGAAGAGTCTACCTCAATATGTATATGTCATGCAATTGTGCCATTTGAAATAAGACAAATCGGGGTTTTTAGTAAAATAAGGGCTACGGTGTTTTTAAGAAGATACGTCTTTTGAAAATACCCGTAGAATCCCTTTTCTTGTTTTTAAGATATTCTCGATTCGTCAATTTTTAAAATAGGTATGACCCGGGTCTAGTCTAACACCTCCTATGCAAACTACAGGTCTAAGTATCAAGTCAAACGGGAGGGGTATGGAAACCACCTAAATCTGAGTCGATATATATGTAAATATAAATATAATAGTCGGTGATCCCGCCTCAATAGTATCGCGTACTATGTCGTATGTCATCTAACATCCTCGAGTCATGGGCGCGGATCAATCATCAATATATAGCTCGTACGGTAAATCGTCATACGGCATCCGAATAGCTGGGTCCGGGTCAATATCACAATCGGCTCATCAATTATTTGGTATCCTTATCATCATCTCACATAATCTGGGGTACTGATCTAAGTCTAGTACGAATCGATACCATTATATAAGTAAGAATGCGTGTGTGAAACACACGTCCCAATGCCCGCTAAAAATCATATATCGTATCCCAAATACGAATCACATCACATCACTGATATCACGGCACTATGCCCAATCTCATCGACTCATCTCCAATGTCCTCCAATATCCTCATCATCACAGTATAACATAGCAAATATGCACATGTGTGCGTGTGGGTGCAAGCCTATTCTAGGTTCGCGACTAGAAACTGCACTAGTTATTTCTAACCCTAACCTATGCATATTACACCTAACGCATCCTAAACAACCAAGTCACACATAAGCTAGCATATATCTGTATATATATATAGTATATATATGGTATACTAGACATCGGACTGCGGGGGTGCTATACGCCATCCACCCGACTTCTCCCCGTAGATATAAATCTACTCACCTTACTTTCGTGTTCCGATGCCGATGTCGCCATCTCAATCTTCAACGCCTGACGTCACGTGGGGTACCTACAAGGATATCATAAACGCTAAAGCACATGAAAACCGTGTCGGAAACCAAAACGGTACACGCTATGCCCGTAGGTAAAAACCTATAGCCTCGCATGCAATCACAACCAATATCCCTCTGCCGTTGGCGTTCAAACGCCACCCGACAGAAACAAATCATCGAATATCAAAAACCATGCTAAAAAAAGTCGTAAATCATACGCCAACTCAAGAAAATCAACCCAGATTTTACCCTAACTGGAATCAGTCAAAATTGCACATACCAAGGGTCAAGTTTACATGAAATAGGGCCATGCACCAAAAACGAGGCGATTCCCCCTGTTCTGGCCGCAATTTGCTGCCAGGGGGATTAAATCTGCGGCCATAAAAAGGTGGTTGGGGCTAGGGCTTTGGGTGTTGGTTTCTGTTTGCCTACACAACTCACTGCCAACCAAAAATTATTTTAGGAGGCCCCGGGTGATAGCAGATCTTAGAAACGTCCAAAAAGTCGACTAAATCGCTAAATTATGCCGAATCAAAACTTTCAGGTAACTAACTAGAAATCTGGGGTAATCTTGGTTAAACTGGTCTTCACAGCACCTAGTAAGGCTATACTAACATTCAAAACCATCATTTGGCCAAATCTCACTCAAATCTCCTAAAACTAGCACTAGATCACAATAATAACACTAAATTTCAGCTAAATAACCATGATCAAGCAGGAAAGGAGTTGGGTTGCAAGAAAATACCTCAAGGATCCTAGGACATAGGAGAAGAAGAGGAGAAGAAGGAGGAGAATGGTCTGTTGCTGCTGCTTAGCTGCTTCTAACAGCTGCTGTGTTGCTGATCTGCTGTTGTTTTGCTTGATGCTGCTGCTGCTGCTTGAACTTTTCTTTTTGTTGTTGTTTATGTTGCAGCAGCAGGTGTTGTGGGAATGTTGGGGTTGCTTTTGCAGCTGCTACTGCTGTGGCTTTAGTTGTTTTTATGTTGTGAAGGGTTGTAGTATTTGATGGTGTGTGTGAGTGAGAGATGTGATGGATGTGAGAGTGTGAAAGACAAGAAAAAAGGGTTGAAGTGAATGGTGTGAACAACTATCATGCCCCCCTCTCTCTCTCTCTCAATAAATGAACAACTATCATGCCCCCCCTCTCTCTCTCTTGCCACAAGTCAACCCCCAATCCTAATCCAAATTAAACAAAACCACCCCGCTAATTAAACCCAATCCACATGACCAAATGGTTCAAACCATCATGGTTGCCTAAACTTGGCTAACCCACATGCCCATCCAACATGGCAACCCTAGACTACCATGAATCCAAAACATGGAACAAGTGTGGAAAATGTCATGTGCACATTTTTGCACAAAAAGCCAAAAATCAATTAGCAATTTTTTAATCGCGATTAACACTAAAATGGCATATACTTAACCATAAAAACTTAAAAATGACATATTTCCACAAAATACCCTATTTTAGAATTTCCATAATTTTTTTCCCATTTATCTGTATTTAATTATACCGAAATATTAAAATATTCATTAAAAATTAATATTAAATTATGAAAATTCCCAAAAATAATATTTTATTTTTTTGAAATGTTACATTCCCCTTCTTCGCAGCGTCTGAAGTCCTCGCCTGCGAACCTAATGTAAGTCCACGTTACCCCTCCCGGTTCTTACGGGGATGCGGAAACGGTAAAAACGATTTTTTTCATGGTTGGGTAACATGGACTAGAAAATAGGATCTTTGCTAAACAAACACCTAGCAAACTAACTACAAGTTTAACTACTATGTTAGGGGGTTATACCTAGGTCTTGAACTCCTTCTCTTCTTGCTCCTTGGAGTGGTTGGATCGGCTCTACCTCGTCGTCTCCTTGTAGTCGAAGAAGGATCCACCCGAAAGCTTCTACCTTGAGCTCCTACCTCAACCGAGAGGAAACTAAAGTGCTTGGCTTGCTAGACCTTGTATTCTAGAGTGAGTAGAGAAGTGTTTTTAGGGTTTTATCTCAATGGCTCATTCTTCTCAACACATGAGACATGAGAGCCTTAAGAGAGAGGAAGAGGGAGAGCTCGGATGAGAGAGAATGAGAATCATAGAATGAATCCAATAATTTGCAACTATGTTCACAAAAGAGAAAATAATCATGATAATAATAATAATTAAGTAATGTGATGGTTTGTTTCAATGGCCATTATCATTTCATGCATTTAATGCATTTTGTAAAGAACAACAAGTAAACAAAAGTCATAGCAATGAAATGATGATGGTCAACTAGTCCAAAATAGTCAACCGGTCAACAAAGTCTACAAGTTTACAAAATTCAAAAGTTCAACTCAACCATGGCACAATAATACTTAATTAATATTATTAATCATATATCTTATTCCCATTAGGGTTTAGAAAAGGTCAACAGTCAACAATCCTAATGAGAATCCTCTGCCTCTTCCTCTGTCAACCGTGCATACACACCCGCATCCGTGTTCCGAGGAACACGAATACAATGAGATAAAACCAATCAAAAAACGTATAGTAGGATCTGGCTTAAACCAAAGCCCGCTAGTAATAATTGCCCGGACACCAAAACGTGCACAAGTGCGCGGATGTGAACGAACCCTGTCGCAAAACCATGCGACCTCTACTCTGTTTTGCCCAAAGGCGAATAGCTCTCTGTGTAGGACTCTAAAGACTCAAAATTACGCTGGCAGTAGGTTTAACCACAAGCCGCAAGCGGAACTAGCTGTACGTAACGGTCCCCGGGTAGATGTCGATAAGAAGACTAATGAGGTGAACCCATCCGAACTCCTACTGAGCTTGAATATGAAAATATTCGTCCAGTCCGGTCTGTTCGTCTGAGAATATCTCTTGGCGGGCCTAGGGGGTGGTAAACGTCAGTCCCCTAATAGCGGTATAAGTCGTGTCGGAGTGTAGCCTAGAACACCCTGAGATAACACTGGAAAACCTACCAGTATATCCCGCTTGCCCTGGACGGGGACGACTATGTGTAATGGCTCTCCTTGACACAGCACGATATCAACCCCCAATACCGGGAGAGACGAATCCTGTCTAACCGTCGCTGCCTCCAAGTGCTTTGGGACTGCACCCAACTGCTACCTGTTTGCACGACTCATTTGAGCCGTGGTAAGGTAGCAATCTAAGAACAGTGGGAACACACTCGAGGCGAAGTGACAGTGTCAAGTCAGCGGACTAAGCTGTACTCATGTCACCTGGGAACCGATAACTGACGATAGGTATAGTACCAACCAATAGTTCCTGACGAGTCCTGTCCAGTGTACTCGTAACCTAACGAGCACCCGCATACTATCTCAAGTACGACGTACTGACGGCTGTGGGACAGACCGTCTCCCCTGCTGGGATGAGAAGCGCATACGCTAGTCTACTCCGGAGTATCGATGCCCCGTCTTGATAATCCTATGACTAGGGACCTGTATAAGGATGTGCTTGTAGATTACCCAGCCCCCGCTAGTGTGACTGCCATCACAACGCTGGTAATCAAGCAAAGATCCTAAGGGCTCCACTAATGTGTATAGGCGATATGCTAAAAGAAACACATGCACACATTAAAGTAGAAACAAACCAAGTAGCATACTACCATTTAGAGCAAGATTGTCTATACAACTGTGAATATCCCAAACTTCCATCAAGTAATATACAAACTAATATGATACAGTAATGGCCTCTAGGGCATATACACTAACGATCTCCCACTTGCACTAAGGCCATGTACTGGCGTATCGAAGACCTATCATCTCGATCAGCCGCTCGAACCGAGTCTGGGGTAAGGCCTTCGTGAATGGATCTGCAGTGTTATCTTTTGTGGCAACCCTCCGAACCTCGATCTCCCGGCGATCCACGATCTCCCTGATCAGGTGATACCGCCTCAATATGTGTCTAGACTTCTGATGGGACCTGGGTTCCTTCGCTAAAGCTATAGCCCCGTTGTTGTCACAATACAGAGGTATTGGATCAACAATGGACGGAACCACCTGAAGTTCTTTCAAGAACTTCCTCATACAGACGGCTTCTTTTGCGGCATCAGATGCAGCGATATATTCCGCTTCCATTGTCGAGTCAGCAACGGTTTCCTGTTTGAAACTCTTCCAACACACCGCCCCTCCATTGAGGGTAAAGACATAACCCGACATGGACTTGGAGTCATCCTTGTCACTCTGGAAGCTGGAGTCAGCAAAGGCCTCCATCTGGAGGTCTTTTCCGCCGTAAACCAAAAACATGTCCTTAGTCCTTCTCAGGTACTTCAGAATGTTCTTTACCGCTATCCTGTGCTTCTCCCCCGAGTTTGACTGATACCGGCTTACCACACTCAGTGCATAAGCTACATCTGGTCTGGTACACAACATCGCATACATTGCAGAGCCTACCGCAGAAGCGTAGGGTATAATAGACATGCGATCCCTTTCCAAATCAGTCTTGGGAGACATCTCTTTGGAGAGGGTGATCCCGTGACAAGCCGGTAGATTACCGCGCTTGGAATCTTCCATACTGAATCTTTTCAGCATGGTGTCGATGTACCTGGACTGTGAAAGTCCTAATATCCTCTTGGACCTATCACGATGGATCCGGATCACCAGAATGTAAGAGGCATCACCCAGGTCTTTCATGGAGAACCTGTGTGACAAAAACCCTTTGACAGATTGTAGCATAGGAATGTCATTTCCTATCAAGAGAATGTCATCCACGTATAAAACGAGGAATACGACAGTTCGTGCTACAATTTTACTATAGATGCATGGTTCATCTGGATTTTTGATAAAACCAAAATCTTTGACTGTCTCATCAAAATAGATGTTCCAACTCCGCGATGCCTGCTTTAGTCCATAAATTGACTTAAGCAACTTGCACACCATTCCGCTGCTCCCACTCTGAATGAAACCCTCTGGCTGGTCTATATAGACACACTCCTCTAAATTTCCATTTAGAAAAGCGGTCTTTACGTCCATCTGCCAAATCTCATAATCGTGGAAGGCAGCAATGGCAAGAAGGATCCGAATGGATTTGAGCATAGTTACTAGAGAAAAGGTTTCGTCATAGTCCAAACCAGGTCTTTGACGAAAACCCTTTGCAACAAGTCTAGCCTTGTAGGTCTCAACCTGTCCATCCACACCAATCTTCCTCTTGAAGATCCACTTGCATCCTACGGGTTTTACCCCATCTGGAGCAATGTCCAACGTCCATACTTTGTTGGTGTACATGGACTCCATTTCGGTCCGCATTGCATCCAGCCATTTTACCGAGTCAACGCTCTGAATGGCCTGCTGGAAGCTAGTCGGCTCATCATTATCAATGATGTAATCCTCTCTATCCCCGTCTATGAGAAAACTGTAGTATCTCTCGGGCGGATGAGACTGCCTACTACTCCTGCGGAGTGGCGCAGGAATGTCCTGTTCTTTCGAACCCTCTGGTTCTACTAAACTTTCAGTAATAGCTTGTGGTTCTGGAATTTCTTCCAGTTCTATTGCGCTCCCACTTATTTCCTTTTCCAAGAACAGATGTTCCAGAAAGTGGGCATTACGAGAGACAAAAACCTTTTGTTCTTCTGCGTAATAGAAAAGATTCCCCCTGGAGTTCTTTGGGTATCCCACAAACTTGCACTGTACCGAGTGTGCCTGGAGTTTGTCCGCCTGATGCTTTTTGACAAAAGCTGGACATCCCCAAATCTTCAGATATTGAAAATAGGGTTTCTTCCCACTCCATATCTGATATGGTGTGGTAGGCACAGTCTTAGTTGGAACTCGATTCAAAAGATATGCAGCTGATTCTAGTGCATATCCCCAGAATGATTGCGGCAACTCAGTGTTACTCATCATGGAACGTACCATATCCAATAGGGTTCGGTTCCGTTTCTCCGATACACCGTTATGTTGTGGAGTGTATGGAGGAGTAAGCTGAGAGAGAATTCCATTCTCTTTTAGGTAATCCAGGAACTCGGCACTCAAGTATTCACCACTTCGATCAGATCTCAGTGTCTTGATACTTTTTCCTGTTTGTTTTTCTACTTCATTCTTGTATTTCTGGAATTTTTCAAAGGCTTCAGATTTATGCTTCATTAAGAAGACATGCCCGAACCTTGAAAAAACATTCGTAAAAGTAATGAAGTAAGAATAACCACTTCGCGCATGTGTAGACATTGGACCGCATACATCGCTGTGTACGAGCCTAAGAGCTCGCTCGCTCTTACTCCATATCCAGTAAATGGAGTCTTTGTCATCTTTCCTTTGAGACAGGATTGACAAGTTGCATATGATTGATATTCGAACAGATCCAAATATCCTTCCGTATGTAAATTCGTCAACCTTCTCTAATTGATGTAACCCAGTCTACAATACCATAAGAAAGCAAGATTTATTTCTGGAGACTTTCTTTTGTGTGTATTCTGGACATTAAAAATCTGTGATTGGTTTAATACGTATATACCGTTGCTTAATGTACCCGACCCAATCAGAACATGATTAAGGTGAATGTTTACAACATTGCTTACAAATACAAAATCATAACCTTCTTTAGACATTAAAGATACAGATATGATATTACAAGTCGCACTGGGTACAAAATAGCAATCCCGTAAAACCAAAACATGTCCATCTGACAATCCCAAGTGATAGTCCCCCACGGACTCAGCATCCATGCCAGCTCCGTTTGCAACTCTGAGGGTCATATCACCTGCCTTCAAAACCCTACGCTTTCTCAGTGCCTGCAAAGAATTACAGATATGAGATCCTGATCCGGTATCTAATACCCAGGAAGTAGAGTTTATTGATAGACAGTTTTCAATAACATACACACCTGAAGCCGAAGCCACAACTTGCTTCGGGTCCTGGTTCTTGGCCTTCCAAGCCCTGCAATCCTTTTTCCAGTGTCCTTTCTTATGACAATAGAAGCACTCTTCCTTTCCCACAAGCTGCCCCGCTATCTTTGTTGCCTTTGCTTTTCCCTTCGCTTCTACTTTACTAACACCGCCCCTTGGTTTGGTGGGGGCTTTCTTCTTCTTTCCCTTGGCTTTCGCCTTGGACCTAGAAGAGGAAGCTCCTCCAACAAACAAAGTGGATGTTTCCTTTACTTTCTGTAAGGTGCCCTCTGCACTCCTCAACATGTTGAGGAGCTCCGGAAGTTCAACTTCTTTTCCTTGCAAGTTGAAGTTCAGGATAAACTGGGCGTAAGTGGAAGGGAGGGACTGGAGAATCAAGTCCGTATAGAGCTCGTTCTCTAACGTGGTCCCAAGGTCCGCGAGCTCTTCAAGAAAGCCAATCATCTTAAGCACGCGTTCCGCTACCGATGATCCGACGGCCAATCTCGTCGAAAACAACTTTTTCGAGACTTCGTATCTGGCGATACGGGATTGCTCTCCATATAGTTCCTTAGTATGGAGAAATTTGGATTCTAGGTCCATATTCTCGTGCCTCCTCTAATGTTCATTGCCCATAGAGGCAAGCACGAGGCACTTGGCCTTCGTGCAGTCGATCTCCCAGATCTTACGGATTTCCTTATCCGCGACGCTGGAGGTGGGACCTGGGATAGGGGGAGCTTTGGTAGTAAGGAGATACCCCAACTTGTCATAAGTGATTGCCATTTTGACATTCCTGAGCCAATCTTTGTAGTTTGGCCCTGTCAGTATATTTTTATCTAATAGTCACTTAACTCCGGTCATGACGATTGGTCGCTGCAATTAGGAGAGAGAGAAGAAACACTTTAGCATGATGCTCTTGCAAGTTTAGAGTGGTTTTTAGTTTGACTAAACAGGATGGCTCCCACTGTTTCTCGAATTCTTCCTTAAACTAAAAAGGAAGAATTAGTTGGGATCAATCTCACTGTACAATACTTGCTTAACCGTTCAGCCAGGCCAGTGTTGGTACTTCGAGGGAGGTTTTCCAACGCTTTCGCGAAGTTTCTTAATTAAGTAACCTCTTTTCCCTGTGGGTGTAGCCCCGCTAACACCTTTCTAGACACCTACTTAGTTTATAGCATTGATCGTTAAGTGAGAAATTTCCCGAGGAGTAGCATATACTC
Source organism: Agapanthus africanus (assembly GCA_030015575.1). Taxonomy (NCBI): domain Eukaryota; kingdom Viridiplantae; phylum Streptophyta; class Magnoliopsida; order Asparagales; family Amaryllidaceae; genus Agapanthus; species Agapanthus africanus. The sequence continues at coordinate 245,684,219 of JASDDO010000004.1, forward strand.
ACAGTAGGATCGGGATCCAAATATCATCGTGTGATAAAACTGAAGGAATCCTACCAGAAACATCACACTCCAAATGGTATGCAGCACTAGCAAGTTTCAGTTTCTTTAGAAACTCCCGATGTGGATTTTTGGCCCATGCTCTTATGACCTTGACGTAGGCCAAAATATAATAAGTCACATGTCAAGTTCTACCCATCATTTACCAGGTTAATTTGAACCCACCCGTACATACCCTTGACGTAGGCCAAAATGGCCGTACGACTGTCTCAAACCAACGCATCTATCTATGCAACAGATAAATATCCGGCAGCTACCAATCACTATGCCTTGGCGTAGGTCAAAATACATAGCTTGAATACTACCGAATATTTAACTGAAATGATGGAGGGCTACGAATGGTTTTGGCGAAACTGTGAACGTAGTGAACTTGATATAATCGAAGGAACCTGATAGCTTTTAAAAGGAGTGGTTTAAGCTCCGCGTTTAAAAGTTGTTTTTGAAAAGAAACCGAGTGGTTTTGAAATTGTTCCAACGACTTTAACTTTGGTTTATTTTCTTGCATTAATTTAATGCGTCCCATCATTTAATCCTACCATTACAGAAAACAACGAAAATATGACGTACGCTTATGCCATCCGCATTCGCCACGAGGCCCCGTCATTACCCGTTAGGTTACTTAACTAACGACAGAGCGGGGGCTGGACTAGCGCGGATGCAAAACATAAGCAACGCCTACTAGATATCATATATAGATATATACATTCGTCAGATGCAATTATAGCCATTCCAGATCACAGATGAACACATTGGATATACTAGGAATCCGCGTTTTGTTCGAGCCTACAATGAAAAGCGGATTACACGGTCACGATGAATAGCCAAGACCCCACCCTAGACCCCTATGGGTGCAGCAAACTACCCGCCAAATACACGAAGTGAAGCAACCTCCCTCAACAACGTGAGTAGGCCACTCGGCACTTCGAGGTACCCGGTAGTTTGTGCACCCCACCTTGGGTCTATCCTAGGAGCAAAAACAGTAAAAGAAATAATATACAATGGAGGCTACAACCTCATCCCTGATGTGCGGCCATAAAAACAATATTACATCAATTTACATATTACATCAAATGAAAGATAAAGAAAACTCTCATCTCACAACCCCCCGGCTATTCATCCGCGACAATCCAACGGTTCATATACACAAACCATCAACATTACAGATCACAGATATGTATAACCCCCACTAATCGACGTATAGCGATTAGCAGACGTTCAATACACATATCACATCACAGATATAACCCATTAGCTAAAGTCTACAGAACTTCGATCAAAAATACGGATTTGTAACTACCCCAAACACAACTTTGTTCTCTGGAAAATCTGGGCAGAAACAAAATATGCTAAAAATCCCAAAACAGAACACTAATGAAACTGCAGCAAAGACGAGTCACGGCCGAGTCAACTCGGTCGCGGATCAGCGACAAGAAGCATGTTCTCGCTGCGGTTCCGCGGCGCGTTGACCGAGTCAGTAACTCGTTTTTCCTGTGTGTTCCTACAAAACCCTGAGCCGATTTTTAGTGTATGTGGAATCATTTTTTGAACAGTTTTAAAATCGGCAGAGAGTTCAAATCTCGGACGTGTTTTGTGATTTTTTTCTCCAATTGAAATTCTAAATACTTTGCTAACATGCTAGTTATTGTTTAGCTAGGCTATGATACCACTGTAAGTCCACGTTACCCCTCCTGGTTCTTACGGGGATGCGGAAACTGTAAAAAACGATTTTTTTCATGGATGGGTAACATGGACTAGAAAATAGGATCTTTGCTAAACAAACACCTAGCAAACTAACTACAAGTTTAACTACGATGTTAGGGGGTTATACCTAGGTCTTGAACTCCTTCTCTTCTTGCTCCTTGGAGTGGTTGGATCGACTCCACCTCGTCGTCTCCTTGTTGTCGAAGAAGGATCCACCCGAAAGCTTCTACCTTGAGCTCCTACCTCAACCGAGAGAAAACTAAAGTGCTTGGATTGCTAGACCTTGTACTCTAGAGTGAGTAGAGAAGTGTTTTTAGGGTTTTATCTCAATGGCTCATGCTTCTCAACACATGAGACATGAGAGCCTTGAGAGAGAGGAAGAGGGAGAGCTTGGATGAGAGTGAATGAGAATGATATAATGAATCCAATAATTTGCAACCATGCACACAAAAGAGAAAATAATCATGATAATAATAATAATTAAGTAATGTGATGGTTTGTTTCAATGGCCATTATCATTTCATGCATTTAATGCATTTTGTAAAGAACAACAAGTAAACAAAAGTCATAGCAATGAAATGATGATGGTCAACTAGTCCAAAATAGTCAACCGGTCAACAAAGTCAACAAGTCAACAAATGTCAAAAGTTCAACTCAACCATGGCACAATAATACTTAATTAATATTATTAATCATATTTCTTATTCTCATTCGGATTTAGAAAAGGTCAACAGTCAACAACCCTAATGAGAATCCTCTGCCTCTTTCTCTGTCAACCGTACATACACACCCGCATCCGTGTTCCGAGGAACACGAATACAATGAGATAAAACCAATCCCAAAACGTATACCAGGATCTGGCTTAAACCAAAGCCCGCTAGTAATAACTGCCCGGACACCAAAACGTGCACAAGTGCGCGGATGTGAACGAACCCTGTCGCAAAACCATGCGACCTCTACTCTGTTTTGCCCAAAGGCGAATAGCTCTCTGTGTGGGACTCTAAAGACTAGACACTACGCTGGCAGTGGGTTTAACCACAGGCCGCAAGCGGTACTAGCTGTACGTAACGGTCCCAGGTAGATGCCGATAAGAAGACTGATGAGGTGAACCCATCCGAACTCCTACTGAGCCTGAATGTGACAATCTCCGTACAGTCCGGTCTATTCGTCTGAGAATATCGCATGGCGGGCCTAGGGGGTGGTAAACGTCAGTCCCCTAATAGCGGTACAAGTCGTGTCAGAGTGTAGCCCAGAACACCCTGAGATAACACTGGAAAACCTACCAGTATATCCCGCTTGCCCTGGCCAGGGACGACTATGTGTAATGGCACTCCTTGACACAGCGCGATATCAACCCCCAATACCGGGAGAGACGAATCCTGTCTAACCGTCGCTGCCTCCAAGTGCTTTGGGACTGCACCCAACTGCTACCTGTTTGCACGACTCATTTGAGCCGTGGTAGGGTAGCAATCTAAGAACAGTGGGAACACACTCGAGGCGAAGTGACAGTGTCAAGTCAGCGGACTAAGCTGTACTCATGTCACCTGGGAACTGATAACTGACGATAGGTATAGTACCAACCAATAGTTCCCGACGAGTCCTGTCCAGTATACTCGTAACCTAACGAGCACCCGCATACTATCTCAAGTACGACGTACTGATGGCTGTAGGACAGACCGTCTCCCCTGCTGGGATGAGAAGCGCATACGCTAGTCTACTCCGGAGTATCGATGCCCTATCTTGATAATCCTACGACTAGGGACCTGTATAAGGATGTGCTTATAGATTACCCAGCCCCCACTAGTGTGACTGCCATCACAACGCTGGTAATCAAGCAAAGATCCTAAGGGCTTAACTAATGTGTATAGGTGATATGCTAAAAGAAATACATGCACACATTAAAGTAGAAACAAACCATATAGCATACTACCATTTAGTGCAAGATTGTCTATACAACTGTGAATATCCCAAGCTTCCATCAAGTAATATACAAACTAGTATGATACAATAATGGCCTCTAGGGCATATACACTAACACCTAAAACAACAAAACGATAACACAAGTGTATATCAGCAAACGACCAAAAACATGTACAAACTACGTTTTACCGACACACCAACTCCAAACCTACTCCCAAGTGTTCGTATTGTGGCTAACGTACGTAGCGACACGACGAAACCAACCCAAGAGCAAAACCAGCACGAAGTGCACGGACCATGTCGGATAACGTATCGCGCATAGTCGTAACACTAGCAACTACCTATGTGATCCCAGACTTTTCATACAGAGAAAACTCAACAATCAAACAGAACCAAACACACCTAAACCAAAGCATAGAGCCACCCTAAAAAACCTAAACCCCAACTCCACTGGAAAATCGATGTCGCCAGAATTCCTTCGTGTCGTCGCCGGCCGAGTCCGAGCTCCTTGGGTTCGTGCTCCTGGTGAGGTCCTATGGTCACTGGTACATCACAACTACATTGTTTGGTTTTCTAGTAAAATCTCGGGGCCACAACAGGTCACAGATATCACAAATTGACACTAAAATACGATATTATGCATAAAACTTAACTTTAAACATTATAAACTGAAACTAAAAGTCTACATAACACAAAAACTACATAAAGAACAGATAGGGATCATTACCTAACCAAAAGAACTCAAGGATCCAAGCTATCTAAGCTCCTAGGCATCCAAGAGGCAAAACTAAATCAAAGATGTGATTCTTGTGAAGTTGTGATGGATTTTGTGTGATGGAAGCTCAAGTGTTCAGTTTGAGTGATGAGGAAATAAAAAAGAATAGAGAAAGTATTAAGTGAGAGAGGATGAGAGAGTGTGAGGTTATGAGAGAGGGAGGTGAGTGTAGGGTGAGAGTGAGAGGTGAATGCACCTTGCATTAAAACACCATTAATGCCTTCACACTACCTCATCATGCCACCTCCTTTCTCCAAAACAAATATCTCTCTTTCTCACCAACAATTATCAAGAGGATTAAAACTAGGTTAAAGCAAGAAATTAGATTAAAGCAAAGGATTGGATTAGGGTTAAGTGTCATTGTTGCTAATACTAGTTTAGCACAAACAAACCCTCACATTTACGTGCACACGTGCGTGCATGCCCATAACAAATAATATTAAAATAATAATTAAATGTTATAAAATTTGAGGAACCCGAATTGGTAAACTTTTTACAGTAAACCCGCATTAACATCTAAACTCACACTAACCGAAATCTAAGACGTTACACACGGCTCTATTGAGTCGTGCAAACAGGTAGTAGTTGGGTGCAGTACCGAAGCACTTAGAGGCAGTGGCGGTAAGATAAGATTCGTCTCTCCCGGTATTGGGGGTATCGCGCTGTGTTCGGAACGCCATTACACAAAGTCCCTGGCCAGGGCAAGAGAGATTTACTGGTAGGTACTCCAGTAGTTTCTCATGATGTTTTGGACTATACTCCGAAATGACTTATACCGCTATTAGGGGTCTGACATTTACCGCCCCCCTAGGCCCGATATGCGATACTCTTAGATGAACAGACCGGACTGTACGGAGATTGTCATATTCAGGCTCAGTAGGAGTTCAGATGGGTTTTCCTCATCGGCCTTCTTATCGACATCTACATGGGGACCACTACGTACAGCTAGTACCGCTTGCGGCCTGTGGTTAAACCCACTACCAGCGTAGTGTCGAGTCTTTAGAGTCCCACACAGAGGATTTTCCAGCTTCGGGCGAAACGAGTAGAGGTCGTATGGTTTTACGAAAGGGTTCGATCACATACGTGTACTTGTGCGCGTGTGGTGTTTGAGCGGACAATACTAGTGGGCTTTGGTTTAAGCTGGATCCTAGTATTTGATTATTGGATTAGCTTTGTCTCATAGTATTCGTGTTTTTCGGAACACGGATGCGGGTATGTATATACGGATGAGAGGGGGTATAGAAGGAGACATCTCATTAGGGTTTTGACCATTGACTTGGTCAAAACAAATATGATGTGGAGAAAATATATTGTTATTTTTGGTAATTGATAATTTGTGGCATGGCTACTTGGATTGACCATTTGACTTGGGTTGACCTTTTGACTCTAGATATTTTGATGAGATATTTTTGACCTAGATATTATGAGGAGATATTTTTGTTGTGCCATGCTTGTGGTCATATCAAGCTATCCATTCTATTTTCTATTATCATTATCACAAATACTTTCTCTTTCCTCAAGCTTGCTCTCTCCTTCTTTCTCTCAAAAACCATAGTGTATCATGTGTTGATAATCAAGGGTTAATGAGACTTAGCTACCCAAAATCACACTCTACTCATTCTAGGTTATTTAGTTTAGCACACCAAGTGATCTAGTTGGCTCAACTTGGAGGTTTAGCTCAAGGTTGGAACTCTCGGGTGGATCTTCTACGACTTTGAGAAGCCGACGATGAGGTGCTTTCCATTTCCACTCCAAGGAGCTTGCGAGGTAAACGAGGACAGCGGGAACACAAGAAGGACTTGGAACTTTAGGTATAATCTTCTAACATAGTAGATAATACCTCTTGCTAGTTTGTTAGTTATGTTTAGCTAAGATCTTGGTGTTAAAGTCGATGTTGCCTTGTTGTCAAAATCGTTTTTTTACCCGTTCCGCCTCCCCGCAAACCCATGGGGTGTGTAACATCGACTTACAGTGGAAATGAGCGATAGGAGGGGATTCATCTCTCCCGGTATTGGGAGTTGATGTTGCGCTATGCTTGATTGACCATAACAGGAAATCCCTAGCTAGGGTTGTTGAGATCTACTGGTAAGTGTTATCAGTAGTTTCTCGAACCGTTATGGACCTTGCATCGGCATGACTTATCAGGCTATTGAGGTCTGACGTTATACCACCCCCAGGCTGCGATATGCGACATATCTGACGAAGAGACCGGACTGTACAGTAGTGTTACTGATTGGATTCGCTGGAGTATGAGCAGGCTTGCTTGTTGATCTTCTGATCGTTCAATACCCGGGTGGCCGTTACGTTTAGCAGACCGCTTACGGCTTGTGGGTGTTTTATATGATCATCATCTACTGCCGGCGTATTGACGAGTCTTTAGAGTCCTACACAGAGGTTTCCTGGTTCATGCGAAATGAAGTAGGAGCACATATGTGATATGTGCGGGACCAAGATTAATGCGCGTATGTAATACCGCATTCTATTCTCACGATATGTGATATCGGTCGGTTATATGTGATATAGCCGGGTTATCGGATCAAGTGTTGATTTGATAAGATGTTACATTTGATATTAGTCGGTTGTATGTGATATAGCCGGATTATTAAATCAAGTGTTGATTTAATACTTTAATGTATAATTATATATTTGATATATTAACTAATATTAGCTCACTAAACATTTCTTTTTCTCACTTGTGTACACTTGGTATATATGTGATATATATTATGTACATTATTTTGAGTCATGCTTGATGCCACATACTACATGGGTGTATGAGACTTACACCATGCTTGATATAATGAAGGGTTTATATTTATCTAAGTAATTCAAAATTGGATGGATATTTGTCATGGCTACAAGCTTGTAGAAGCTTGTGGAACCATTGACCAAGTCCACCAATTTTGTTTCACTTGTAGATATTTATTAACCTAACCATTAACCTTAGCCATGGTTCATTCTCTACTTGGGTTAGTGTATGACACTAACTCACCCATGGTTTCTATTCTCACCTCATGAGTTTCATTCTCATCTTCACTTCATCTTCTTCTTCCTCATGAAAAAGCTTTCTAGCTTTTGAAATGGTGAAGAAATATTGTGAGAAAAATAAATCTAAAGCGAGCGCAATTCCTACTTCATCATCCTCTACTATATTAGCCATTTATTTTAGGGTGTTTGCTTCGCTAATCTACCATTAGTGAAGAGGTAGCATGAGCTTGAGTCTCCTCGACGTAGATCATCTTCGACCTCGAAGATTTCGAGCAAGCTTGTTCATTTCTTCATGTGAACCCTTACTAGAGTTTGGGTGTTCACTACTTGGAGCGAAGGGACTACTACACGGAGCTTTAGAAGTGAATGACCGGTCTACAAAGGTTGTATTCCTCATTCACTTAGATGTAAAGTTGTTTGCATTGCTAATTCGTCTAAATCTCTAGTTATGATTCCAGGGTTTGGGTTCTTTAGTACGGCAAAATTTTGAAATTGGCATGGACGATGCCTCCCGAAAAACCTTGCTGCCGCGCTACGTAACCCTACAATACCCACAAACCATCAGCGGCACTAGCTGTACGTAACGGCTCCCAGGTATTGAGCGATCAGAAGATCAACAAGCAAGCCTGCTCTTACTCCTGCGAATCCAATAAGTAACACTGCCGTACAGTCCGGTCTCTTTGTCTGATATGTCGCATATCTAGCCTGGGGGTGGTAAACGTCAGACCCCAATATCTTGATAAGTCATGCTGATGTGAGGTCCATAACGGTTCGAGAAACTACTGGTAACACTTAACAGTAGATCTCAGCAACCCTGGCCAGGGATTTCCTGTTATGGCCAATCGAGCATAGCGCAATATCAACCCCCAATACCGGGAGAGGCGAAATCCCCTCTTATCGCTCATTCCCTCCATGTGACTCAGGACTGTACCAAAAAACCACCTGTTTGCACGACTCAGTAGAGCCATGTTAGGGTGGAAATCAAAGCACAGTGGGAGACACGCAAGACTTTATGACGATCTCGGGTCAACAGACTAACCTGTACCGGTATCACCAGAGAGCTGCTATCTGACGTGAGGTTTAATACCATCTAGGAGTTCTCGGCGAGTCCTGTTCAGTGTACCCAGTCTCCACTGAGCACCCTGTTGCGCCACGGCAGCGCCCCGGCCGTCTAACCGAGGCCAAATTGCGGAATCAAAATTTTCTTATCTTTTAAACTGGCGCTACCGCGGACAATACACCCGGATCGTAACCATTAACCTAATGCTAGCTAACAAGAGATGGGAAGAGAAGTATACCGAGTGATCCGAGTCCTCCGGTCTTCTCGTCATCGTTCCGATCTCCCGCGGAAAGTCTTGTCTCCACATCGTCGCCTCCTCGCCGGAAGGGCACCACATCGCCTGCGTCTTTTACGGGCTCCCACCTCGATACCGAGGCAACTCGGGCATGAAGCCGGCAACTCGACATGCTCAAGATATGCTGTAGAATGTGTAGTAGATCATGCTAGTCTCATTTGGAGTTTGTAGTTGCCTTGATGGAGGAATGGAGTTAGGAAAAATGGTGCTTTCATTTTTCCAAAACAAGAAGAAGAAGGAGATGAAGAATTCCTCACAAAACAAAGATGAACTCTCTCATTCTTTTCTTTCTCTCAAGTGTTCTTTCTTTCATCTAGTGAGAATGATAATCATGTGGAGGAATGAGAATCCCAACCATAAGAAGGGAGGTGAGTGTAGGATAAGAGAAGAGGTGACCACAAACAAAACATCAACCATACTTCTCACTATTAAACCCATTCCCTCTCAAATCTCAATTAAAGCACCATCATTGATGAAAGATGCTAATCCTATCATAATGAATACATTTGCAAGAAACCCCCTCCACAAATGTAATTTGCAAAACTGCAAATTACCCCCTCCATCGGAAAAGTCCGGCCGGGAAAGAACAAAGGAAAAACCGGCCGGAACGGAATGCAAACTGGCAACTCCAGAAAACTGGTCCCGTAATAAATTACAGGAAAACCCCGACACTGTGCATACACACCCGCATCTGTATTCCGTCCGGATACAAATGCAAAGAGACAAAATCTACACTGTACTAAACTAGGACCGGCTTAAGCCAAAGCCGGCTAGTAATATCCGTTCGATCCTGATCCGTGCAATACCGCACGTATCAGATCGAACCCTGCCATATAACTATACGGCCACAAGTACAAAACTGTCCGATCCTGATCCGTGCAATACCGCACGTATCTGATCGGACCCTGCCATATCTCCATACGGCCTCTACAGCGTTTCGCCCGAAAGCTTGAGTAACTGAAAGTGTGGTGGACTCTAAAGACTCGTCAATACAATGGTCGTGGATTTAACCACTAGCACGTCAGAGATATTAGCCAATACGTGACGGGCCACCAGCTATTGACCAAAAGGGACGTCGATGAGCGAACTCATCCTGACACCCTACTGAGCCTGTCAGTGACAATATCCGTACAGTCCGGTCCGTTCGTCTATGAGCATCGCATGTCGGGCCTAGGGGGTTGGTAAAAGTCAGACCCCCAAAACCGGTACAAGTCGTGTCGGAGTGTAGCCCAGAACGCCCTGAGATACTACTGGAATACCTACCAGTAAATCTCCTGCCTCGGCCGAGGGCTTTGCGTAATGGCTCTCCTAGACACAGCGCGACCTCACCCCCAATACTGGGAGAGACGAACCCCTGAAGATCCGCTCACTGCCTCCATGTGGCTCGGGACTGTACCCAACTAAAACCTGTTTGCACGACTCCTTTGAGCCGTGGTAGGGTAGTAATCAAAGCACAGTGGGAACTCACACGAGACAAATGACGATCCTCAGGTCGATGAACTAACCTGTACACATGTCACCAGGGAACTGCTATCTGACGTCAGGTATAAGACCAACTAGCATGTTCCCGGCGAGTCCTGTCCGGTGTACTCATAACCCAATGAGCACCTGTATACATCTTAGGTGAACCAACTGACACCAGTGGCTTGTGAGATCGGCCACCGCCCCTCGTCGGGGTCTCGACTGTATACACTAGTCTACTAATGGAGTATCGATGCCCTGTCTCGAAACTCCTACGACTAGGGACCTTTTAAGGATGTGCTTATAGACTACCAGCTCCCACGTAAATGATCGCCATCACACTGCTGGTAGTCAAGCAAGAATCCTAGGGGCTCTATCAACGTGTAATAGCGACATGTCAGGTCACCTAAAGCAGTACACGATGATAAAGATAAACCAGATAGCATACTATCATCTCGAGTAAGACTGTCCTACCGGGATAGGTCCTCCCTCAATCATTGCAATCACGTGCCTGTGATCCAATAATTGACTCTGAGGGCACTATCTCCAACAATCTCCCACTTGCACTCAAGGCTAATTATTGCGTTGTCGCATACTCACAGCCCGTGTGACACCGAACACCCAACTCCTCTACTAGTCAGTCTCACAAAACCCATTTGCGAAACTATTGCGTTCGAGCAATAGCCTCAGTGAGTGGATCCGCAGAGAAGTTTCTTTCTATGTCTCTCTATATCTCAAGTTCGCGGAGAAAACCATCTCCCGAAATGAGCAATACCTGTCTTGGAACGTCTGGATGTCTGATGGGACCTAGTTCATAAATGAACTCCAAATCCAGACTTCTTAGACTGTATCGTCAACTGAACTTAATCAGTATCCTGCGCCATGCCTTCCCTCGGTATTGCCTTGGACCATCTGTCCAAAATACTGCCCCTCGTCAGAAGGAAAACTATAACTCTGACAACCTCCTTGTCGTCCATGTCACCTTGGAAGCCTGGAATGATAACTGTCTCCCAAATGAGGCTGTCGTTATCATATCCCTAGAACATCAACTTATGTTCTAAAACTGCTTCCGACTGTTTCTCCAGGATTGGATCAATATCAACTTATTGCATCTACTGCAAGAACAACATCTGGTGTGGTATTTGACATCTCATGATTGACTCAATTTCCCGAGCAAGTGATCTGCCAATCATGCAGATCCCTCTCCCCTTTAGTCTGTAAGACACCTTTAGAGAGGGTGACTCCATTACCTGCAGGTGTACTACCGTGCCAGGAGTCGTCCATTCTAAATACTCATAGAATGCTGTCAAGGTACCCAGATTAGGAAACCACCCAAATCTAGATCTAAAACCATAGATCTAGTAACCAGAATGTCTGATATAATATCCAAGTCCTGTGTGGAGAAATCACTGTGTGACAACCAAAATATAACCGATCGTAGTATAGGAGTTTCTTTTCCTACTCTGTGTATGTCATCCAAATACCAGGATATCACACCCTACTACCTTCTCAACAGATCCATCCCTTATTCTGATGAAGTCAAACCTATGACTGTCACGTCAGAAATAGATGATCTATCTCCGCTACATTTGCTTTAGTCTATAAATAGACATAAGCGTGATGACCACCAATGCTTCCGCTGCTCCCACTGACTACGACAACCCTCTGCCAGAGTCATATAGACGTGCACTTCTAAAGCTAGTTTAGAACAACGCTATACTCATCCTCCTGCCGGGTCTCACAGTCTAGAGCAACAGCAATGGTAAGTCTGGGTAAACAAGAACCTCCCTGCCACCGTCCTTGAGCATACCGAAGTACCTCTCGAGTGCCTGAGGTTACCCATCATTTCTGCGGAGTGGCCAATGGAATGTCAAATCAGATTGAATCTTTAGGTTCTTATCAAATCTTCAGTAATCGTTTGCGGTTCTGGAATCACTTCCAGTTCTACCATACTCCCACTACTGTTTTCTGAAAAAAAAATCCATTTTTATTAAAACTGTGGCGAGTCAAGAACAATATCACTATTGATCTTCCAGATGGTAGAAAGTCAACCCTCGTCATAGCCTGGGTCAACCCACAAACAGCCATTACAGAAACGTGCCTAGAGTTATCCGGAGTCTGGTTTTAAGCATAAGCTGGACAACTCCCCGTACCTTAACAATGTCAAGATATGAACTGTTCTATATCCAATATAGGAACAGAGGCACTGATTTAATTTAACCAGATTCAAATCATGCAGCTGTCTCCAGTGCATGTCAACTAAATGGAAGTAGGCCGATCAGCGTTACTCAACTTAGGAATGCTTCCAATTATGAGTAGCCTGAAAGAGAAGCAAGTTCTCTTAATCATTACTATCAACTGAATACCATACACAAGTATCTACATCTTCGATCACTTTGAAGAATCCCGATACTTGCTACACCTGGTTCTCTACTCTATTCAAATACATATAACTCCTCAAAACTTAGACCCTGTGTTTCTACGAAACACATGTCTAAGAACTAGAGAAGTTAAAAGTAAACAGAATATAGTATGAGGACCAATCCCTCTGTCCTAATGGACACTGGACAACATACAATACTCTGTATAAGTCCGCTGAGTCTAACAACTCTTTCACTGTGTGTCGTAGGTTGAAAACTGTACTTATGGTTAAGAAGAATTACACTGCTGTTTAATGCTCCTTACCTAACCATCCACTGATATAGGTAAATGTCATCGACATAATATCAAAAGGTATATCTCACTCTATGAAAATAGACGTACAGATATATCAATTTGAAATTGGTGCACAACAGCGGATATTCAAAACCAAATATTTGCCGACCGGCAAACAGCCCAGATGATCTCCTCAAATATCACCGATTACAATGAATCCCGATATAATGAGGATGATCACCCTATTCCCAATAACTTACTCCCGCTCATCATCTGTAAAACCATACAGATGTGAGAATCATACCTGGTAAATACATACCCTGGAGCAAGTGTCTAACTGGGAAATCAGTTTTCCATTAACAGTACACAGTGAGACTGAAACATTGAAACGTTTCGATGGGGTATCCTGGTATTCCTAGTAATGCCTCTACCATTATCCAGATTCACAACTATAACCGTATAATTCTTTGCCACCTCTCCAAATCCCTTTATATGTCTTTAGTCATTACCTTCTGCACACCCCTTAGGCCAAATGGTTTTCTTCCTTCCCTACCGTTCGGCACCAGCCTATGGTTTGGAAGAAGACTATCCAATAAGCATAAAAGGTGTACTGTCCTAATCCTAGGAGCACTCGCAAAGCGAGAGAAGGTGAAGATAAAAAAACAACCGAATAAACCTTATTCCTATTTCTCCTGAACCAGAATCCATCCCCGAACTGGAACAAGTTCCATTCGAGTTCGTATATAACCATACGATGGAGTATCCAATAAACTGTGGATCTTCGTAGTGATACGGAGTGTCCTGGAGAAATATAAAGGTGATTTAGGATTGGCGAAGAAATACTTGGTTTGGTCGTGAATATCAGTCGCAATTTACTTTGCCCTCCTACTAATCCCTTGCTTTGTCTTAACTTAATACCTTCTGCACACCATCGTTATGCTAATTGGTTTTCTTCATTCCCTACTGGTCGGCACCAGCCTAAGGTTTGGAAGAAGACTATCCAATTTGCGTAATAGGTGTACTACTCCTAAACCAAGGAGTACTCGCAATGAGAGAAGGTGAAAAGAAAAGACAACTGAATAATCCTATTCGTTTTCTCCAGAACCAGAAACCATCCTTGAAGTCCTTCGAGTTCGTATATAACCATACGATGGTTTTGTCCAATGGAAGTGGACGTTCGTAGTAATACGGGGTGTCCTGGAGAAAAGGGTAAAAGTAGGAGTGGCAATGAGGTCTGCAACTCTGACAATCCAAAAGCCTGTGTTAAGAAGGTTCGGTCAACTTGGTCACTGAGTCATAGTCCAGGGTCGGGTCAATGGTCGCTGCCAGAGAGAGAGAAAAGACACACTCAGCGTGCACTCTAACCTAGATCAGAATGGTTATCACTTTGTCAAATCAGGAAACCTCCCACTGTACCTCAAATTCTCCTCCAAAACAGAAAGAAGAATTAGTCGGGGTCACCCGAGGAGTAAACTAACTCATCAGTGGGAATCGGGATCCAACTATCATCGCATGATAACTTGACGGAATCCACTCAAGTCACCACACTCCAGAAGGTATGCGCATGCCTGGCAAGTTTCAGTTCTTTTGAAACTCCCGATGTGTGTTTTTACTCCTAGGACCCAAGTGACCTTGACAATGCCAACAAATTAAAGAGTCCTAGTCAAGTTCCACCCGTCATTATCTTGATTGCGTTAAACCCACCCGTACGAGTCCTTGACAATGCCAACAAGACCGTACGACTGTCCTAACCAATCCACTTATCCATGTGACAGAAAAGCATTACATAGCTACCGAACACTACGCCACGGCAATGCACGACAAACGCAGCACGAATACTAAGTAACACTAATCTGAAATGACGGAGGGCTACGACTGGTTTTTGGCGAAAAACCTTTAACGTAATGAACTTGATATCGTTGAAGGAACTGGATAACTTTTTAGAAAATATAGTGACGAAAACCTTTACTAAAGAGGTCACTCCCGGTGAAGGGATCTCGGCTCTTTCCCCGTAGAATGAGGTGCAGGATATTCCAACTGAATACCACGATGCAAAGCAAAAGTGATCGGCTATAGTGAAGTTAATGCCCTGACGCAAACTTCTATCCAAGGGGTCACTCCCGGTGAAGGGATCTCGGCCCTTGCCTCGTCGACTGAGGAGCAGGATATTCCAAATGAATACCACGATGCAAAACAAAAGTGAACGTCCTTGCAATAACAGCTTTTTGAAAAGTGTTCCAACAACATCAGAATAGGTTTGTTTATCTTGCATTGATCCGAATCAACACAGTCCCATCAATTGATCACACCACAAAGAACGAAAATATACTGATGTACGTATATGCCATCCGCATTCGCCACTGGGTCCCGTCATCACCCGTTAGGTTACTTAACTAACGACAGAGCGGGGACTGGACTAGCGCGGATGCAAAACATATACAACATCTACTAATATATATACCAATATATTATATTTCGCTCAAGGCGTGATAAGAATGCAACATCACAGAAATATACAGCATCACAGAACAATACAGATATCTGGAAGCCCCGGGTTTCACAGAGCCGCTGCTGAAACCCGACGTTCCCCTGGTCGTGTGGATAGCCTGTGCAATGAAATCCTAGACCCCTACGGGCTCGGCAAGTCACCCGCCAAAACCTGAAGCGAGGCAGCCCCTTTCAGCACCGTGAATGGACCACCCAGCACTTCACGGAATCCGGTAACTTGGGCACCCCTCCTGGGTCAACCTGTACCCCCTACGAGTGCGACGAATAGCCCGCCAATCCTAGAGTGAAGCCCCCTCCGTCTCAATGCCATGAGATGCGGGCCCGTTGCCCTCTAGAACCCGGCTATCCGTGCACCCCTCCGCGGGGTAATCCTAGTACAGAAAGTAAAATATACATACACCGGGTACATCGACCGCAACCAGGTCGTGCCCCAAAAGAATAATACAAACAGGCAGTGACGGCAGTCCACATGTCGGACGCTCGCCCCGCAATATCAAATGTACATAATACAACAAAACTGTACTACCATTGCATCCAGGCTATCCCCCACGACCGATCCGCAACAACACAGCATAAACATAGAACATCAACGTGAAAATCACGTTCGCAAATCCGTCTAACCGGGCTATAGCAGTTAGACAGGATTTACCGATCAAGTGATATTCACGGTCGCAGATATAATGTAAATACTGTGAAATAATGTGTTTAAGATATCCGATCGATCAGACAATTAACAAGTAGGCCCCCAAACAATACTGTAGCAGTCACAGAGAATCTGGGCCCAAATTTAATATCCCAAAACCCCTAAATTTAGTCCACAAGCCCACTGGAAAAATTCCACACAGTGAAGACAACAATGTGCAGCGAAACCGCGGCCCAAGGTGGGGTTTGGCCGCGGTTCCGCGCTAAAGTGAACGACTGAATGTGTCGAATTTTTACAGATGTCTTAGAATTGCTTGTACATCAGTTTTATACAACCTGAAAAATTTTTAGACACCAAAAAATTCCAACAGAAAACTGATGTGAACTAAAATACGGTTTTTGGGATTTTGGTCGATCGGATAAGTAAAACGCATTAGAACAAGCTAGGCAAGGTTAATGGCGTGGCTCTGATACCATGTTGCGCCACGGCAGCGCCCCGGCCGTCTAACCGAGGCCAAATTGCGGAATCAAAATTTTCTTATCTTTTAAACTGGCGCTACCGCGGACAATACACCCGGATCGTAACCATTAACCTAATGCTAGCTAACAAGAGATGGGAAGAGAAGTATACCGAGTGATCCGAGTCCTGCGGTCTTCTCGTCATCGTCCCGATCTCCCGCGGAAAGTCTTGTCTCCACATCGTCGCCTCCTCGCCGGAAGGGCACCACATCGCCTGCGTCTTTTACGGGCTCCCGCCTCGATACCGAGGCAACTCGGGCATGAAGCCGGCAACTTGACATGCTCAAGATATGCTGTAGAATGTGTAGTAGATCATACTAGTCTCATTTGGAGTTTGTAGTTGCCTTGATGGAGGAATGGAGTTAGGAAAAATGGTGCTTTCATTTTTCCAAAACAAGAAGAAGAAGGAGATGAAGAATTCCTCACAAAACAAAGATGAACTCTCTCATTCTTTTCTTTCTCTCAAGTGTTCTTTCTTTCATCTAGTGAGAATGATAATCATGTGGAGGAATGAGAATCCCAACCATAAGAAGGGAGGTGAGTGTAGGATAAGAGAAGAGGTGACCACAAACAAAACATCAACCATACTTCTCACTATTAAACCCATTCCCTCTCAAATCTCAATTAAAGCACCATCATGGATGAAAGATGCTAATCCTATCATAATGAATACATTTGCAAGAAACCCCCTCCACAAATGTAATTTGCAAAACTGCAAATTACCCCCTCCATCGGAAAAGTCCGGCCGCGAAAGAACAAAGGAAAAACCGGCCGGAACGGAATGCAAACTGGCAACTCCAGAAAACTGGTCCCGTAATAAATTACAGGAAAACCCCGACACTGTGCATACACACCCGCATCTGTATTCCGTCCGGATACAAATGCAAAGAGACAAAATCTACACTGTACTAAACTAGGACCGGCTTAAGCCAAAGCCGGCTAGTAATATCCGTTCGATCCTGATCCGTGCAATACCGCACGTATCAGATCGAACCCTGCCATATAACTATACGGCCACAAGTAAAAAACTGTCCGATCCTGATCCGTGCAATACCGCACGTATCTGATCGGACCCTGCCATATCTCCATACGGCCTCTACAGCGTTTCGCCCGAAAGCTTGAGTAACTGAAAGTGTGGAGGACTCTAAAGACTCGTCAATACAATGGTTGTGGATTTAACCACTAGCACGTCAGAGGTATTAGCCAATACGTGACGGGCCACCAGCTATTGACTAAAAGGGACGTCGATGAGCGAACTCATCCTGACACCCTACTGAGCCTGTCAGTGACAATATCCGTACAGTCCGGTTCGTTCGTCTATGAGCATCGCATGTCGGGCCTAGGGGGTTGGTAAAAGTCAGACCCCCAAAAGCGGTACAAGTCGTGTCGGAGTGTAGCCCAGAACGCCCTGAGATACTACTGGAATACCTACTAGTAAATCTCCTGCCTCGGCCGAGGGCTTTGCGTAATGGCTCTCCTAGACACAGCGCGACCTCACCCCCAATACCGGGAGAGACGAACCCCTGAAGATCCGCTCACTGCCTCCATGTGGCTCGGGACTGTACCCAACTAAAACCTGTTTGCACGACTCCTTTGAGCCGTGGTAGGGTAGTAATCAAAGCACAGTGGGAACTCACACGAGACAAATGACGATCCTCAGGTCGATGAACTAACCTGTACACATGTCACCAGGGAACTGCTATCTGACGTCAGGTATAAGACCAACTAGCATGTTCCCGGCGAGTCCTGTCCGGTGTACTCATAACCCAATGAGCACCTGTATACATCTTAGGTGAACCAACTGACACCAGTGGCTTGTGAGATCGGCCACCGCCCCTCGTCGGGGTC
Source organism: Agapanthus africanus (assembly GCA_030015575.1). NCBI lineage: Eukaryota > Viridiplantae > Streptophyta > Magnoliopsida > Asparagales > Amaryllidaceae > Agapanthus > Agapanthus africanus. The sequence goes on from JASDDO010000004.1 coordinate 245,702,648, forward strand.
TCGACTGTATACACTAGTCTACTAATGGAGTATCGATGCCCTGTCTCGAAACTCCTACGACTAGGGACCTTTTAAGGATGTGCTTATAGACTACCAGCTCCTACGTAAATGATCGCCATCACACTGCTGGTAGTCAAGCAAGAATCCTAGGGGCTCTATCAACGTGTAATAGCGACATGTCAGGTCACCTAAAGCAGTACACGATGATAAAGATAAACCAGATAGTATACTATCATCTCGAGTAAGACTGTCCTACCGGGATAGGTCCTCCCTCAATCATTGCAATCACGTGCCTGTGATCCAATAATTGACTCTGAGGGCACTATCTCCAACACACCCGTATACAATCTTTGATGTCAAACACCAATGGATATGGGATCACCCATCGCCTATCATATCGGTCAAGAAATGTATATGTTAGTCTACTCTGGAATATCGATGCCCTGTCTCGACACTCCCACGACTAGGAAAAATTAAAGGATGCACTCACAGACTACCCAGACCCCACTATTATGATCTCAATCATAATCCTGGAAGTCAAGTACACATCCTGAGGGCTTTATCAACATGTAACAGAGAGACAGGGAGTGTACATGTTAAGTAAAGAGTAACCAGATAGCATACTATCATGTCGAGAAAGAAAGTCCTCCCTATATATGTCCAGGCATACATTATAATATACAATCATGTACAATAATGGCCTCTAGTGCATACATATAACTAACAATCTTCCACTAGCACTAGGGCTATTTATGGTAGTATCTCATACCCAACGTCCCATAAAAGTCTCTCTTGGAAATGGCCTTCGTGTGTGGATCCGCCGTGTCATTCTTCAAGTCAACTCTCTCAACCTTGATCCTCTGGACATCAACCATCTCCCTGATCAGGTGATACTACCTTAGAATATGTCTGGATCGCTAATGGGACCGGGGTTTCTAGGTCAAATCCACAACTCCATTGTTGTCATAATAACAATTATTGGACACTCAATGGTAGGAACCATGTTTATCTCATGAAGAAGAAATATCTAGACAGCCACTTTGGCAGCATCGTTGGTAGCGATGTATTCAGCCTTTATCGCCTAGTTTGCCACGGTATTTAGCTTGGAACCCTTCCAACATACCATCCCTCCACCGAGGGTAAAGACAAAGCCTGAGACGGACTTTCAGTTGACCTTATCACTCTGGAAGCTCGAATCGGTAAAGGACTCCCTCTGGAGTTCACCGTTACCAAAACACTAAGACCATTTCTTCAGTGCTTCTCAAGTACTTAAGAATGTCTTTCACAGCTATCCAGTGATTATCCAAAAGATCTGATTGATTCCTGATCACTACACCTAGTGAATTAGCTACATCTGGTCTGGTGCATAACATCGCATATATGATAGAGCCTAGTGCCGAAGCATAGGGTATCCCTTGCATGCGAGCTCTCTCCAAATCAGTCCCGGGAGACATCTTTTTGGAGAGAGTGATTCATAAGTAAGTGGGTGAACCACCACGCTCAGAATATTCGATACTAAACCCCTTTAGTATGGTGTTAATGTACCTAGATTTGGGACACTCCCAAGATCCAATTAGATCTATCACTATAGATCATAATCGATAAGATGTAGTAGGTATCACCCAGATCTTTCATGGAGAATCCTCGTGATAAGAGGAGCTTGACCGAATGTAGCATAGGAAACCCATTTCCTATCAAGAGTATGTCATCTACGTATAATACGTGGAAGACAACCTTACTCTCTACAACCTTCTTGCATATACAAGGTTCATCTACCTTTTTGATTAAGTCAAACTCTTTGACTGCCATATCAAAAAAGATGTTCCAACTCCACGATACCTGCTTTAATCCTGATGGACTTAAGCATAGCCACTGAAAGAAAAGTTTTCATCATAATCCACACCTGGTTATTGACAAAACTTTTTACTACAAGTTTAGCTTCAAAAGTCTCAATTTTTCCATTTACACCAAGAGTCTTCTAAAGATCCACTTGCTCCCGATAGGTTTTACCCCTTCAGGTGCAACATTCAAAGTCATACTTTGTTGGTGTACATGGATTCCATCTCAGATTGCATAGCATCCAGCCATTTCACAGAGTCCCCATTTGTGATGGCCTGCTCGAAACTAGTTGGGTCATCATCAACCATGATGCAATCCTCGCTCCCACCGTCATTGAGAAAACTGTAGTATCTCTCAGGTGGATGAGGAACCCTACCAGATCCGCGGAGAGGCTGAGGTTCGTTGGAGACTATTGAATCCTTTGGTTCTACTAAATCATTAGTTCCAGTTTTTATAGCTAGAACTTCTTCTAGTTCTACATCATGACCATTAATTTGTTTTTCGAAAAAGGTGGCATGTTGAGAAACAAAACACATTTTGCTCCTCAGTGTGGTAGAAGATATACCCTCGCGAATGTTCGGGATATCCAACAAACTTATACAGAACTGACCTTGCCTCGAGCTTGTCCGGATTTAACTTTTCAATATAGGCCGGACAACCTCATATCTTAACTCGTTTAAGAGATGGTCTCTTCCCATTCCATATTTCATATGGAGTGGTAGACACTGATTTGGATGGAACCCCATTCAATAGGTATGCAGCTTCTCAAGTGCATAACCCCCAAAAGGAAACAGGTAACTCAACAGTACTCATCATAGAGCACGCCATATCTAATAGGGTGCGATTCCTCCGTCCCGATACACCGTTGTGCTGTGGTGTACACGAAAGAGTAAGCTGAGAGAGAATTCCATTCTCTTTTTAGAAAATTCAGGAACTCCATGCTTAAGTATTCCCTTCTCCGATCAGATCGAAGGACTTAATACTTTTACCTGTCTGGTTCTCAACTTCAAGCTTATATTCCTCGAATTTCTCAAAAGTTTCAGACATGTGTTTCAACAGGACCATATATCCGAATCTTGAGAGATGGTCAGTGAATATAATGAAGTATGAAGAACCCACCCCGGCATTTGTAGACATAGGACCGTATACATCACCATGTATCAGTCTCAAGAGTTCAGTAACTCTTTCTCTGTTTCCAGTAAACGGAGTATTGGTCATTTTACCTTTGAGACAAGACTGGAAAGTATCATAAGATGAAAATTCGAACAAATTCTAATATTCATCCTTATGTAACCTAGCTAGTCTTGTCGCATTGATATGACCTAGTCTACAATTCCATAAAAAGGATTCATTCATTTCTGAACTACTCCTCTTGTGTGTGTTCTATATACTTTGAACTGTGGTTTGATTTAGAACATATATGCCATTACATAATGTGCCTAATCCAATCAACTCTTGATTATGGAAAATGTTCACAACATTATCCTTCAATACAGAATTACATCCTTCTTTAACTTAATAAAGAAACTGATGTAATGTTGTATATCAGGTTCGGCATGTAATAACATTTGTTCAGAATCAATGTATCTACCATTTGGTAATACAAGATGATATTTGCCAACTAGTTTGGCTGCAACACTTGCACCATTCTCTACATTTAGAGACATATCACCCAATCCCAGTTCTCTACCTTTTCTGTAGCCCATGTAACAGATTACATATGTGGGATCCTGATCCTGTATCTCATACCTAGGACATAGAGGATACTGAGAAACAGTTCTCGGTAACGAACACATCCGAAGAATATGCATCAACATGTTTTTTCTTGATTGGGTGGCATGGGAATCCTGGTATTCCCCTGTTTTCTGCTCAGATTAATAACAATCATAATGTAGAGCGGAACCAACGTTCCCCAGCTCAGTATAATAAGCAGGTTCGGTCAATACATCCATATTATTATCTTGATTAAGGCATGTCACGGTCGCTACCAGGAGAAGGAGAGAAGAAAACGCTCTACGTGCGCTCTTACAAGATTAGATTGGTTATTATTTTATCTAATCAGGATGTCTCCCACTGTTTTTATCAAATCTTCCTTCAAAACCTAAAAGGAAAGACTAACCGGGATTAATTATACCTTACAAGTTCGCTAACCGTTCAGCCAGGCCAGTGTCGATACTTTGAGGGAGGTTCCCCGTGCTTTCGTACGGACCTAATTAAAGTAAACCTTGTTTTCCCAGAGGCATAACCTCGTTGACACCTTTCTAGACACCTAATAGGTTAGCTAATTATAAAGTGCAAAACTCTCCTAGGAGTAATATTTACTCGCAGTGGGTATCGAGATCCAACTATCTAATAGAACGTATGCAATCTCATTGCAAATTTCAACACTTGAAACTCCCGATAATGGTTTTTACCCCTAGCACTTATGATCTTAACTATGGTCAACATATCATAAGCACTAGTCAAGTTCTACCCGTCATTTCGTGATTAATTAGACCCACTTACATGACCCTTAACTATAGTCAACATAACCACATGAATGTCTTAACTAATCGCATCATATGCTGTGTAGGAAGACATCACTTAGCTACCGTACACTGCGCCTTAACAATAGTCAACATACGCAACACGAATACTATGTACTCTACTTCCTAAAATGGCGGAGGGCTGCGGATAGTTTTTATGAAAACCTTTAAGACTTTGAACTTGATATCGTTATAGAATAAAATAGTTTTAAAAGGAGTGGCTTAAGCTCAGCATTTTGAAACTTGCTTCTTCATAAAAAGTGTTGGGTTTCCCTTGCACCTAGTTTAGGGTTTGGTAGCATCACTCATGCCATTTTAAAAATTAGAGAGGTGCAAAGCAAACAAACCATGAATCTTTACAAGAATATTTAGGGTAACAAGTTTTGTATCACATACAAAGAACAATCTATCACTATGAGTAGAGATTACAACCTTTGTAGTCTCTCTTTGGTGACTCCTTGGACCTTTGAGAGTTTGAAACGGATCGCTAGCAACCTTCCTTGTCCACGATGATCGACCCGAAGTCCCTTTGCCCAAAGCTCCTTGCTTTACTTGATCCATGGAAGAAGTGTAGCAAACACCCTACACAAATGGGCTAGATGTTTGTAGAATGATGAGGTGGTTTGTATTCTCTAATCAAAACCCTTTCTTTTTATCACCCTCACTCAAGAGAAAACTCAAAAGAGCTTGGAGGAAGAAGAAGATGATGGCAAAAGCTTTTGTCAAAAAGATAATCATCAGCTTAATGGAAAAATGAGAAAAGAAAGTATATATATTTTCCTTCTCTCATCACAAACCATGGTTAACTAATATCTAGATATTTTGCATATGGGTTAAAGTCCAAATGGAAAAATCAACCATGGGTCAAAGCTAGGTCAAAGTAAAGAAGTGTGTAGAAAAACCCATTAATGATTCAATTTCCATTTGCCTTTTTAACCAAATACAAAATATATATATATATATATATATATTAGTGAACCATGTGAGTCATATATTGCCACCAATTGTTATCAGCAACCATGACACGATGCATGTATGTGTCCATGCACATCAACAAGTGCATACATGCATGCATACATCTTCAACAAAGAAAAGGGTTTAAATAAAGAATTAAACTAAAAGTCAAATGTTAAATCAACACTTAATTTAACAAACCTGTCATATCACATACGACCCGACCAATAGAAAAACGCCCGATTAACATACGGTATCACATTCTCGCATTCAATCGGGTCCCCGCGCATATCTCATATGCACACCACATCGTTTCGCCTGAGCTAGGAAACTCCTGCGTGGGACTCTAAGACTCGTCAATACGCCGGCAGTAGGTGATGATCATATCAAACACCCACAAGCCGCAAGCGGTCAGCTAAACGTAACGGCCACCCGGGTATTGAGCGATCAGAAGAAAACTAGTGAAGCTATCAAAACTCCCGTCGAGCCAATCAGTAACACTACCCGTACAGTCCTGTCTCTTCGTCTGATATGTCGCATATCCAGTCTAGGGGTGGTGAACGTCAGACCCCAGTAACCGATAAGTCGTGTCGATGTGAGGCTCATAACAGGTTGAGAAACTACCGATAACTCTTACCAGTAAATCTCCATAACAGCCCTTGCCTGGGACTTCCAGTTATAGCCAATCGAACACAGCGCAACATCAACTCCCAATACCGGGAGAGACGAAACCCCTCCTATCGCTTATTGCCTCCATGTGATTCGGGACTGTACCCAAAAGCCACCGTTTTGCACGCCTTTTTTGACGTGGTAAGGTGTAAATCAAAGCACAGTGGGAATCACACAAGACTCTATGACGATCTCGGGTCTACAGACTAACTTGTACCAGTGTCATCAGAGAACTGCTATCTGACGATAGGTATAATACCATCTAGGAGTTCTCGGCGAGTCCGTTCAGTGTACCCAGTCTCCAATGAGCACTCGTACACCATCTTTGATGTCAAACACCGATGGATATGGGATCATCCATCGCCCATTATATGGGTCAAGATGCGTATACGCTAGTCTACTCTGGTGTATCGATGCCCTGTCTCGATACACCCTCGACTAGAAATAGTTATAAGATGTACTCTTGGACTACCCTGGCCCCACTAGTATGATCTGCATCATAGTCCTAGTAGTCGAGTACATATCCTGAGGGCTTTATCAACATGCGAGAGCAAGACAGTAAACCAATACAAGTCAACATGTTTAGACAAAGTGAAACCAGATAGCATACTATCATATCGAACAAGAAAGTGCTCTCTATATATATCCAAGCATCCACTATAATATACATCATATGTACAACAATGGCCTCTAGGGCATATATACAACTAACAATCTCCCACTTGCACTAAGGTCAGCTATTGTAATATCTCATACCCAACATCCCCAAGAGTCTTTCAAACTGTATCTAGGGTATGGCCTTCGTGAGTGGATCCGCAGTGTTGTCCTTCATGTCAACTCTCCTGACCTCGATCTCACGGTGATCAACTATCTCCCGGATCAGGTGATACCATCTCAGAATATGTCTGGACTTCTGATGGGACCTGGGTTCCTTGGCCAAAGCCACAGCTCCATTGTTATCACAATACAAAGGTATTGGATGCTCATTGGATGGAACCACACTAAGTTCAGTGATGAACATCTTCATCCAGAAAGCCTCTTTGGCAGCATTGTTGGCAGTGATGTATTCAGCCTCCATCGTCGAGTCTGCCACGGTTTCTTGCTTGGAACTCTTCCAACAAACCGCCCCTCCATTTAGGGTAAAGACAAATCCCGAGTGCGACTTTGAGTCGTCCTTATCACTTTGGAAGCTCGAATCGGTAAAGGACTCCACGTGGAGTTCTCCGTTACCATACAACAAGAACATCTCCTTAGTTCTCAAGTACTTGTGAATGTTCTTCACAGCGGTCCAGTGACTTTCTCCTGGATCTTCTTGATACCTACTCACTACACTTAGTAAGTATGCTACATCGGGTCTGGTACACAGCATCGCCTATATGATAGAGCCTACTGTCAAAGCATAGAGTATCCCTTGCATGCGAGCTCTCTCCAAATCAGTCTTAGGAGACATCTCTTTGGAGAGAGTGAGTCCAGAGATCGTGGGTTGGTTCCCAGGTTTGGATTCTTCCATACTAAACCTCTTTAGTATGGTGTCAATATACCTGGATTGGGACAATCCCAGTATCCGTTTAGATCTATCTCTATAAATCTTAATCCCCAAAATGCATGAGGCATCACCTAGATTTTTCATTGAGAATCTATGTTATAAGAAGAGCTTGACCGAGTGCAGCATAGGAACATCATTTCCTATTAAGAGTATGTCATCAACATACAATACGAGGAAGACAACCTTACTCTCTGCAACCTTCTTGTAAATACAAGGTTCATCTATGTTCTCGATGAAGTCAAACTCTTTGACTACAACATCAAAACAGATGTTCCAACTCCGCGATGCCTGCTTTAACCCGTAGATGGATTTAAGCAACTTGCACACTTTTCCGCTTCTCCCACTGTCTAAGAAGCCCTCTGGCTGAGTCATGTACACGCACTCCTCTAAATCACCATTTAGAAAGGCGGTCTTAACATCCATCTGCCAGATTTCGTAGTCATGGTATGCAATAATGGCAAGTAAGAACCGGATGGACTTAAACACAGCCACTGGAGAAAAAGGTTTCGTCATAATCCACACTTGGTCGTTGACGAAAACTCTTTGCAACAAGTCTAGCTTTGTAAGTCCCAACTTTTCCATCTACACCAAGTTTCTTCTTAAAGATCCATTTGCTCCCAATGGGTTTTACCCCTTCAGGAGCAACTTCCAAAGTCCATACTTTGTTGGTGTACATGGATTCTATCTCAAATCGCATTGCATCCAGCCATTTCACACAGTCTCTACTTGTGATGGCCTGCTCGAAGCTAGTCGGGTCATCATCTTCCATGATGCAATCCTCGCTCCAACCATCTATGAGAAAACCATAGTATCTCTCAGGTGGATGAGGAACCCTACTAGATCGGCGGAGAGGCTGGGGTTCGTTGGGAACCATTGAATCCTCTGGCTTTACCAAATTCTTCTATCGTAGTTTGTGTCGCTGGAACCTCTTCCAGTTCTACCTCATTGCCACTAATTTCTTTCTCAAGAAATTCCTTTTCCAAAAAGGTGGCATGTCGAGAAACAAACACTTTTTGTTCCTCGGTGTGGTAGAAGATATACCCTTTTGAGTTTTTGGGATATCCTACAAACTTGCATAGGACAGACCTTGCCTCGAATTTGTCCGGATTGTGCCTTTCGACATAGGCCGGACAACCCCATAGCTTAACATACTTAAGAGATAGTCTCTTCCCCTTCCATATCTCATATGGAGTGGTGAGCACTGATTTGGTAGGAACCATATTCAATAGGTGTATGGCTGTCTCAAGCGCATGGCCTCAGAAGGAAATAGGCAACTCAGCAGTGCTCATCATAGAGCGCACCATATATAATAGGGTGCGATTTCTCCGCTCCGATACACCTTTATGCTGTGGTGTATAGGGAGGAGTAAGCTAAGAGAGAATCCCATTCTCTTTTAGATAGTCCAGAAAATCATTGCTCAAGTATTCTCCTCCTCGATCAGATCAAAGGATCTTAATACTTTTGCCCGTTTGGTTCTCTACTTCTTGCTTATATTCTCTACATTTCTCAAAAGGTTCAGAATTGTGTTTCAACATGAACACATGTCCGTATCTTGAGAGATCGTCAGTGAATGTAATGAAGTATGAGGAACCATTCCTGGCATGTGTTGACATGGGACCACATACATCACTATGTATCAGTCCCAAGAGTTCCGTAACTCTTTCTCTGTGTCCACTAAACGGAGTTTTGGCCACATTGCCTTTGAGATATGACTGGCAAGTGTCATAAGATGAAAATTCGAACGGATTCAAATATCCATCCTTAAGTAACTTAGCTAGTCGTGTCGCATTGATATGACCTAGTCTACAATGCCACAAGAAGGATTCGTTCATTTCTGAACTCTTCCTCTTGTGTGTGTTTTGTACATTAAGTACTGTAGTTTGATTGAGAAAGTATATTCCATTATTTAACGAGCCTGATCCAATCAACTTTTGATTCAGGAAGATGTTCATAACATTATCCTGTACTACAAAATTATATCTCTCTTTACTCAATAAAGAAACTGATATAAGATTGCATATCAGGGTCAGAATGTAATAGCATTCGTTCAGAATCAATGTATTACCATTTGGTAACACAAGGTGATATTCGCCAACTGCTTTGGCTGCAACATTTGCACCATTCCCTACTCTTACGGAATGATCACCCTCTCCCAGTTCCCTACCTTTCTGTAGCCTATGTAACATATTACATATGTAGGATCCTGATCCGGTATCTAATACCTAGGACGTAGAGTGAACTGAGAAACAATTCTCGATAACTAACATACCTGAAGAAGATGCATCATCATGCTTATTCTTCATTTGGGCGGCGTGAGAATCCAGATATTCTCCTATTTCCTGCTCGGACTTATAACGATTATAAGTTGGAGCGGGACCAACGTTCCCCTGCTCGGTATAATAAGCGGGTTCAGTCAATACATCTATATTATTATCTTGAATAAGGCCTGACATGGTCTCTACCTGGAGAGAGAGAGAAGAAAAACAATTTAGCGTATGCTCTTGCAAGATTAGATTGGTTATTATCTTATCTAATCAGGATGGCTCCCACTGTTTTTCATCAAATCTTCCTTCAAACCCTATAAGGTAAGATTAGCCGGGATTAATTACACCTTACAAGTTCGCCAATCTTTCAGCCATGCCAGTGTTGGTACTTTGAGGGAGGTTCCCCGTGCTTTCGTACGGAACTAATTAGAATAAACCTCGTTTTCCCAGAGGCATAACCCCGTTAACACCTTTCTAGACACCTACTTGATCGGCTAATTGTCATGTGTAAAACTCTCCCAGGAGTAACTATTACTCACAGTGGGTATCAGGATCCATCTATCTCATAGAAGGTATGCAATCTTATTGCAAATTTCAACACTTGAAATTCCCGATAATGCTTTTACCCCTAACGTGCTATGACCTTGACGAAAGCCAATAAACCATAGTCCGCTAGTCAAATTCAACCCGTATATTTCTTGATTGAATCGAACCCACCCGCACGACCCTTTACGAAAGCCAACAAAGCCGTATGACTACCCTAATCCAATCGCATCATATGCTGCAGATAAGCAGTAAATAGCTACCGCACACTACGCTTTGACGAAAGCCAACAAACGTAGCACGAATACTAAATATTACTTATCTGAAATATCGGAGGGCTACGCAGGTTTTTCAGAAAACCATGAGCGTAATGAACTTGATATCGTTGTAGAAACAAGTGGTTTTGAAAAGGAGTGTTTTTGAGGTTTTTCTAGTTTCGCTAAAGAGGTCACTCCCGGTGAAGGGATCTCGGCTCTTTCCTTATCAAATAAGGTGCAGGATATTTCACAAATACCGCTGTGCAAAGCAAGAACTATAGAAGCAATCAAAAACTAAACCGTGAGTTTGTAGTATCTGCCAGTTTCGCTAAAGAGGTCACTCCTGGTGAAAGGATCTCGGCTCTTTCCTTATCGAATAAGGTGATGGATATTCTACAAGAAATACCGCTATGCAAAGCAAAACTAGAGCTACCCTTTTTCTATAGATTTGATTCTACAACATATTTTAGGTTTCTTTTCTTTCATTAATCTTATTAATGAATCCTATCATTTATGCTTCCTAAGCATCACAGAAGAAATGAAAATACAACGTACGCTTATGCCATCCGCATTCGCCACAGTGTCCTGTTATGCACCGTTAGGTTACTTAACTAACGGCATACCGGGACGGGACTAGCGCAGGTGTAAAACATAAGCAACGTTTATTATATACCATATATACAATAATAAAGCATTCGTCTCATGCATATAATATGATCACATCACAGTATATCAGCAGCAGAAGAAACATATGAAATATTGGATATACTAGGAGGTCCGTGTTTTATTTTGAGCCTGTATAAAACACGGATTCCACGGTCTCGATGAATAGCCAAACCCACATCCCTAGACCCCTACGAGAGCGGCAAGTAACGCTGCCAATTCTAGGGTTAGGAGACCCGGTCTCGACTCCTCGAGATGGCCTCCCACTGGACCCTAGAACCCGGTTACTTGTGCTCCCCTCCTTGGGTCTATCGTAATGCGGAAAATTAAATAATATACAATGGTGACATCATCCTCAATCCGGAAGTGCCCCAATAAAAGAATATTACATACAATGAATTTTACATGAATGAAAACAAAAACCCCCATCTCACATAAAATTCTCGGCTATTCAAAACACGACGATCCAATATAACATATCACAGCAACACATAATATCTCATATCATCAACGTAAGCAAGTATGCGTATCCCGATTGTCGTTGATGTATAGCAACGAAGCCGGCGATACACCACATACTACACTTACGGTCGCAAAAAAGAAAAGTGAAAAACTACAATATTTGGAATCCAAAATCATCTTAGACATCGTAAACCCGAAATATCACATATTGCGGATTTCATGCCTAACTCTATGAATTCCACATATTGTATCACATTACAGATATATCAAGACAATGTTTAACATTTCGATCGAATCAACATACACTCAAAAATTACCCCATGAGCTCAACACTTGAGCAAAGTCAAAATATTCAAAAACCGTGCCACGATGTCTATGGACCAGCCGTAGAAGGATTTAACCAATGCCTCACTTATGACACCATGGAACTACGGCAAACCTTAGGGTTCGATCGCGGTTTTGTGAGCATAGAATCGAGTTAGGTTAGTATAGTCTTCTAGAGGGTCCATAGGGGGAGTTGCACGATTTTACTAATACAATCAACTTCGGAAAATTACAACACTTGGAAATTTCAGCGGGGTACAAAATGTGGTGTTCGAAGTTCGTTCGAACTGCTAAACATTGCCAAGGTTAGCAATACAGTGTTAAATTATACGACTACGAAACACTACGAATTAGCCCCAAGGCAAAATAATCATCACATGAAAATTGGGCTAAGCAAACAATACTAGAAACCCCAAATACAGAAGAATAGAGCACAGATGAAATATGGAGTGCAGAGGAGGCAAGGGTCCGGCCAAGCCGGATTTGGAGGCCATGTGCTCGGCCAAATTCCAAGCACATGCCCCCGTATTTCACCTGTATTCATGTATTCTCACATATTACATTCTGCACCTGTTTGAAATTTTTTTAAAGGACTTTTTACAAAATTTACAGAGAGCAAAATAAGGGTTTCATAATACCGTATTCCGGAGTCGATTTCGTTTTCATAATTGTTTTAACACCGTGTCTAAAATTCTAGCTTGTCTCTGATACCACTGTTGGGTTTCCTTTGCACCTAGTCTAGGGTTTGGTAGCATCACTCATGCCATTTTAAAAATTAGAGAGGTGCAAAGCAAACAAACCATGAATCTTTACTAGAATATTTAGGGTAACAAGTTTTGTATCACATACAAAGAACAATCTATCACTAAGAGTAGAGATTACAACCTTTGTAGTCTCTCTTTGGTGACTCCTTGGACCTTTGAGAGTTTGAAATGGATCGCTAGCAACATTCCTTGTCCACGATGATCCACCTGAAGTTCCTTTGCCTAAAGCTCCTTGCTTTACTTGATCCAAGGAAGAAGTGTAGCAAACACCCTACACAAATGGGCTAGATGTGTGTAGAATGATGAGGTGGTTTGTATTCTCTAATCAAAACCCTTTCTTTTTATCACCCTCACTCAAGAGAAAACTCAAGAGAGCTTGGAGGAAGAAGAAGATGATGGCAAAAGCTTTTGTCAAAAAGATAATCATCAGCTTAAAGGAAAAATGAGAAAAGAAAGTATATATATTTTCCTTCTCTCATCACAAACCATGGATAACTAATATCTAGATATTTTGCATATGGGTTAAAGTCCAAATGGAAAAATCAACCATGGGTCAAAGCTAGGTCAAAGTAAAGAAGTGTGTAGAAAACCCCATTAAGGACTTAATTTCCATTTGCCTTTTTAACCAAATACAATATATATATATATATATATATATATATATATATATTGTGAGTCTTATATTGCCACCAATTGTGTATCATCAACCATGACACTATGCATGTATGTGTCCATGCACATCAACATGTGCATACATGAATGCATACATCTTCAATAAAGAAAAGGGTTTAAATAAAGAATTAAACTAAAAGTCAAATGTTAAATCAACACTTGATTTAACAAACCGATCATATCACATACGACCCGACGAATAGAAAAACGTCCGATTAACATACGGTATCACATATTCGCATTCAATCGGGTCCCTGCACATATCTCATATGCACACCACATCATTTCGCCTGAGCTAGGAAACTCCTACGTGGGACTCTAAGACTCGTCAATACGCCAGCAATTGGTGATGATCATATCAAACACCCACAAGCCGCAAGCGATCAGCTAAACGTAACGGCCACCCGGGTATTGAGCGATCAGAAGAAAACCAGCAAAGCTGTCAAAACTCCCGTCGAGCCAATCAGTAACACTATCCGTACAGTCCGATCTCTTCTTCTGATATGTCGCATATCTAGTCTAGGGGTGGTGAACATCAGACCTCAGTAACCGATAAGTCGTGTCGATGTGAGGCTCATAACAGGTAGAGAAACTACTGATAACTCTTACCAGTAAATCTCCATAACAGCACTGGCCAGGGACTTCCACTTATCGCCAATCGAACGCAGCGCAACATCAACTCCCAATACCGGGAGAGACGAAACCCCTCCTATCGCTCATTGCCTCCATGTGATTCGGGACTGTACCCAAAAGCCACCGTTTTGCACGCCCTCTTGGACGTGGTAAGGTGGAAATCAAAGCACAATTGGAATCACACAAGACTCTATGACGATCTCGGGTCTACAAACTAACCTATACCAGTGTCACCAGAGAACTGCTATCTGACGATAGGTATAATACCATCTAAGAGTTCTCGGTGAGTCTGTTCAGTGTACCAAGTCTCCACTGGGCACCCGTACACCATCTTTGATGTCAAACACTGATGGAAATGGGATCATCCATCGCCCATCATATGGGTCAAGATGCGTATACACTAGTCTACTCTGGTGTATCGATGCCCTGTCTCGATACACCCTCAACTAGGAACAGTTATAGGATGCACTCTTGGACTGCCCTGGCCCTACTAGTATGATCTGCATCATAGTCCTAGTAGTCGAGTACATATCGTAAGGGCTTTATCAACATGTGAGAGCAAGACAGTAAACCAATACAAGTCAACATGTTTAGACAAAGTGAAACCAGATAGCATACTATCATATCGAGCAAGAAAGTCCTCTCTATATATATCCAAGCATCCACTATAATATACATCATATGTACAACAATAGCCTCTAGGGCATATATACAACTAACAAAAAGGCCGAGTGAGTTTCAAATTCGATTCTGCAATATCTTTCAGGTTTATTTTCTTTCATTAATCTCATTAATGAAGTCCCATCATTTCATGCTTCCTAAGCATTACAGATAAAGAAACGAAAATAGAGCATACGCTTATTCCATCCGCATTCGCCACAGTGTCTCGTTATGCACCGTTGGGTTACTTAACTAACGGCATAGCGGGCGGGACTAGCGCGGGTGCAAAACATAAGCAACGTTTATTATATATCATATATATAATAAGCCATTCGTCTCAGAATATCAAACGATCAGATCACAGAATATCAGCAGCAGAAAATAACATATGAAATATTGGATATCCTAGGATTTTCGTGTTTTAAATTAAGCCAGTAAAAAAATAGATTCCACAGTCGTGATGAATAGCCAAACCCACATCCCTAGACCACTATGAGAGCGGCAAGCAACCGTTCCAATTCTAAAGTTAGGAGACCCGGTCTCGACTCATTGAGATGGTCTCCCACTGGACTCTAGAACCCGGTTACTTGTGCTCCCCACCTTGGGTCTATCCTAATGCGGAAAAGTAAATAATATACATCAATAGTGACATCATCCTCAACCCGGATGTGCCCCAATAAAAGAATATTACATATAAGTTTTTACATGAATGAAAATGAAAAACTCTTATCTCACATACAAACCCCCGACTATTCAAACACAACGATCTAATATAACACATCACAGCAACACATAACATCACATGCCATCAACGTAAGTGAATATGCGTATCCCAATTGTCGTTGACATATAGCAACGAAACCGGCGATACACCACATATTACACTTACGGTCGCAGAAAAGAAAGTGAAAACTACAACAATTGGAATCCGCAACCACCTTAGACATCATAAACCCAAAATATCACATACTTCGGATTTCATGCCTAACCACATGAATTCCTTAGACATCATAAACCCGGAATATCATATATTCCGAATTTCATGCCAAACAATTATAAACCCTGCATTTTAGTCTCGATATTGAAAACACTTTTTAATAACAAGTCGGGCAATTTAACAAGATTCCCGACAAGTTGATCGAATGCTCGTCGGAAACTTTAGTAGACGGTCGCACCCCAAATGCCGTCGACGAAGTGCACTTAGGCGGAACACCATGGCCGCGAGCGCCCTGACGGATGCTTTTGGCAACGGGGTTCTCCTACAGTCACTTAGTCGGGGCTATGGGGCGTGGCTATCTAGTAATATTACCCGGCGAGTATCCGCGTACACTACGTAGTTGCGACGGAGTTTTAATCCGAATCAAAATCCCGAGGCAACCGATCTGAGACTAAATTGCTAGATCTATAAAATTCAAATCAGTTTTCACAAAACCGATTATTGTGGATTCCAAATATTGTATCACAATTACAGATAGCTTGACGATGTTAAACATTTCGATCGAATCAATAAACACCCACATTTCCCAGAGGGCTCAACACTCTAGCACAGTTTAAAAATACCCAGAACATGCCACAGCACCTATAGACCAACCGTAAAAGGTCCGACCCATGCCTCTCTCATAGTGCTATGGAACTGCCGCAAACCCGAGGGTTTGGCCGCGGTTCCACGGTCAAAGAGTCGAGTTTGGGTATCGTTCTTCTAGAGGGTCCATAGAATTACCTACATGATTTTTCAAATATTCTTAACTAGGAAAATTACAACTTTTGGAAAATTTCCAGAGAAGGGTCAAAACTGGGTTTTTGATATTCGTTCGAACTTTTTAACGCCGTCTATGTTACCCGAAACGATGTTAGAATTACGAATACGAAACACTCCGAATTGCTTTTACAGAAAGATAACATCATATGCAATCTCACTAAAAACAAACAATACCTGAAACACCAAACCCCAGAGACCAGAGCACCAAACAAAAACGAGGCCCATACTACATTGAAAAACCGTCCAGGCCGGTCCAAATGGTGTTTTTCACCGGGTCAAAACCGGTGAAAGGGGGCCGTTTTTGTCTGGTGTTCATACAATACAATAAGGAGCACTCTGCAACTAATTAAAAAAATTTTAGAGGCTCTGAAATATTCGACAGAAACTGGGGTTTTGCTTCGATTGTTTCGGAGTTGTTTCGGTTTCGTAATACTACCAACATCGTCTAATTCTCTAACTTGGCTCTGATACCATGTTAGAGTTCCGTAGCACCCTCACTAGGTTTCCAATGAATCAAGCATGCAATTTTAAAAATTTCTAAGGTGCTAAAGAACCCTAGCCTAGGATTTAACTAGAGAATTAGACGTAAAGAAAACATGTAATCAAACATTACATAAGTGAACAAGGAATACTGTTGGATGTAGTGCCCTCAAAGTCAATTATTGGATCGCATAATCGAGTTAAGGTTTGTTGTCTTCTAGAGGGTCCACTACAAAACTTGCACATATATCCGAAAGACGTAAACCCCGTGAAGAGTGAGTAAATGATACTCGTCCAAATACTTCAATACATTCTAATTATCCGGAAAACACATAGACAGAATTTAGACTTTCCGATCGAAACATTGATTTCCCAAAACAACTCAGAACAACTCAACTCATGAGTTCAGTTTAAATATTCCAGGAAAAAGAGAACTGCATTTTACGAGTTACTGTGAAATTTGACACGTGTCGCAAATCTATTGGCCGCTAAAGGGCCGCACAAACCCTACTTGTGCGGCGCTTCCGCCGCGCTTTGGTGGAATCGTGTGCTCAAATTTTACAGTTATGCTCAGAAAAGCCTGCTTGTTTTTCTGGATATTTTTAATTGACAAAAATCAACAGTTTTGAAAAAAGTACAGAGAGCGATTTTGCAATGGGATTTCGGTTCGATCGGGTTTCTAATTCCGTCCGGGGATCGCCTAAGGCTCTAGCTAGGCTCTGATACCACTGTAGGGGTCCGGGGCACATCAAGGGGTTGTCACAAGGCATCAACCATGCCAAACAAAAATTTTTACATGTGCCGAAGAACCCTTATACGGATCGTTGGCTAGAGTTTAGGCGAAAAAGAAGCAACTAGTTATCAACATAACTAATGAGTGAAGAAAATACAACCTTTGTAGTTTCTTTGCTCCACCTCCATAGCTCCAAGACGATGTCCCTCCGCTTCGGTCGTCGGATCCCGGACTCCGGTGATGGTTTCGTCGGAGAAATAATCGGGCTAAGTCGAAGACTACGATGCCGAAGAAGATCTACGTCGAGGCAACTCCAACTTGAGCTCCGCCTTCACCAAGTCAAGAACTTGTGAAGACAACACACTCTTCAACAAGGGCATGTTGTAGAGAATGAAGAAAGAGGAGATGGGTTGACTTTAGATTTTGTTTTCTCACTCATTTGATCATTTCACCATTGGAGGTTCCAAGCTTTTCTTCTTCTTGATGAAGAAGAAGAAGAAGCATGAAAAACATGAATGGACAAGAAGAATAATGTGAGAATGGTGAGTGAATAATCAAATGTATCATAATGGTAACTAGGGTTAGTTGTAGAGAGGGAACCATGGTTGGTTGTATGGTTTGGTCAAAGACAAGAGACAAAATGGTGTAAGCTTCAAAGCTTCATCAATTTCATGAAGGATAAAAAAATTGGCCACCATTTTATTCTTGTCCCCCACTATTCATCACAAATGAAATAATGGAAAATTTAGAAGAAAACCCTAACCAATATACAACCATGGTTTGATCCTTACAACTAACTTAAGTTAGCTTGTATCATCAAACATGATACAAACAAGTGCACATGAAAATATATCACATATACAATGTGCACAACAAGTGAGAAAAACCATCTTAAGTGAACCAATATTAGTTAATGTAAAATAATATATCAAATATATAATTATACATTAAATCATTAAATCAACACTTGATTTAACGATCCGGTCATATCTCATATAACCGACTAATATGAATAGTAACAGATTGTCGAATCAACACTTGATCCGATAACCCGACTATATCACATATAACCGATCAATATTAGTTAATGTAAAATAATATATCAAATATATAATTATACATTAAATCATTAAATCAACACTTGATTTAACGATCCGGTCATATCTCATATAACCGACTAACATGAATAGTAACAAATCATCGAATCAACACTTGATCCGATAACCCGGCTATATCACATATAACCGATCAATGTTACAGATCACGAGAATGGAATACAGTATCACATACACGTATTATTCTCGGTCCCGCACATATCTCATATGTGCTCCTCTTTCGTTTTGTTCGAGCCAGGAAAACCTCTATGTAGGACTCTAAAGACTCGTCAATACGCCGGTAGCAGGTGATGATCATATCAAACACCCACAAGCCGCAAGCGGTCTGCCAAACGTAACGGCCACCCGGGTATTGAGCGATCAGAAGATCGACGAGCTAGCCCGCTCACACTCCTGTGAATCCAACCAGTAACACTACCGTACAGTCCGGTCTGATCGTCTGATATGTCGCATATCTCGCCTAGGGGTGGTAAACGTCAGACCCCAATAGCTTGATAAGTCGTGTCGATATGAGGTCTATAACAACTCGAGAAACTACTGGTAACACTTACCAGTAAATCTCAGCAACCCTGGCCAGGGATTTCCTGTTATAGCCAATCGAACACAGCGCAACATCAACTCCCTATACCGGGAGAGACGAATCCCCTCCTATCGCTCATTGCCTCCATGTGACTCGGGACTGTACCCAAAAAACCACCGTTTTGCACGCCCTCATGGACGTGGTAAGATGGAAATCAAAGCACAGTGGGAACCACACAAGACTCTATGACGATCTCGGGTCAACAGACTACTCTGTACCAGTGTCACCAGAGAACTGCCATCTGACGTGAGGTATAATACCATCTGGGAGTTCTCGGTGAGTCCGTCCAGTGTACCCAGTCTCTACTGAGCACCCGTATATCATCTCCGATGTCAAACACCAATGGATATGGGATCATCCATCGCCCATCTGTATGGGTCGAGAAGGTATACGCTAGTCTACTCTGGTATATCGATGCCCCGTCTCGATACACCCACGACTAGGGACTTTGAAGGATGTACTTATGGACTACCATGTCCCGACTAGTATGATCCGCATCATAGTCCAGGTAGTCAAGTACACATCCTAAGGGCTTTACCAACATGAAACAGAGAGACCATCAATGTACACGTTAAGGTAAAGTGTAACCAGATAGCATACTATCATGTCGAGCAAGAAAGTCCTCCCTATATATGTCCCGGCATCCACTACAATATACATCATATGTACAGTAATGGCCTCTAGGGCATACATATAACTAACAATCTCCCACTTGCACTAGGGCCATCTATAGCAGTGGTTGCAGTATCTCATACTCAACCATCCCATAAAAGTCTCTCTCTGGGAATAGGCCTTCGTGAGTGGATCCGCCGTGTTATCCTCTAAGTCTGCTCTCCTTGCCTCGATCATCTTGGAGATCAACCATCTCCATGATCAGGTGACACCGCCTTAGAATAAGTCTGGATCACTGATGGGACCAGCGTTCCTTGGCATAAGCCACAACTCCATTGTCTCACAATGGTAGGAACATAGTTCATCTCATGAACCATTATACATCCAAACAGCCTCTTTGGCAGCATCTTAAGTAGCGCTGTATCCTGCCTTTATCGTCTAGTATGTCACGGTATCTAGCTTGGAACTCTTCCAACATACCGTCCCTTTACTGAGGGTAAAGACAATGCCTGCGACTGACATTCAGTCGTCTTTATCACTCTAGAACACTTCCAGTGATTCTCCCCAGGATCGATTGATACTATCTCACTACGACTAGTGAGTATCCTAATATCCATTTAGATCTATCTAATAGATCCAAAATCCAGGATTTAGTAGGTATCATTTTGATCCTATATGGGGTATCATTTTGATAAACGGAGATTGACCGAGCGTAGCATAGGAAACTCCTTCCCCATCAAGAGTATGTCATCCACGTACTCTACGAGGATCGTCACAATACTCCCTACTACCCTTTTGTTTATACAAGGTTCATCTACCATTTTGATGATGTCAAACTCTTTGACTAATTCATCAAAATAGACGTTCCAACTCCACGACGCCTGCTTTATCACATAAAACATCTTGCACACGTTTCCGCTGCTCCCACTGTCTACGAAGCCCTCTGGCTGTGTACTTATAGACGCTCTCTTCCAAAACATCATTTAGAAAAGCAGTCATGACACCCAACCACCAGATATCGTAGTCATGGTATGTAGCCGTGGTAAGTAGGATCTGGATGGACTTAACCATAGCTCCTTAGAAAAGGCTTTATCATGATCCACTCCTGGTCAATGATGCAAACCTTTAACAAGTCTAGCTTTGAAAGTCTCAACTTTTCCATCTACACCAAGTAATCTTCTCAAGATATACTTGCTCCTGATGGGGATTTAACCCTTCAGATATTGCAACAAAAGTCCATACTTTGTCGGTGTATAAGGATTCCATCTCAGATCGCTAAGCATCCAGCCATTCTTACAGAGTCCCACTCATGATGGCCAGCTCGAAACTAGTTGGGTCATCATCTCATGATGCAATCCTGGCTCCCACTGTCATAGAGAAACCGAAGTAACTCTCAGGTGGGTGAGGAATCCTACTAGATCGGCGGAGAGGCTGAGGTTCATTGGTATCTACTGAATCCTTTGGTTGTACCAAATCATCTGCCATCATTTGTATAGCTGGAACCTTTCCAGTTGTACATAACAGACCTTGCCTCGAGCTTGTCCGAATTTTGCTTTTTAGACATAGGCCGGACAACCCCAAATCTTAACTAGCTTAAGACATGGGCTCTTCCCTTTCCATATCACATATGAAATGGTAGGCAACTGATTTGATTCGAACCCTATTCAATAGGCATGCAACTTCTCAAGTGCATAACTCCCATAAGGAAATAGGTGACTCAGTAGTACTCATCATAGAGCACACCATATCAAATAGGGTGTATCTGCTCCACCCCGATATACCATCGTGTTATGGTGTATTCGGAGGAGTAATGCTGAGAGAGAATCTCATTCTCCTTTAGAATAGTCCTGGAATTCCGTGCACAAGTATTCTCCTCCTCGATCACATCAAAGGACATAATACTTATACCCTTATTTTGGTTCTCTACTTCTAACTTATATTCTGTGAATATCTCAAAAGGTTCGGACTTGTGTTTCAACAAGAACATATGTCTGAAACTAAAGAGATCATCAGAGAACGTAATGAAGTATAAAGAACCATTCCTGGTATGTGTAGACAGGGGACCTACATACATCAACATGTATCATCCCAAGAGTTCACTAACTCTTTCTCTGTTTCCAATAAACAGAGCTGTGGTCATCTTATCTCTGTGACATGACTGGCGAGTTTCACAAGATGTAAATTCAAACAAATTTAAATATGCATCTTTATGTAACTCCAGCCAGTCGGGTCGCATTGATATGACCAAGTCTACAATACCTCAAGAAGGATTCGTTCATTCCTGAACTCTTCCTCTTCTGTGTGTTCTGTATACTAAGAACTGTAGTTTGATTTAGAACATCAATGCTTTTAGATAACGTGCCTGAACCGATCAACTTTTGATATAGGAAATGTTCAAAACATTATCCAACAATACAAAATTTTATCATTTCCTTACTAATAAAGAGACTGATATGATTTTGTATATCAGGTTCGGTATCTGATAACATTCGTTCAGAATCAATGTATTCAGGTAATACAGGGTGACAGTAACCGACAGACTTGGCAGCAACACTTGCCCCGTTTTCTGCCTCATGAAACTTATCACCCGTTCTCAGTTTTTCTTCCTTTTTGTAGCCCTATGTAACAGATTACATATCTGGGATCCTGATCCGGTATCACATACCCAGGATCGGGAGGATACTGAGAAACAGTTCTTTGTAATGAACACACCCGAAGATGATGCATCAACATGCACTCTCTTCGTTTGGGCGGCACGGAAAATCTGGTATTCCCCAATTTCCTGCTCTGTCTTATAACAATTATAAGTTGGAGCGGGACCAACGTTCCCCAGCTCAGTATAACAAGCGGGTTCAGTCAATTATCCGTATTATTATCTTGATTAAAGGCGTGATATGGTCGCTACCCGGAGAGAGAGAGAAGAAAACACTCAGCGTGCGCTCTTGCAAGAATAGATTGGTTATATTTTATCTAATCAGGATGGCTCCCACTGCTTTTTATCAAATCTTCCTTCAAACCCTAAAAGGAAAGACTAGCCGGGATTAATTACGCACTACAAGTTCGCCAATCTTTCAGCCAGGCCAGTGTCGGTACTTTGAGGGAGGTCCCCCGTGCTTTCGCACGAACCTAATTAATGTAAACCTCGTTTTCCCAGAGGCGTAACCTCGTTAACACCTTTCTAGACACCTACTTGATCGGCTAATTGCAATGTGTAAAACTCTCCCAGGAGTAACTCTTACTCGCAGTGGGTATCGGGATCCAACTATCTCATAGAAGGTATGCAATCTTATTGCAAATTTCAACACTTGAAATTCCCGATAATATTTTGCCCCTAGCTCGCTATGACATTGACGCATGCCAAACAACCCATAGTCTGCTAGTCAAGTTCAACCCGTACATTTCTTGATTGAATTAAACCCACCCGCACGACCCTTGACGAATGCCAAACAACGCCGTACGAATACCCTAATCCAATCGCATCATATGCTAGCAGATAAGCACAAGTTAGCTACCGTACACTACGCCTTGACGCATGCCAAACAACCGCAGCACGAATACTAACTAGTACTTATCTGAAATGACGGAGGGCTACGACAGGTTTTTTTTTGAAAACCTATTGCGTAATGAACTTGATATCGTTGTAGGATCGAATGAAGTTTAGAAATGGAGTGATTTTGAGGCCTTTCCAGTTTTGCTAAAGGGGTCACTCCCGGTGAAGGGATCGTCGGCCCTTTCCTCGTCGTATGAGGTGCGGGATATATCACATATATCACTGTGCAAAGCAAAAACTCTTAAAAGCAATCAAAAACAAACCGAGTGTGTAGCATCTGCCAGTTGTCGCTAAAGGAGTCACTCCCGGTGAAGGGATCTCGGTCCTTTCCTTATCGAATAAGGTGCAGGATATATCACATATACCGCTGTGCAAAGAAAGAACTGTAGCTACCTGTTTTAATTTTGAAATTCGATTCCACAACATCTTTAGGTTTCTTTTCTTTCATTAATCACATTAATGAAGTCCCATCATTTAAATACCTAAACATCACAGATAGATATGACGTACACTTATGCCATCCGCATTCGCCTCGATATCCCTTCGTGCACCGTTAGGTTAGGTAACTAACGACAGAGCAGGGCAGGGCTAGCGCGGGTGTAAAACATAAGTAACGTCTATATAATATATCATATATACTATATACTGCATCTATCACAGAACATCACATGATCACATCACAGATATCGCAGCAGAAGAATCAAATGTAATATTGGATATACTAGGACGTCCGTGTTTTCAATACGAGCCAGTACAAAACACGGATTCCACGGTCGTGATGAATAGCCAATCCCACACCCCTAGACCCCTACGAGAGCGGCAAGCAACCCTACCAATTCTAGAGTTAGGAGGCCCGGACTCGACTCCTCGAGTTGGTCTCCCACTGGACTCCAGAACCCGGTTACTTGTGCCCTCCTCCTTGGGTCTATCCTAGTGCGGAAAAGTAAATAATATACAACCGGTGACATCTTCCGCAACATGGAAGTGCCCCAAATAAAAGAATATTACATACAAGTTTTTTACATGAATGAAAATGAAAAACACTCATCTCACATAAAAAACCCCGGCTATTCAAACACGACGATCCAATATAACATATCCAGCAACACATAACATCACATGTCATCAACGTAAGTAAGTATGCATACCCCAATTGTCGTTGACGTATAGCAACGAAACCGGCGATATCGCCATACTACACTTACGGTCACAGAAAAGAAAGTGTAAAACTACAACAGTTGGAATCCGCAACATGCATAGACATCACATGCCTAATCAAATGAATTACTTAGACATCACATGCCTAACAATTATAAACGCCGCATTTTAGTCTCAAAAAATCGAAAACACTTTCCAATATCAAGTCGGGCAATTCAACAAGATTCCCGACATCTTGATCGAATGCTCGTCGCAAACTTCAATAGGCGGCCGCACCCCCGATACCGTCGACAAAGTGCACCAAGGCGGAACACCGCTACCGGGAGCACCCGAACGGATGCTTTCGGCGACGGGGTTCTCCTACAGTCACTTGGTCGGGGCTATGGGGTGAGGCTGTCTATTAAGTTTACCCGGCGAGTATCCGCGTACACTACGTGATTGCGACGGACTTTTGATCACATCAAAATTCCGTGGCAACCGATCAAGTGAGACTAAAGTGCTATGTTTATAACATTCATTCAGTTATCTCATAACTTTTTGTGAATTCCAATTATTGTATCCCATTCCAGATAAATATACAGTATTAAAGTTTTTGAGCGAATGGTCAAATATCCAAAATTCACTAAAGCTCAACACTTGAGCGGAGTTCAAAAATTCCGGTGTATGGCACAGTAGCAGCGGTCCAGCCGTAGAAGGGTCAAGCCAACGCCTCACATGTGGCACGCCGTACTGCCCCAAACCCGAAGGTTCAAAGGACAGTTCAAGACGGTCACATAATCGAGTTAAGGTTTGTTGTCTTCTAGAGGGTCCACTACAAAACTTGCACATATATCCGAAAGACGTAAACCCCGTGAAGAGTGAGTAAATGATACTCGTCCAAATACTTCAATACATTCTAATTATCCGGAAAACACATAGACAGAATTTAGACTTTCCGATCGAAACATTGATTTCCCAAAACAACTCAGAACAACTCAACTCATGAGTTCAGTTTAAATATTCCAGGAAAAAGAGAACTGCATTTTACGAGTTACTGTGAAATTTGACACGTGTCGCAAATCTATTGGCCGCTAAAGGGCCGCACAAACCCTACTTATGCGGCGCTTCCGCCGCGCTTTGGTGGAATCGTGTGCTCAAATTTTACAGTTATGATCAGAAAAGCCTGCTTGTTTTTCTGGATATTTTTAATTGACAAAAATCAACAGTTTTGAAAAAAGTACAGAGAGCGATTTTGCAATGGGATTTCGGTTCGATCGGGTTTCTAATTCCGTCCGGGGATCGCCTAAGGCTCTAGCTAGGCTCTGATACCACTGTAGGGGTCCGGGGCACATCAAGGGGTTGTCACAAGGCATCAACCATGCCAAACAAAAATTTTTACATGTGCCGAAGAACCCTTATACGGATCGTTGGCTAGAGTTTAGGCGAAAAAGAAGCAACTAGTTATCAACATAACTAATGAGTGAAGAAAATACAACCTTTGTAGTTTCTTTGCTCCACCTCCATAGCTCCAAGACGATGTCCCTCCGCTTCGGTCGTCGGATCCCGGACTCCGGTGATGGTTTCGTCGGAGAAATAATCGGGCTAAGTCGAAGACTACGATGCCGAAGAAGATCTACGTCGAGGCAACTCCAACTTGAGCTCCGCCTTCACCAAGTCAAGAACTTGTGAAGACAACACACTCTTCAACAAGGGCATGTTGTAGAGAATGAAGAAAGAGGAGATGGGTTGACTTTAGATTTTGTTTTCTCACTCATTTGATCATTTCACCATTGGAGGTTCCAAGCTTTTCTTCTTCTTGATGAAGAAGAAGAAGAAGCATGAAAAACATGAATGGACAAGAAGAATAATGTGAGAATGGTGAGTGAATAATCAAATGTATCATAATGGTAACTAGGGTTAGTTGTAGAGAGGGAACCATGGTTGGTTGTATGGTTTGGTCAAAGACAAGAGACAAAATGGTGTAAGCTTCAAAGCTTCATCAATTTCATGAAGGATAAAAAAATTGGCCACCATTTTATTCTTGTCCCCCACTATTCATCACAAATGAAATAATGGAAAATTTAGAAGAAAACCCTAACCAATATACAACCATGGTTTGATCCTTACAACTAACTTAAGTTAGCTTGTATCATCAAACATGATACAAACAAGTGCACATGAAAATATATCACATATACAATGTGCACAACAAGTGAGAAAAACCATCTTAAGTGAACCAATATTAGTTAATGTAAAATAATATATCAAATATATAATTATACATTAAATTATTAAATCAACACTTGATTTAACGATCCGGTCATATCTTATATAACCGACTAATATGAATAGTAACAGATTGTCGAATCAACACTTGATCCGATAACCCGACTATATCACATATAACCGATCAATATTAGTTAATGTAAAATAATATATCAAATATATAATTATACATTAAATCATTAAATCAACACTTGATTTAACGATCCGGTCATATCTCATATAACCGACTAACATGAATAGTAACAAATCATCGAATCAACACTTGATCCGATAACCCGGCTATATCACATATAACCGATCAATGTTACAGATCACGAGAATGGAATACAGTATCACATACACGTATTATTCTCGGTCACGCACATATCTCATATGTGCTCCTCTTTCGTTTTGCTCGAGCCAGGAAAACCTCTGTGTAGGACTCTAAAGACTCGTCAATACGCCGGTAGCAGGTGATGATCATATCAAACACCCACAAGCCGCAAGCGGTCTGCCAAACGTAACGGCCACCCGGGTATTGAGCGATCAGAAGATCGACGAGCTAGCCCGCTCACACTCCTGTGAATCCAACCAGTAACACTACCGTACAGTCCGGTCTGATCGTCTGATATGTCGCATATCTCGCCTAGGGGTGGTAAACGTCAGACCCCAATAGCTTGATAAGTCGTGTCGATATGAGGTCTATAACAACTCGAGAAACTACTGGTAACACTTACCAGTAAATCTCAGCAACCCTGGCCAGGGATTTCCTGTTATAGCCAATCGAACACAGCGCAACATCAACTCCCTATACCGGGAGAGACGAATCCCCTCCTATCGCTCATTGCCTCCATGTGACTCGGGACTGTACCCAAAAAACCACCGTTTTGCACGCCCTCATGGACGTGGTAAGATGGAAATCAAAGCACAGTGGGAACCACACAAGACTCTATGACGTTCTCGGGTCAACAGACTACTCTGTACCAGTGTCACCAGAGAACTGCCATCTGACGTGAGGTATAATACCATCTGGGAGTTCTCGGCGAGTCCGTCCAGTGTACCCAGTCTCTACTGAGCACCCGTATATCATCTCCGATGTCAAACACCAATGGATATGGGATCATCCATCGCCCATCTGTATGGGTCGAGAAGGTATACGCTAGTCTACTCTGGTATATCGATGCCCCGTCTCGATACACCCACGACTAGGGACTTTGAAGGATGTACTTATGGACTACCATGTCCCCACTAGTATGATCCGCATCATAGTCCAGCTAGTCAAGTACACATCCTAAGGGCTTTACCAACATGTAACAGAGAGACCATCAATGTACACGTTAAGGTAAAGTGTAACCAGATAGCATACTATCATGTCGAGCAAGAAAGTCCTCCCTATATATGTCCCAGCATCCACTACAATATACATCATATGTACAGTAATGGCCTCTAGGGCATACATATAACTAACACTATAAGCACATCCTTAATAGTGGTCCCTAGTCGTGGGAGTTTAGAGACAAGGCATCGATACTCCGGAGTAGACTAGTGCATACAGTCGAGACCCCGACGAGGGGCGGTGGCCGGTCTCACAAGCCACTGGTGTCAGTTGGATCACCTAAGATGTATACAGGTGCTCATTGGGTTATGAGTACACCAGACAGGACTCGCCGGAAACCTGCTAGTTGGTATTTATACCTAGCGTCAGATAGCAGTTCCCTGGTAACATGTGTACAGGTTAGTTCATCGACCTGAGGTCATCATTTGTCTCGTGTGAGTTCCCACTGAGCTTTGATTATTACCTTACCACGGCTCAAAGGAGTCGTGCAAACAGGTTTTAGTTGGGTACAGTCCCGAGCCACATGGAGGCAAGTGAGCGGATCGGCAGGGGATTCATCTTTCCCGGTATTGGGGGTGAGATCGCGCTGTGTCTAGGAGAGCCATTACACAAAGCCCTCGGCCGAGGCAGGAGATTTACTGGTAGGTACACCAGTAGTATCTCAAGGTGTTCTGTGCTACACTCTGACACGACTTATACCGCTATTGGGGGTCTGACGTTACTAGCCCCCTAGGCCCGATATGCGATACTCATAGACGAACGGACCGGACTGTATGTATATTGTCACTGATAGGCTCAGTAGGGTTCCAGGATGAGTTCGCTCATCGGCTTCCCTTGAGGTCAGTACATGGGCAGCCGTAACCCACAGCTAGTGCCGCTGACGTGCTTGTGGTTAAACTCACTGCCAGGGTACTGACGAGTTTTTAGAGTCTCCCACAGATAGTTTCCCAAGTTCGGGCGAAATGTTGTAGAGGCCGTATGGTTTTATGGAAGGGTTCGAAAATGCACGTGCACTTGTGCACGTGTCATATTTCGGACAGATAATACTGGTGGGCTTTGGTTTAAACCGGATCCATGTATTATATTGAGTCGGAATATTTTAGTCTCTCGTAGTCGTATTCGGTCGGAATACGGATACAGGTATGTATATATAGGTGAGGGGTAGTCTCGTAATCCGTTACGAGAATATTTTAGAAGATGCATTTCTTTTTGGATTAATCATTTTGATTTAAATTATTAATGGAAAGTGTGACTCATTGTTGTTACTCATCAATTCTAGAATGTTCACTAATGACTCATGTAATGAGTCATCTAGTGAGTCATTAAGAATTAATGATTTTTTTTTTTGGGTTTAGATATTTGAGGAGATATTTTCATAAGATATTTTCTTTTAGTTTTTTGATAAATACCACCTCTCATATCTATTCATAAGAGAGTGAGAAGAAAAGATAAGTTTATGGGCTTGATTTTCTTTTGCTCACTAGTGTTTCTTGAGTTCACCATTTCCAATCCTAAGCATCTTCTTCAACCTCCACCGTAACCCTCTCATGTGATGAGAACCCTAGGGTGCTTTGAGACAAAGTATTCTACTCATTCTCTACTTCATCTTGGTCATCTCTTTTAGCAGACTTGATGACCGAGTTGCCTCGATATAGAGGCGGGAGCCCGTTTAAAGATCCGTTGACGTGGTGCCACCTCGATGAGGAGACAGGAGATCGGAGTTGCCGCGAGGAGCGTGGGATGATTGCTAAAGACCGAAGGACTCGGATCAATCGGTATAGCCTTTCTACCTCTGTACAGTTTATTATTTTAGCGTTAATGGCAAGATCCGGGTTATAGTATGCGATAGCGCCAGTTATAAAAGTTTTTGTTCCGCGTTTGGCGTCAGAATGACGGCCGAGGCGCTACCGTAGACTTACATGGTATCAGAGCCACATTAACCTTTACTAGCTTGTTCTAACGCGTTTAAAATATCGATCGAACGAAATTTCCAAAACCGCACTTTTCATGATAAAGTTTCTGTCGAATTTTTAAGCTGGTCTAAAAATCATTTTGAGCATCTCAGAAAATCGAGCAGGCTTTTTTAAGAATACTGAAGAAATTTGGTCCACTGTTTCCACTGTACTGCCGTGGAACCGCCGCACAAACCATGGTTTGGTCGCGGTTCCGCCGCAAGTTTGTTGCTACAGTGCACCATATTTCTTCTGGGGATCTTGCATAGGGAATTGTGGTTTCTGAAATATTTTGTTTGGGCCCAGATTTTGTTTAAGTACTGCAGTTGTACATGGGGCCCACTTTGGGAAGTTTTGTCGATCGAAATTTTAAACTTGTTAGTTTACAGTACTTACATTATATCTCCGACCGTGAATGTGATTCGAAAGGTAAATTGCGTCTAATTGCTATAGCTCTTTTAGACGGGTTTGCGAATGTGACATTCGCGTTGATGTTCTGTGTTGTGCTGTGATGTTGCGGATTTGTCGTGGTGGATAGCTGTGTGCAATGGTAGTGCAGTTTGGATTTATTTGTACATTTGATATTGCGGGACGAGCGTCCAACATGTGGACTGTCGTCACTGCCTGTTTGTATAATATTCTTTTGGGGCACGACCAGGCTGAGGTCGATGTACCCGTTGTACATATTTTTCATTTCTATACTAGGTTTACCCCACGACGGAGTGCACAGATAGCCGGGTTCTGGAGGGCAACGGGTCCGCATCTCATAGCTTTGAGAGGCAGAAGGGCCTCACTCTAGAATTGGCAGACTATTCGCCGCACTCGTAGGGTGTACAGGTTGACCCAAGGAGGGGTGCTCAAGTTACCGGATTCCATGAAGTGCAGGGTGGTCCATTCACTTTGCTGTAGGGGGCTGCCTCGCTTCAGGTTTTGGCGGGTAACATGCCACACCCGTAGGGGTTTAGGTTTCATTGCACAGGCTATCCACACGACCAGGGGAACGTCGGGTTTCAGTAGCGGCTCTGTGAAACCCGGGGATCCCAGATTATCTGTATTGTTCTATGATGCTTATTACTTTTCTGTAATGTTGCATTTATCACGCCTGGAGCGATTATTGTATGTTGGTATATATACTAGTAGATGTTGTATATGTTTTACACCCGTGCTAGTCCAGTCCCCGCTCTTTCATTAGTTAAGTAACCTAACGGGTGATGACGAGACTCAGTGACGAATGCGGATGGCATATACGTACATTTTATTTTCGTTCTTTTCTGGTGTGATTAATTGATGGGACTGCGTTGATTCTGATCAATGCAAAGGAAAACAAACCTGTTTGGACGTTGTTGGAACAGTTTTAAAAAGTGTTCTTACAAGGACGTTTTCTTTTGTTTTGTATAGTGGTATTCAGTTGGAATATTCTGCACCTCATTCGACGAGGCAAGGGCCGAGATCCCTTCACCGGGAGTGACCCCTTGGGCAGAAGTTTGCGTCAGGGTAATAACATCACTATAGTCGATTACATGTTGCTTTGCATCAAGGTATTCGGTTGGAATATCCTGCACCTCATTCCACGAGGAAAGAGCCGAGATCCCTTCACCGGGAGTGACCTCTTTAGCAAAGGTTTTCGCCACTATATTTTTATAAAAAGCTATAAGGTTCCTTCAGCGATATCAAGTTCGTTACGTTAAAGGTTTTTCGCCAAAAACCAGCCGTAGCCCTCCTTCGTTTCAGACGGGTAGCACGTAGTATTCATGCTATGTTTGTTGGCCTTCGTCAAGGCATAGTGGATGGTAGTTGCTTGTTACCTTTCTGTTGCATAGATAGATGAGTTGGTTTGGGACAGTCGTATTACCTTGTTGGCCTTCGTCAAGGGTATGTACGGGTGGGTTCAAATTGACAAGATAATGACGGGTAGAACTTGACATGTGACTTATGATTTGTTGGCCTTCGTCAAGGTCATAAGAGCATGGGGTAAAAATCACCTCGGGAGTTTCTAAAGAAACTGAAACTTGCCAGGCATGCGCATACCTTCTGTAGTGTGATAACGTGAGTGGATACCTTCACGTTATCATGCGATGAGAGTTGGATCCCGATTCCCACTGATGAGTTAGTTTACTCTTCGGGTGATCCCGATTGATTCTTCTTTCAGGTTTGGAAGAGAATTTGACATTATAGTAGGAGGTTTCCTGATTAAATAAAGTGATAACCATTCTGATCTAGGTTTGAGTGTACGCAGAGTGTTTCTTTTCTCTCTCTCTCTTTGGCAGCGACCTTTGACCGACCCTAGACTATGACTCAGTGACCAAGTTGACCGAACCTTCTTAAAATATTGGCTTTTGGATTGTCTAAGTTGCATAAGTCATTTCCGCTCCTTCTTTTACCCTTTGGATTTCTCAGAACACCTCGTGTCACTACGAACATCCACTTCCATTGGATAGATCCATCGTATGGTTATATACGAACTCGAGGGGACTTCTTCGAGGATGGATCCAGGTTCAGGAGAAATTGAATTGGTTTATTCAGTTGTCTTTTATCATCACCTTCTCTTAGGTTGCGAGGGCTCCTTAGTTTAGGAGAGTACATCTATTACGCTTATTGGATAGTCTTCTTCCAAAACCATCGGCAGGTGCCGAAAGGTAGGGAATCAAGAAAACCAATTAGCCTAAGTAGGGTGTACAGAAAGTAATAAGTAAAGACAAAATAAAGGGATTAGAAAGAGGGCAAAGTAAATTGCGACTGCTATCATTCACGACAAAACCATGTATTTCATTGCCACTCCTACTTCACCTTTGCTTTTTCTCCCAGATCGGGAGAAATAGAATAAGGTATTATTCAGTTGTCTTTTATCATCACCTTCTCTCAGGTTGCAAGAGCTCCTTGGTTTAGGAGGGTACACCTATTGCGCTTATTGGATAGTCTTCTTCCAAACCATAGGTTGGTGCCGAACGGTAGGGAAGGAAGGAAACCACTTAGCCTAAGGGGTGTACAGAAGGTAAGGAATAAAGACAAATAAAGGGATTATGGAGAGATGGCAAAGAAATATACGGTTACAAGTCATGAATTGGATTATGGAAGAGGCATTACTAGGAATACCAGGATACCCCTATGAAACATTTTCATGTTTCAGTTTCACTGTACATTGTTAAAAGGAAAATTGATTTCCCGATTAGATACTTACTCCAGGGTATGTATTTACCAGGTATGATTCACACATCTGTATGGTTTTACAGATGATGAGTGGGAGTAAGTTATTGGGAACTAGGTGATCATCCTCATTATATCGGAATTCGTTGTAATTGGTGATATTTGAGGAAGTCGCCTGGGTTTTTGCCGGACGGCATGTATTTGGTTTTGAGTATCCGTTGTTATGCACCAATTTCAAAATGATATATCTGTACGTTTATTTTTATAAAGTGAGATATAACTTTTTTAATTATGTCCGTGACATTTACCTATATTAGTTGACGATTGGGTAAGGAGCATTGAACAACGGAGTAGTTCTTAACCATAAGTACAGTTTTCAACCTACGATGCACAGGTTTTGAGTTATTAGACTCAGGGGACTTATACAGAGTATTGTATGTTGTCCAGTGTCCATCGGGACAAAGGGGTCGGTCCTCGTACTATGTTCTGTTTACTTGTGACATCTCTAATTTTTAGACATGTGTTTCGTAGACAAGGTCTAAGTTTTGAGAAGTGGGTGTAGGAATAAAGTAGAGAACCAGATATTGCAAGTATCGGGATTATTCAAAGAGATCGAAGATGTAGATACTTATGATTGGTATTCAGTTAAATGGTTTTGAGAAACTTGTTTCTCTTTCAGGTTACTCATAATTGGATGCTTTCCTAAGTTGAGTAATGCTAATTAGCCTCTTTCCATTAAGTTGATATGCACTGGAGAAAGCTGCATGATTTGAATCTGGTTCCAATTAAATAAGTGCCAAAGTTTCTATATTGGATATAGAATGGTTCATATCTTAACGATGTTGAGGTACGTAGAGTTGTCCGGCTTATGCTTAAAACCAGACGCTGGATAACTCAAAGAACGTTTCTGTAATGGCAGTTTGTGGGTTGACCCAGGCTATGACGAGGGTTGACTCTCTACCATCTGGAAGATCAATAGTGATATTGTTCTTGAATCACCACAGTTTTAGTAAAATGGATTTTTTTAGAAAACAGTAGTGGGAGTATGGTAGAACTGGAAGTGATTCTAGAACCGCAAACGATTACGGAAAATTTAATAGGACCTAAAGATTCAATCAGGTTTGACATTCCATTAGCCACTCTGCAGATATGGTGGGTAACCTCAGACACCCGAGAGGTACTCCGGTCGCATCAAGGACGGTGACAGGGAGGTTCTTGTTTACCCAGACTTGACACTACTGTTGTTCCAGGCTATGAGACCCGACAGAGGTTAAGTATAGCGTCGTTCTAAACTAGCTTTAGAAGTGCTCGTATATATTATTCTACCAGAGGGTTGTTGTGGTCAGTGGGAGCAGCGGAAGTATAGTGGACAAGTAGCTTATGTCTATTTATAGACTAGAGCAGATATAGCGAAGATAGATCATCTAATTTTGATGTGACAGTCATGGCTTTGACTTCATCAGAATAGGGGATGGATCTGTTAAAGAAGGTAATAGGGTGTGATGTCCTAGTATTTGGATGACATACACAGAGTAGGAAGTAAAACTCCTATACTACGATCGGTTATACTGTGGTCGTCACACAGTTGTTTCTCCACAAAGGATATGGATATAATATCTGACATTCTGGTTACTAGATCTATGATTTTAGATCTTGATTTGGGTAGTTTCCCAATGTGGGTACTTTGTCAGTATTCTAATAGTATTTTAGAATGGACGACTCCTGGAATGGTGGTGTACCTGCAGGTGATGGAGTCTCCCTCTTTAAAGGTGTTTTACAGACTAAAGGGGAGAGGGATGTGCATGATTGGCATATCACTTGCTTAGGCAATTGAGTCAATCGTGAGATGTCAAGTACCACACCAAATGTTGTTTTTGCAGTAGATGCAATAAGTTTATATTAATCCAATCCTGAAGCAACATACGGAAGCAGTTTTAGAACATAAGTGCATGTTCTAGGGATTTGATGACGGCAGCCTCCTTCGGGAGACGGTCATCATTCCAGGCTTCCAAGGTGACATGGATGATAGAGTGATTGTCAGAGTTATAGTTTTCCCTCTGACGAAGGGCAGTATTATGGACAGGTGGTCCAAGAGGATACTGTGGGAGGCATGGTGCTCGACACTGATTAGTTTCAGTTATCGATACAGTTTAAGAAGTTTGGATTTGGATTTCATTTATGAAATAGGTCCCATCAGATATCCAGACATATTCTAAGACAGATATTACTCAATTCGGGAGATGGCTTTCTCCACAAATTTGAGATTAAGAGAGACATAGAAAGAAACATCATGGAGGATCCACTCATTGAGGCTATTTCTCGAACACAAGAGTTTTACAAACGAGTTTTGTGAAACTGATTAGTAGAGGAGTTGGGTGTTCGGTATCACACGGGCTGTGAGTATGCGACATCGCAATAATTAGCCTTAAGTGCAAGTGGGAGATTGTTGGATGTAGTGCCCTCAAAGTCAATTATTGGATCGCAGATACGTGATTGCAATGATTGAGGGAGGACCTATACCGGTAGGACAGTCTTACTCAAGATGATTGTATGCTATCTGGTTTGTCTTTATCAGTCGTGTACAGCTTTAGGTGACATGATCACTATTACACGTTGATAGAGCCTTTAGGATCCTGCTTGACTACCAACAATATGATGGCGATCATATACGTGAGAGTTGGGTAGTCTATAAGCATATCCTTAATAGTGGTCCCTAGTCGTGGGAGTTTCGAGACAGGGCATCGATACTCTGGAGTGGACTAGTGTATACAGTCGAGACCCCGACGAGGGGCGGTGGCTAGTCTCACAAGCCACTGGTGTTAGTTGGATCACCTAAGATGTATACAGGTGATCATTGGGTTATGAGTACACCGGACAGAACTCGCCGGGAACCTGCTAGTTGGTATTTATACCTAGCGTCAGATAGCAGTTCCTTGGTGACATGTGTACAGGTTAGTTCATCGACCTGAGGTCGTCATTTGTCTCGTGTGATTTCTCACTGTGCTTTGATTATTACCCTACCACGGCTCAAAGAAGTCGTGCAAATAGGTTTTAGTTGGGTACAGTCCCGAACCACATGGAGGCAAGTGAGCGGATCGGCAGGGGATTCATCTCTCCCGGTATTGGGGGTGAGATCGCGCTGTGTCTAGGAGAGCCATTACACAAAGCCTTCGACCGAGGCAGAAGATTTACTGGTAGGTACTCCAGTAGTATCTCAAGGTGTTCTGGGCTACACTCTGACACGACTTATACCGCTATTGGGGGTCTGACGTTACCAGCCCCCTAGGCCCGATATGCGATACTCATAGACGAATGAACCGGACTGTATGTATATTGTCACTGATAGGTTCAGTAGGGTTCCAGGATGAGTTCGCTCATCGGCTTCCCTTGAGGTCAGTACATGGTCAGCCGTTATGCACAGCTTGTGCCGCTGACGTTCTTATGGTTAAACCCACTGCCAGGGTACTGACGGGTCTTTAGAGTCCCCCACAGATAGTTTCCCAAGTTCGGGAGAAACGTTGTAGAGGCCGTATGGTTTTATGGCAGGGTTCGAAAATGCACGTGCACTTGTGCACGTGTCATATTTCGGACAGATAATACTGGTGGGCTTTGGTTTAAGCCGGATCCATGTATTACATTGAGTCAGAATATTTTAGTCTCTCGTAGTCGTATTCGGTCGGAATATGGATACAGGTATGTATATATAGGTGAGGGGTATTCTCGTAATCCGTTACGAGAATATTTTAGAAGATGCATTTCTTTTTGGATTAATCATTTTGGTTTAAATGATTAATGGAAAGTGTGACCCATTGTTGTGACTCATCAATTCTAGAATGTTCACTAATGACTCATGTAATGAGTCATTAAGAATTAATGAGTTTTGTTTTGGGTTTGGATATTTGAGGAGATATTTTCATAAGATATTTTCTTTTGGTTTTTTGATAAATACCACCTCTCATATCTATTCACAAGGGAGTGAGAAGAAAAGATAAGTTTATGGGCTTGATTTTCTTTTGCCCACTAGTGTTTCTTGAGTTCACCATTTCCAATCCTAAGCATCTTCTTCAACCTCTACCCTAACCCTCACATGTGATGAGAACCCTAGGGTGTTTTGAGACAAAGTATTCTACCCATTCTCAACTTCATCTTGGTCATCTCTTTTAGCAGACTTGATGACCGAGTTGCCTCGGTATAGAGGCGGGAGCCCGTTTAAAGATCCGTTGACGTTGTGCCACCTCGATGAGGAGACAGGAGATCAGAGTTGCCGCGAGGAGCGTG
This sequence comes from Agapanthus africanus, assembly GCA_030015575.1. NCBI lineage: Eukaryota > Viridiplantae > Streptophyta > Magnoliopsida > Asparagales > Amaryllidaceae > Agapanthus > Agapanthus africanus. The sequence continues at coordinate 245,740,364 of JASDDO010000004.1, forward strand.
GGATGATGGCTAAAGACCGAAGGACTCGAATCGATCGGTATAGCTTTTCTACCTCTTTACAGTTTGTTAGTTTAGCGTTAATGGCAAGATCCGGGTTATAGTATGCGATAGCGCCAGTTATAAAAGTTTTTGTTCCGCGTTTGGCGTCAGAATGACGGCCGGGGCACTACCGTAGACTTACAAATACAACCTTTATAGATCGGTCCTTCTCTTCAATAGCTCCGTGTAGTATTCCCTTCGCCCCAAGTGGTGATCTCCCAGACTCTAGTTAGGCTCCACAAAGCAAAATGAACAAACTTGCTTGAAGTCTTCGAGGCCGAAGATGATCTACGTTGAGGAGACTCTAGCTCAAGCTATCTCTTAGGAATTAGTGAAGCAAACAACCTATACTAAATGGCTAGTCTAGTGTAGGTTGATGAAGTAGGAATTTTGCTTACTTTAGAAAGATTTTTCTCACTAATTTTCTTCACCTCCTCAAGACCTAGAGAGCTCAAGGAGATGAAGAAGAAGATGAAGTGGAGAATGAATGAATGAATCCATGAGTGAAAATAGCAACCATGGGTGAGATAATATCTCATGCTAACTCATGTAGAGACTCAACCATGGCTTAAGATAATGGTTGGGTTAATAAATATCTAATGTAAAACAAAACTAGTGGACTAAGTCAATGGTTCTACAAGCTTCCACTAAGCTCAAACCATGTGACAAATTTCTAACTAATTTTGATTTACTTTAAATAAATAAAACTCTTCATTATGATAAGCATGGTGTGAGTCTCATATACCCATGTAGCATGTAGCAACAAGCATGACACAATAATATATATCACATATATATTAAGTGTACACAAGTGAGAAAAAGAAATGCTTAAGTTAGCTAATATTAGTTAATGTAAATTAATATATCAAATATATAATCATACATTAAACTATTAAATCAACACTTGATTTAATAATCCAATTATATCACATATAACCGACTAATATCATTTGTATCAACTTATCGAATCAACAATTGATTCGATAACTCAGCTATATCACATATAACCGAACGATATCACATATCACGAGATTAGAATACGGTATCATATACACGTATTAATCTCGGTCCCGCACATATCACATATGCGCTCCTACTTCGTTTCTCCTGAGCCAGGAAACCTTTGTGTAGTACTTTAAAGACTCGTCAATACGCTGGCAGTAGGCAGTGATCATATCACATACCCACAATCCGTCAGCGGCACTAGCTGTACGTAACGGCTCCCAGGTATTGAGCGATCAGAAGATCAACAAGCAAGCCAGCTTATACTCCTGCAATCCAATAAGTAACACTACCGTACAGTCCGGTCTCTTCGTCTGATATGTCGCATATCTAGCCTAGGGGTGGTAAACGTCAGACCCCAATAGATTGATAAGTCATGCCGATGTGAGGCCTATAACGGTTCGAGAAACTACTAATAACACTTACCAGTAGATCTCAGCAACCCTGGCCAGGGATTTTCTGTTATGGCCAATCGAGCATAGCGCAACATCAACCCCCAATACCGGGAGAGACGAAATCCCCTCCTATCGCTAATTGCCTCCATGTGACTCGGGACTGTACCCAAAAACCATCTGTTTGCATGACTCGGTAGAGCCGTGGTAGGGTGGAAATCAAAGCACAGTGGGAGACACATAAGACTCTATGAAGATATCGGGTCGATAGACTAACCTGTACCAGTGTCACCAGAGAACTGCTATCTGACATGTGGTATAATACCATCTAGGAGTTCTCGGCGAGTCCTGTTCAGTGTACCCAGTCTCCACTGAGCATCCGTATACAATCATTGATGTCAAACACCAATGGATGTGGGATCATCCATCGCCCATCATATGGGTCAAGAAACGTATACGCTAGTCTACTCTGGAATATCGATGCCCTGTCTCGATACTCCCGTGACCAGGAACAATTAATGGATGTACTCACAGACTACCCAGACCCCACTAGTATGATCTCAGTCATAATCCTGGAAGTCAAGTACACATGCTAAGGGCTTTATCAACATGTAACAGAGAGACAGTGAGTGTGCATGTTAAGATAAAGAGTAACCAGATAGCATACTATCATGTCGAGCAAGAAAGTCCTCCCTATATATGTCCAGGCATCCATTATAATATACTGTAACATTTCAGAAAAATAAAATATTATTTTTGGGAATTTATATATAATTAAATAATAAATATTATGAATATTTTGATAACGAGGTATAATTAATTACTGATAAATTGGGAAATATTTGGAAAATTATAGGAATTACAGAAATGAGGGTGTTTTATATGATTTAAACAAATTATAAATTCTTTATGATTAATTATATTCCATTTTAATGCTAATCGCGATTAAGTATCACTAATCATTCATTAAGCTTGATTTGTGCACGTGACATGTACCATGTCATATTACACATTGTTACATTTTTCTACCATGGTATTTTCTTTATTTTTCTTGCATGACTTTATTTTTCAATGAGAAAAGAAAAGAAAAAGGGTTAGAATATTGGGTATGGGCAAGAGAGAGAGAGAGGTAAGGGGGTCATTTGACCAAGTCCCCATTTGTTTTCCCCCTCATTTTCTTCATCATTTCCTCTCCCACTTCCTCCATGCTGCCCTCTTTCCCTCCCTCCTCTACCTCCTCAAAGCACCCTCAATCCCACATCAAAATATCATCTCCCCTTCACTAAAAATGTGCTCAAGCTCACTACAAGCACTTTGGACCAAGAAAGTTTGGATTTTGAAGACTTGGGGCAACTCAAGAAAATTCTTGAGTTGCCAAATGAGATAATTCTTACACCATTAGTGTAGTATTTCATTCACTTTAGCTTCCATGTATGTTTAGAAGTGTTTTAGATTGGTTTAGTGAACTTAGAAAATTCCTAGATGAGGTTTGAGGAATTCTTGAGTTGTGAAGGTGTAATTGAGGTTAGTAGAAGCCATACCCATGTAGTGATGGTATATGGGACTAAACCAGAGACTAGAACCCCATTTAGAAAACTTAGAAATCCACGATATCGTATTTTGTGGAATTTGTGATGAGAAATTGAAATCTGCTATGACCCGGGGCACCTGAAAATTTTATAGCGATCACAGTGAGTCGTGCAGGCAACCTAGAAGCTACCTTGAATACCCAAGACCCAAACCCCTCCACTTAGCCGCAAAATGCCTTCTGGCCGCAAATTGCAGCCAGGACATGACCCCAAGGCCTCGTGCTTGGTCTGTGGTTCCTATATCAGTTAACTAGACCCCTCCCATGTGCAAAATTGGCTAATTCAACCTAGGGTAAAATCTGGAGGTGTTTTCTTGAGTTGCGGCATTGTTTTGCGACTTTGTTTTAACTTAAGTTTTAGTATTTGGGTTTTAACTCGATAGTTTGACGTTAGTACATCGACATCGAGGATTTGTTTGACCCTGCTTGCATGCGTAGTCCGTAGGTTTTAGCCTATGTGCGATTCGTGTGTCGTTTTGGTTTTGAATTGGATTTTAATGCGACACGATATGTTGTGATATGTAGGTACATCCGCGTGAACTTCGGGACGACAAGCAAGAGCATGTCCACATCGACTTAGGCAAGCAAGAATCAAGGTGAGTAGATATATATCTACGGGGGAAGTCGGGTGGATGGCGTATAGCACCTCCGCATAATCGTAGCATTTGATGCGTTTTATATATATATATATATATATATATATATATATATATATATATTTATATGTTATATTATGAGATGTGTATACTTAGCATGAAATGCTTAGGTGACTATGGGTTAAATTTAGTGTATTTGGATGATAGCGTCGTTAGTTATTTTCATAGTCGCGAACCCTAGAATAAGGTTTACATACACGCGCACACACACATATAAATTTTATTTTCATGTGCATATATGGGGATATATATATATATATATATATATATATATATATATATGTGAGTATGTATATATATACATATATATATGTATGTATACATATACCCGATGATGAAGATAGTATATGATATTGGAGATGAGTCGATGTGATTGGGCTGGATGCCGTGAGATCGGTGATGTGATTGGGTCGTGTTATGAGATACGGCATATTATTTTAGCGGAGCGTTGGGCGTGGTGTTTTCATACACACGCAGATATATGTTGATGGTATCGGTATGTACTAGACTTAGATCAGTACCCTGTTCATGATATATTGATAATGATACCATACGGACATTGATGTATATGTGTTAGGAGACCCGTACCCCGATTTTGGGATGTCGTATAATGGATTTACCATACGAGATATAATATAATGATTGATCCACACTCATGATTCGAGGTTGTCGTATTATACTTTTATCTTATGTGACGCTATAGAGACGGGATCACCGACTACTATATATATTTATGGACTCAGACTTAAGTGGTTTTTCATAACCCTGTTGATTAGTCTCTTAGCTTTGTCCTGTTGTTACTTAGTAGAAGATAGACTGGGCTCGAGTCATACTTATTTCCAAAACCAACGAATCGTGAATACTTTAAAGACAGGACAAGGGGTACTACGGATATTTCAAAGGACGCGCCTTTCTTAAAAACACCGTAGCCCTATTTTCTAAACACCACGATTCGTGTTATTTCAAATGACAACTGTATGACTCGTATGTATAATGTAGATTCCTTATTGTTACATTTACTATTTATTTCTGTATACTCATGCTGTTCATATCACATCGCATTGCATGCTTACTTGTGTTTTCATTGTTATTATTTAAATCATGCTGTCAGGACACCAGCACCATTACCGATGATGCGAATGCTCCACGCACACCTTCTTTCCGGCTCACACACATCATCATCGGTAATTGCCATGTCACGCACACATTAGAAAACACTATTTCATTATGTAAACTGCTAGCTGATAGCTTCAACATAGTACTAATGCGCTTGCTGTTATATGCTAGTTTAATTATTGCATTCTTTGCTTGATATCCCATGCATTCATATATCCATTTGTCATGAAATATTATAGAGCTTTATGCCAGTATTCACTCTCTATTGACATCGTGAGTTTTAAGATTTCGGATTTCCATGAGATTTATGGATTTGGAGAAACTGCACAGATTTTATAAACTGATTATCATTTCTAAAGATAAAATTGCGCTCTTCTCGTGTTATGATTTGAGATATGTCCACCATGAGTTTTCTTGGCTCTTGAACGATATCATACACCCGATTTGAGGAGGAGGAGGAACCGTTTGTGGGTGCATGGTGGACCCAGTGCGGTACCCCGGGGCAAGATGGTCGCAGATGATGGCGTTGAGTCTGGCAGGAGAGCACTACCGACCAGTGATTTTATTGTGACTCGATGGAAATCCGGAGGATACCGATCGGAGTATAGGCCAGTCCGGATTTCCGGAGCTTGAGGTATTGAGGTTTAATGATATAGGCCAGTCCGGATTGCCAGAGCCTGAGATATTGAGAAAGTGAGATTTAAGTTTTGTGTCGATGCTTGACACGGATTTTATGTTGATTTCATTGATGATACCTCGATTTACATATATACAGAAATCTCACTAAATTAAGAAAACAGTTTTCTCATTCATGATGTATTCTGTTTTCATTCGTAATGCATTCATACATCATATATATGATATGTTGCTATCTGAGATACTGACACGAGCACGTGGTATTACACTTATGTGTAGATGGTTCAGGATATTATATTGAGGATATATTATTATCGTATGACCTAGGATTGAGTCATACATGCGATTTCTGCTCGGTGATGTTTTCTACTCACGAGTTGGCAACTCACCCCCGTTGTGCCATAGTTTCTTGCAGGTTTTGCCGTACAGGTTTCTTTGGCTGCTTTGCTGGCACACTACTTCATTCCGGGTGATTGCTTTGGTAGGTGGGTTCACTCGCATCGTGACCACCATTGTACTTTATTATTTCACTTCTATCTAGTAAACTCCATCAACCAGACTTGTATATTGATAGACATAGAAACCAGTTGTTTATTCTTTCGACCTTAGAGTCGCGCTTGTATTATTTTGGGTTTTTTCTCTGGTTTCTTTCTGAGTTTTGATCCTCGCCCTTCGGCGTTGTATATTATATTGCATTGCGTGGTTGTGTCCGCCAATTGGCGAAGAGCTAGCTCCCGCTTGGGAATGCCTTTATATTATGCATGTTTGTACCCGTTTGGGGCCAGTATTTACAAAGAAAACTCTGCCGAAATTTTCAGAAAAGACTTGATGTTTTAAAAATATTTACTACGACTTTCAAAGTGATTTATATGCAAACTTTTAAACAAGTTTTCCTTCATCTCTTCTTTAAATGGTTTAGATTTCTGGGCTTTTTGGCTTACTTGAATTAGGTGTGGTCCTATAGACTTCACATGATTCATGTGCCAGTCACGTGGTATATCGGGTCACGACAAAGTTGGTATCAGAGCGCTGGGTTTAACCTTGGTTCGAGTCTATATTTTACTATGCGGAGTCTAGGGCGTATATATATATATTCGGAACCTAGGCTTGACCTTACGGAACTTAGACTTGGTCGAGGAGGTATTAGACCCGAACTTTCGTCGCGTAGGTTGACCTTGGTTGATGGAGTAGGTGACTTAAGTAGAGTGACGTATCGTGTGTATGTTCCGCGGCATACTTACGATACGCTACTCCTCTTAAGAAGCCTTAGGATGTACATTTCCTTGCACAATATTATATTCATTCTTATGATCTATCCTCATCGATATCGGTTTATGGTTTTTGCTGCCACGATTACACGGGAAAAGAGAGCTGCGGCTATAGTTGCGGTCAGCACGAGCTCGTCACGGACGAGGACTGACCAGGGCATGATTCCAGGGGTACACGATTGCATATATGCGTCGTTTTATTGTGTTTTCGCGCCATGAGCGTTTGGTGGATTGCTTTTACAAAATTTCTTGAACGTGCAGATCAGCACCAGAGGATTAGGCCACTGCTAGAGGCCAGCCAGAATGTGATGAACGTCAATGCACCGATTATTCTTGATGATTGAGGCACTGTTCAGCGTGCGGACGAATGAGCCAGTTGTTGCTGCGAATGACAAGATATCGCCCCAGATGTTTGGAGCTATTGCAGCATAAGTTTATACTTAGAGATATATAGAAGATCGCTTGTCACCAAGGATGAATGACTAGGACATATGGTTCGTTTACACACCCCAATGCGAGGTCATCAGATTGATTGATTCCAGCTAGAGAAGACTTCATGCAGGTACGTTGGAAGTCGAAAGAAAATGATCGAATGTCAGAAACCCATTTTTCAAAGTTTAAGGTATTCGGAGAACATGCAAGTAATTCCATGGACCCTCTAGAAGAATGAAACCCTAACTCGATATAATGACCATGAGAACGCTTTGAAACCTTAGGGTTTGTAGCAGTTCCACGGTGCCATTAATGAGGCTTGGGTTTACCCTTCTACGGCTGGTCCATAGGTACTGTGGCATGTACTGGATATTATTAAACCGTACTCAAGATGCTGTGCTCTTGGGGGGTTATGGAACTTTGATGAATCGATCGAAAAGTTCGACGTCGTTCGGATATCATGTAATGGGACACACTACTTGGGAGACTCCAGATATGAGTATAGTCGTTGGAGCGCGGTCCATGCAGCCATGAAGGGACGAGTCCGAATCAGTCGACATTAGAGAAAAATGGAGTAAGAGGTTCGTACGAGATCTTGATGAGATGACGTTCCACTCCGCTGACATCAGAGATGTGATACGCATGCAGAGGCGTTGTATATGGATATATCTTCCAGAAGGAGTCGTGACGAGTATGCAGCCATTCCAGAACAAGAATAGATTTAGTAAAGGATGATGACTTCCGGGCAGTTCAGCAGAAATGTGATTTGGGAGAGACCTCGATAGAACCTTTCTGGAATACTATACGAGAAGACTTGGACCCAAGATCGGTCATATTACGCACACTCAGCAGGCCAGAGTTCGGTATTGTCGACGAGACATGTTATGAGTGACCATGACAGTTGGCCAGAGATCTTTAGATGATGTGCTAGGGCAGGACTGTTTCCGTCATCTTTAACTTTGGTATTTTGGACGATTTGTTTGCATGATTGAGATTTTGTGCACCACGGTTGCACCTGACTTCGATTTGATGCCATTCGAGATGTTGATTCTGATTTCATGCCTATGGTATGCATGTGATTTGACTTATTCTTTCGGCATAGTTTTCATTCACTTTTAGTATTTTGATTCGATTTTGTGCACGCTGATGCACATGGTCGTAAGATTATATACCACGGTATACCTGATTTGGATTGAGACGTGATGTACACCGTCGGTTTCGATTGTGATACTCGATATTTGTTTTCTTGCACCTTGTGCACTTGATTTGGATTCTTACGCATACTGGCGCGCTTGATGCGATTTTGGTGCACGCCAGATACACTAAATCGGGATTCTTAATGCATATCAGATGCACCTGATATTGCTGTCAGGCACACCCGTTGCCTTTGACAGGTGTTTCATGCACACCCGTTGCACTTAGATTTTGTTTCTGTGCACTTGTATGGCACAATCATGGATTTCGATTTCCGTGCGCACCAGACGCATATGGCATTCTTATGCACATTTTGGGATTGATTTCTTGTGAAGCAGTACGTTTTTATGATTGTATTATTTGTTTTAGTACTGAGCAGGACTTGTCCGAGGACGGTACCTGAATATGTTTTTGCATGCATTGATAGTTATCGAAGGGATTTCCAAAAAGGAGCTATAGTCTCAGTATTTACCTACGTGTCCGAGATGACATAAGACATTTAACAAAGGAAACCTTTCTAAATTATTTTCAAACGGTGGGACGAGTATGTTAAACAAGGATATATACAGATATAGTTATTTTCTTACAATAAACGTCCGCTACTGTGCCGTGATACGCGCATTGCACAGTGATTTGAAAATGGTTTGGCATGCATTTCTTTCAGATGTTTTGACGAGTTTACAAAGATGCGTACTATGTACATATTTTAGTCTTGAGTATATCATGTTGGTTTTCGTATTGGATTTTGACATTGATGTCTTCTCCACGACTCTGATGATTGCGGGATGCTTGATGGAGTTTTGATTTTGAGTTATATACTCGTTTTTCTTGCACGTGCATTGCGCTACGATGTGTTTTATGTATTTATGATTTCAGAGCCCCAACGACTTGATCTTTTACTGAAATGTTTTAGTATTTGAGTGGTTTAAATTTAAATTCGGGGACCTAATTTATTTAAGGGGGGAAGATTGTAATATTTCAGAAAAATAAAATATTATTTTTGGGAATTTATATATAATTAAATAATAAATATTATGAATATTTTGATAATGCGGTATAATTAATTACCGATAAATTGGGAAATATTTGGAAAATTATAGGAATTACTGAAATGAGGGTGTTTTATATGATTTAAGCAAATTATAAATTCTTTATGATTAATTATATTCTATTTTAATGCTAATCGCGATTAAATATCACTAATCGTGCATTAAGCTTGATTTGTGCATGTGACATGTACCATGTCATATTACACATTGTTACATTTTCCTACTATGGTCTTTTCTTTATTTTTCTTGCATGACTTTGTTTTTAAATGAGATGAAAAGATAATAAGAAGAAAAGAAAAGAAAAAGGAAAAAAGAAAAGAAAAAGGGTTAGAATATTAGGTATGGGCAAGAGAGAGAGAGAGAAAGGTAAGGCGGTCATTTGACCAAGTCCCCATTTGTTTTCCCCATCATTTTCTTCATCATTTCGTTTCCTAATTCCTCCATGGCTGCCCTCTTTCCCTCCCTCCTCTACCTTTTCAAAGCACCCTCAATCCCACATCAAAACATCATCTCCCCTTCACTAAAAATGTGCACAAGCTCACTACAAGCACTTTGGACTAAGAAAATTTGGATTTTGAAGACTTGGGGCAACTCAAGAAAATTCTTGAGTTGCCAAATGAGGTAATTCTTACACCATTAGTGTAGTATTTCATTCACTTTAGATTCCATGCATGTTTAGAAGTGTTTTAGTTTGGTTTAATGAACTTAAAAAATTCCTAGATGAGGTTTGAGGAATTCTTGAGTTGTGAAGGTGTAATTGAGATTAGTAGAGGCCATACAACCCCTGTAGTGATGGTATATAGGACTAAACCAGAGCCTAGAACCCCATTTAGAAAACTTAGAAATCTCCGATATCGTATTTTATGGAATCTGTGATGAGAAATTGAAATCTGCTACGACCCAGGGCACCTGAAAATTTTATAGCGATCACAGTGAGTCGTGCAGGCAACCTAGAAGCTACCCTGAAGACCCGAGACCCTAACCCCTCCACTTAGCCGCAAATATATGCCTTCTGGCCGCAAATTACGGCCAGGACTTAACCCCCAGGCCTCATGCTTGGTCTATGGTTCCTATATCAGTTAACTAGACCCCTCCCATATGCAAAATTGGTTAATTCAACCTAGGGTAAAATCTGGAGGTGTTTTCTTGAGTTGCTGCATTGTTTTGAGACTTCGTTTTAACTTGAGTTTTAGTATTTGGGTTTTAACTCGATGGTTTGACGTTTTTACATCGACATCGAGGATTTGTTTGGCCTTGCTTGCATGCGTAGTCCGAAGGTTTTAACCTATGTGCGATTCGTGTGTCGTTTTGGTTTTGAATTGGATTTTAATGCGACACGATATGTTATGATATGTAGGTACCTCCGCGTGAGCTTCAGGACGACAAGCAAGAGCGTGGCAACATCGACTTAGGCAAGCAAGAATCAAGGTGAGTAGATATATATCTACGGGGGAAGTCGGGTGGATGGCATATAGCACCCCCGCATATTCATAGCATTTGATGTGTTATATATATATATATATATATATATATATATGTTATATTATGAGATGTATATACTTAGCATGAAATGCTTAGGTGACTATGGGTTAAATTTAGTGTATTTGGATGATAGTGTTGTTAGTTATTTTCTTAGTCGCGGACCCTAGAATAAGGTTTACATACACGCGCACGCACACACGCATACATTTTATTTTCTTGTGCGTATATGGGAATATATATATATATATATATATATATATATACACACATATATGTATGTGAGTATGTGTATATATATATATATATATGTATGTATGTATACATATACACGGATGATGAGGATAATATATGAAATTGGAGATGAGTCGATGTGATTGGGCTGGATGCCGTGAGATCGGTGATGTGATTGGGTCGTGTTATGAGATACGACATATTATTGTTAGTTGTATGTATGCCCTAGAGGCCAGTATTGTACAGATGATGTATATTATATTGGATGCTTGGACATATATAGAGAGGAATTTCTTGCTCGATATGATAGTATGCTATCTGGTTGCACTTTATCTTAACATGTATACTTGTCTCTTTATATTGTTTTATAGTTACATGTTGGTAAAGCCCTTAGGATGTGCACTTGACTACCTGGACTATGATGCAGATCATACTAGTGGGGACATGGTAGTCCATAAGTACATCCTTCAAGGTCCCTAGTCGTGGGTGTATCGAAACCGGGCATCGATATACCAGAGTAGACTAGCGTATACGCTTCTCGACCCATGAGATGGGCGATGGATGATCCCACATCCATTGGTGTTTGACATCAAAGATGGTATACGGTGTAGGGTTCCTAGGCACACTTGTGAAGGTTCATAAAGCATCAAACATGCCCGAATAAAATTTTACATGTGCCGAACAACCCAAAGACAGGATCTTTGCTAGATTATTAGGGTTTAGCATGCAAGATAATATCTTTAAAGGTAAGTGTGAGGGATTACAACCTTTGTAGTCCGCTCCTTCGCTTCACAAGCTCCGAGTAGAAGTCCCTTCGCCGCGATCCACGATCTCCCGGACTCAAGAGAGGCTCCACGACTCGAACGATCCATGCTAGCTTGAAGTGTTCCGATTCTCCGATGATCTACGTCAAAGTTTCTATAACCCAAGCTTTCTCACTCTAAAGAGATGAACACCCTAATCTAATGGGCTAGATTAGATGAGGATGATGGAGTAGTATTTATGCTTTCTTTTTAATTCACTTTCTCACAATAAAACATCATAAAAAGGATTAACTAGTGAGCTCTCTCTCAAAACTCAAGAGAGAAGAAGATGAAGAATGAAAGAAGAATCCTTTTGTGATGAATAGTATTCAAGTGTATATGATTGATTATCTAACCATGGTCAAGGATGATAGGATAAAAGTTGTAGAGAATAAACTAGAGTTAGGGTTTAGTTAGGTTAAGGATAAGTATCAACCATAATATCTTAACCAAGACAAAATAGAATCCTTCTAGAATGAACAAGAAGAAGCTAACCCTAATCAAACCCTAATCCCTTTTTATCATCCTTAAACATGTTTTATAATAAATCATATTATGTCACAATAATATATATCACATATATATTATATATTTGCAACAAAAGAAAATAATACATTTAACATATATCGCATATATATCAATGTATTAATCCGGTGAGAAAATGAAATAATTGTCAGTTGTATGTACGCCCTAGAGGCCAGTATTGTACAGATGATGTATATTATATTGGATACTTGGACATATATGGAGATGACTTTCTTGCTCGATATGATAGTATGCTATCTGGTTACTCTTTATCTTAATATGTACACTTGTCTCTTTAAACTGTCTTATAGTTACATGTTGGTAAAGCCCTTAGGATGTGTATTTGACTGCCTGGACTATGATGTAGATCATACTAGTGGGGACATGGTAGTCCATAAGTACATCCTTCAAGGTCCCTAGTCGTGGGTATATCGAGACAGGGCATCGATATACCAGAGTAGACTAGCGTATACGCTTCTCGACCCATGAGATGGGCGATGGATAATCCCATCAAAGATGGTGTACGGGTGCTCAGTGGAGACTGGGTACACTGGACGGACTCGCCGAGAACTCCCAGATGGTATTATACCTCACGTCAGATGGCAGTTCTCAGGTGACACTTGTGCAGGTTAGTCTGTAGACCCGAGATCGTCATAGAGTCTTGTATGATTCCCACTGTGCTTTGATCTCCACCTTACCACGTCCATGAGAGCGTGCAAAACGGTGGTCTTTGGGTACAGTCACGAGTCACATGGAGGCAATGAGCGATAGGAGGGGTTTCGACTCTCCCGGTATTGGGGGTTGATGTTGCGCTGTGCTCGATTGGCCGTAACAAGGAAGTCCCTGGCCAGGGCTGATCAGAGATTTGCTGCTAAGTGTTACCAGTAGTTTCTCGACCCGTTATGAGCCTCACATCGGTACGACTTATCGGTTATTGGGGTCTGACGTTTACCACCCCTAGAGTTGATATGCGACATATCAGACGAACAGACCGGACTGTACGGTAAGTGTTACTGGTTGGATTCACAGGAGTGTGAGCGGGCTAGCTCGTCGATCTTCTGATCGCTCAATACCCGGATGGCCGTTACGTTTAGCAGACCGCTTGCGGCTTGTGGGTGCTTGATATGATCATCATCTGCTACCGGCGTATTGACGAGTCTTTAGAGTCCTACACAGAGGTTTCCTGGCTCAAGCGAAACGAAATAGGAGCGCATATGAGATATGTGCAGGACCGAGAATAATGTGTGTATGTGATACCGTATTTCATTCTCGCGATGGATGTATCGAATGGTTATATTCGATATAACATAGATATCGAATCAAGGATTGATTCGATAAGCCGATACATTGGATACTAGTCAGTTATATGCGATATGACCGGATCGTTAAATCAAGTGTTGATTTAATGATTTAATGTATAATTATATATTTGATATATTACATTGCATTAACTAGTATTGGTTCACTTTATATGGATTTTCTCACTTGATGTGCAAGAAGTATATGTGATATACTTTTGTGCACATATTTGTATCATGTTTGATGATACTTGATCATTTTGTTAAGTGAAAAGAATTAAAACCATAGTTAAGTGTTGATTAGGGTTTTGCATATTCATTTATTTATTTATTTATTTATTTGAAAAGGATTATGATGAGAATGGTGGCTTTCTTTGTTTTAAGTTGAAGCTTCATGAAGCTTTGACTTTTGTAACCATTCTTGTCATCATGCTTAACCCTAACCCTCTCAAGTAACCATGGTCTATTCTCTACACTTAACCTTAGTTAGTGAATGATAAGTATTGATTTATTTTTCATTTATAATAACACTTATCATAAACTAGCTTCTTCTTCTTCTTCATCTTCAAAAGAAAAAAGCTTAATGCCATTAATGGCAACTTGAGCTATAGTGTGAGAAATCCAATTCCAAAGTGAACCCACCTCCTATTTCTTCACCCTTACCTCTTGCCAAGTTGTTTTGGGTGTTTTCTTCACAAGTTTCACAACTTGGTGAAGTCGGAGCTTGAACTTGTGATGCCTCGACGTAGATCATCCTCGGCACGAAGCCGACGACCTAGTACGTCCATTTCTCCGATGAAGCCGACGATTGAGTTCGGGATTCGAGATGGACAGCGAGAGGATGCCTACGTGGAGCTAAGGAAGTAGAGAACCGGATCTACAAAGGTTGTAGCCTCTCTCCTTTAGTTAAAGTGTTAACTAGTTTTGTTTATCGCCTAGATTTCTAGTTAACGATCCGTGTTAGGGTTTCTCGGCATCCATAAAATTTTAAATTGGCATGGTTGATGCCTTGTGAGACCTCTTGAGAGTGCCTAGTAACCCTACAGTGGTATCAGAGCCTAGCTAGAGCCTTAGGCGAAGTCTAGACGATGTTTGAAACCCGAATACGCATCGAAACCCTAACACATCATGCTCTCTGGACTTTTTCTAAAAACTGGGATTTTTCCAGATTAAAAATGCTTAAAAAATTCAGCAGGGAAATCTAAGAATTACGATGCAAAAATTATTCCATGAACAATAAATAGTGCGGCGGAACCGTGGCAGAAGCATGGCTTCTGCGGTGGTTCCGCGGTAGTATGAAGACGTCAGCCCTCATTCTTTGCACAGTAATTCATCATTTCAGTAGCTGAGTTTTATGGGTATTTTAAATATTTTTTCAAGAGTTGAATTTTCTGGGGTGTTTTAGAGCTTCGATGTTTCGATCGGATTATCAAATTTCGTCTTTGTGTATTTCCGGATGACTTTAGAATATGTCAAAAAGTTCGACCGGATATAAATACCCAACTTTTCCCCTGCCGGAAAATATCCAAGTGTTGGATTTTTGTGTGGTTTAAAGACGTTCTGAGTAGTGCAAGTAACGCGATGGTCCCTCTAGAAGACAACAAACCTTAACTCGATTATGTGACCGTCTTGAACTGCCCTTTGAACCTTCGGGTTTGGGGCAGTACGGCGTGCCACATGTGAGGCGTTGGCTTGACCCTTCTACGGCTGGACCGTTGGTACTGAGGCATGAAGTGAACGTCTTTGAACTTATTTCATGTGTTGAACGGTTTCGGGAAAACTTGGGTGTTCGAATGTTCGATCGGAAAGTTTAATATTTTCTATTTATCCGGAATGGGATACAATAATTGGAATTCACAAACAGTTATGAGATAACTGAATGAATGTTATAAATCTAGCGGTTTAGTTTCATTTGATATTGAAAAGAGTTTTCGATAATGAGACTAAAATGCGGGGTTTATAGCTGTTAGGCATGTGATGTCTAAGTATTTCATTTGATTAGGCATGTGATGTCTAAAAGGGTTGCGGATTCCAACTGTTGTAGTTTTACACTTTCTTTTCTGTGACCGTAAGTGTAATATGTGATATCGCCGGTTTCGTTGCTATATGTTAACGACAATTGGGATGCGCATATTTACTTACGTTGATGACATGTGATGTTATGTGTTGCTGGATATGTTATATTGGATCGTCGTGTTTGAATAGCCGGGGGTTTTATGTGAGATGAGTGTTTTTCATTTTAATTCATGTAAAAACTTGTATGTAATATTCTTTTATTTGGGGCACTTCCAGGTAGCGGACGTTGTCACCCTTTGTATATTATTTACTTTTCCGCATTAGGATAGACCCAAGGAGGGGAGCACAAGTAACCGGGTTCTGGGGTCCAGTGGGAGACCAACACAAGGAGTCTAGTCCGGGTCTCCTAACCCTAGAATTGGCAGGGTTGCTTGCCGCTCTCGTAGGGGTCTAGGGGTGTGGGATTGGCTATTCATCACGACCCTGGAATCCGTGTTTTATACTGGCTCGTATTGAAAACACGGACGTCCTAGTATATCCAATGTTTCATATGTTTCTTCTGCTGCGATATCTGTGATGCGATCATGTGATGTTCTGTGATAGATACAGTATATAGTATATATGATATATTATATAGACGTTACTTATGTTTTGCACCCGCAGTAGCCCTGCCCCGCTCTGCCGTTAGTTACCTAACCTAACGGTGCACGAGGGGACAACCAGGCGAATGCGGATGGCATAAGTGTATGTCGTATTTATCTGTGATGTTTAGGTATTTAAATGATGGGACTTCATTAATGTGATTAATGAAAGAAAAGAAACCTAAGATGTTGTAGAATCAAATTTTAAACAAAACAGGTAGCTACAGTTCTTGCTTTGCATAGCGGTATATATGATATACCCTGCACCTTATTCGATGAGGAAAGGACCGAGATCCCTTCATCGGGAGTGACTCCTTTAGCAGTAACTGGCAGATGCTACACACTCGTTTGGCTTTGATTGCTTTTTAAGAGTTTTTGCTTTGCACAGTGGTATATATGATATATCCACACCTCATTCGACGAGAAAGGGCCGACGATCCCTTCACCGGGAGTGACCCCTTTAGCAAAACTAGAAAAGCCTCAAATCACTCCATTTCAAAACTTAATTTGATTCTACAACGATATCAAGTTCATTACGCTCATGGTTTTATGAAAACCTGCGTAGCCCTCCGTCATTTCAGATAAGTACTACTTAGTATTCGTGCTACGGTAGTTTGGCATTCGTCAAGGCGTAGTGTACGGTAGCTAACTAGTATTTATCTGCTTATGCATATGATGCAGATTGGATTAGGGTATTCGTACGGCGTTGTTTGGCATTCGTCAAGGGTCGTGCGGGTGGGTTTAATTCAATCAAGAAATGTACGGGTTGAACTTGACTACTAGTGACTATGGGTTGTTTGGCATTCGTCAAGGTCATGGAACACTAGGGGTAAAATATTATCGGGAATTTCAAGTGTTGAAATTTGCAATGAGGTTGCATACCTTCTATAAGATAGTTGGATCCGATACCCACTGCGAGTAAGAGTTACTCTGGGAGAGTTTTACACATTACAATTAGCCGATCAAGTAGGTGTCTAGAAAGGTGTTAACGAAGTTACGCCTCTGGGAAAACGAGGTTTACATTAATTAGGTTCGTGCGAAAGCACGGGGGACCTCCTCAAGTACCGACACTGGCCTGGCTGAAAGATTGGCGAACTTGTAGGTGTAATTAATCCCGGCTAATCTTTCTTTTTAGGTTTGAAGGAAGATTTGATAAAAAGCAGTGGGAGCCATCCTGATTAGATAAGATAATAACCAATCTGATCTTGCACGAGCATACGCTAAAGTGTTTTCTTCTCTCTCTCTCCAGGTAGCGACCATTTCATGCCTTAATCAAGATAATAATATGGATGTATTGACCGAACCCGGATGTTATACTGTGCAGGGGAACGTTGAACCCGTTCTATCTTATATGTGTTATAAGAATGAACAGGAAACAGGAGAATATCTGGATTCTCACACCGCCCAAACGGAGAACAATGCATGCTTGATGCTCATCTTCGGGTGTGTTTGTCATTGAGAACTGTTTCTCAGTTCACCCCTACGTCCTTGGTATTAGATACCGGATCAGGATCCCACATATGTAAGATGTTACATGGGCTGCGAAAAGGTAGAGAACTGGAAAAGGTGATCATTCCGTTCAAGTAGGGAACGGTGCAAATGTTGCAGCCAAATCAGTTGGCGAATATCACCTAGTATACCAAGTGGTGATACATAATTCTGAATGAGTGCTATTATATACCAACATGATGTGCAACATTATATCAGTTTCTTTATTGAGTAAAGAAGGATATAATTTTGTAGTAAAGGATAATGTTATGAACATATTCCTAGATCAAAAGTGATTGGATCAGGCTCGCTACATAATGGCATATTCATTCTAAATCAAAATACAGTCCTCAATATACAAAACACACACAAGAGGAAAAGTTCAGAAATGAACGAATCCTTCTTGTGGCATTGTAGACTTGGTCATATCAATGCGACACGACTGGCTAAGTTACATAAGGATGGTTATTTGAATCCGTTCGAATTATCATCTTATGATACTTGTCATTCATGTCTTAAAGGAAAAATGACCAAAGCTCGTTTAGTGGACACGGAGAAAGAGTTACTGAACTCTTAGGACTGGTACATGTGATGTATGCGGTCCCATGTCTACCCTTGCCAGGAACGGTTCTTCCTACTTCATTACATTCACTGACGATCTCTCTAGATACGGGCATGTGTTCCTATTGAAACACAAGTCTGAAGCTTTTGAGAATTCAGAGAATATAAGCACGAAGTAGAGAACCAAACGGGCAAAGTATTAAGATCCTTCGATCTGATCGAGGAGGAGAATACTTGAGCTATGAGTTCCAAGATTATCTAAAAGAGATGGGATTCTCTCTCATCTTACTCCACCTTATATACCACAGCACAACGGTTGTATCGACGAAGGAATCGCACCCTATTAGATATGGTGCATTCAATGATGAGTACAGTCGAGTTACCTATTTCCTTCTGGGGGTATGCGCTTGAGACAGCATACACTATGAATATGGTTCCTACCAAATCAGTGCCTACCACTCCATATGAGATATGGAAAGGGAAGAGACCATCTCTTAAGTATGTTAAGATATGGGTTGTCCATCCTATGTCAAAAGACAAAATCCGGACAAACTCGAGGCAAGATCTGTCTTATGTAAGTTTGTAGGATATCCCAAAAATTCACAAGGGATATCTTCTACCACCCCGAGGAACAAAAGTGTTTGTTTCTCACATGCCACTTTCTTAGAAAAAGGTTTTCTTATGAAACAGATTAGTGCATTGAGGTAGAACTGAAGAGGTTCCAGCAACACAAACTGTAACAGAAGACTTGGTAGAACCAGAGGATTCAGTAGAACTCGACGAACCCCAGCTCTCCGCCGATCTAGTAGGTATCTCGTCCACCTGAGAGATACTACGGTTTTCTCATTGACGTGGAAGCGAGATTGCATCATGGAGGATGATGACCCAACTAGCTTCGAGCAGGCCATCACGAGTAGGGACTCAGTGAAATGGCTGGATGCTATGCGGTCTGAGATGGAATCCATGTACACAACAAAGTATGGACTTTGGAAGTTGCTCCTGAAGGGGTAAAACCCATTGGAGCAAGTGGATCTTCAGAAGAAACTTGTGTAGATGGGAAAGTGGAGACTTTCAAAGCTAGACTTGTTGCAAAAGGTTTTCGCCAAAGACCAGGACTGTGACGAAACCTTTTCTCCAGTGGCTATGCTTAATCCATCGGATCATGCTTGCCATCGCTACATATCTGATTACGAAATCTGGCAAATGGATGTTAAGACCGCCTTTCTAAACGGTGATTTAGAAGAGTAGACCGCCTTTCTAAACGGTGATTTAGAAGAGTGCGTGTACATGACTCAGCCAGAGGGCTTCGTAGACAGTGGGAGCAGCGGGAAGGTGTGCAAGCTGCTTAAATCCATTTATGGATTAAAGCAAGCATCGCGGAGTTGGAACATCTGCTTTGACGTCGTTATCAAAGAGTTTGATTTCGTCAAAAACCCAGATGAACCTTGTATCTACAAGATGGTAGCAGAGAGTAAGGTTGTCTTCCTCGTATTGTACGTGGACGACATACTCTTGATAGGAAATGATATTCCTATGCTGCAAGCGGTCAAGCTCTTATTATCACAAAGATTCTCAATGAAAGATCTTGGTGATGCCTCCTGCATATTGGAATTACGATCTATAGAGATAGATCCAAACGGATATTGGGATTGTCCCAATCCAGGTACATTGACACCATACTAAAGAGGTTTAGTATGGGAAGAATCCAAGCGTGGAAACTTACCCACGATCTCTGGAGTCACTCTCTCCAAAGAGATGTCTCCCAAGACTGATTTGGAGAGAGCTCGCATGCAAGGGATACCCTATGCTTCGGCTGTAGGCTCTATCATGTACGCGATGCTATGTACCAGACCCGATGTTGCATACTCACTAAGTGTAGTGAGCAGGTATCAAGCTGATCCTGAAGAGAGTCACTGGACAGCTGTGAAGAGCATTCTCAAGTACTTGCGAAGGACTAAAGAGATGCTCTTGGTGTATGGTAACGGAGAACTCCAAGTGGAGTCATTTACCGATTCGAGCTTCCAGAGTGATAAGGACGACTCTAAGTCGCAGTCGGGATTTGTCTTTACCCTTTACGGAGGGGCGGTAAGCTGGAAGAGTTCCAAGCAGGAAACCGTGGCAGACTCGACGATGGAGGCTGAATACATCGCTGCCAACGAT